>CM035147.1:76248876-76848876 GCA_020205605.1 Panax ginseng | reverse complement strand
TATTGTTATTACTATTATTACTATTATTATTATTGTTGTTATTGTTATTATTATTATTAGTACTATAAATATAAATATTAACCGTTATTATTAATGGTATGTAGTGAAGGAAAAGAGGAATATATGGGGGAAATCTCATGTTTTGATATAAATATTAATTCTTGCAAAATATTAATAATAGACATGTGTTGCTCCAGCGGTCATATGACTAAAGTTTCAAAGGTGAGGTTGTGAGTTCAAATTTGGGCAAAGGCAAGTTTTTGGAAAAAAATCAAAAGATGTCACGTCAGCAATGCTCACATGTAAAATATAAAATACCATGTCAGAGTTGTCACGTAGGCGCCACGTGCAGCCACGTCGGTAGTCAAGCATTACGTGTGGCTACTGGGGTTCAAAGTCCAAATTTTTTAATAGAAAGGGGCTCAGTTTGCGTTGACCGAAAGAAAGAGGCTCAATACCCAAATATCAGAAAAGTTTAGTGGTCGACTCACAACTATGTAAGTAGAAGATGGGTAAAATTTGGGAGATTCGGCTTCTTGAAATTGGATCAATATTGGTATTTCCATCCATGAAAAAAATTCGGCATCAAAGGTATTATTGAAATTATAAATTGTTGTTTCATATGTTTGAATGGTATTGTACTAATGCGATTTTTAACGAATGCGATTTTCAAAATATTTTGCAGGTTGTATTGATTCTTAGCAGGCTTGCTCAATTTAGAAGTTTTTACTTCTCTTGAAAAATGAGGTACTATTTATTCGTATATTTTATTTTTTAACTTAAATTTATGTTTGAAAACACAAGTTTGACAAGAGTAGCAGTCTTATTGGAGAAAAGATGGAGGTAGTAAGAATGTTATAGGATTTAGATTTTGTGATAAATTTGAGGAGAGAAAGAGGGGTAAGTAGGTATAGGCGATTTTTTAAGTTCTAAATATTTAGAGAAGATGTATAAATATATATTATATTATATTATTTATAAATTATACATATGTATGTATACAAGTATATCTATATATGTAGTATATTATATATTATATTATATACAGAATATATATACATAATTATGTATACATACATATTATATATTATATAAGAGCAATATGACCATACACAACTATGTATGTTTTATTTGTGCACGGTCTGTCAAAATTACGTCGTTTTGACATTTATTTATTTTTTTTAAAAACAGCTTCTCTTCTCCCAAATAATAAATCAAAAATAAATCTGCCAAAATGACGTAGTTTTTTGCAGACTGTGCACAAATAAAATATACATAGTTGTGTATGACCATTATTCCCATTATATAATATAAATAAAATAAGTTACATATGTTTAAGAATTGGTTTATGGGTTAACCTATTATGTGCAATGTGTAATTCTAAACTTTGTTTGGAATATAGTAATTTGTTTGATATCTTACTTGAATGTGATGTTTCGTTGGTAGTTATATCACGTTGGCAGTTATTGATTAAACTATCAAAAATCATGTCTTAGTGTTATTATGATATTGAATTTGAATGAGTTATTACATGTATCTATTTAGTGTATTCGTTATATTATACTTAATATTCTATTTAGTTTCATACTTTAGTTGAGAGATAATTTTACACTTGGGGCACCCTTTTGAATATGTATTGATATCTCTTTGTACGTTTTTATATGGTTGTGCCAAGTTAAAATTTTGTAATGTATAAATTACTATAAATGTAAGTCATAGAGTGTGACTCGAAAAAGTTAAGAGAATATTTACAACGTATACAACTCACAACTACGTAAGTAGAATATGGATAAAATTTGAGAGATTCATCTTCTTGAAATTGGATCAATATTGGTAAACCATGAAGAAATTTCGACATCAAAGGTATTATTGAAATTATAAATTTTTGTTTCATATGTTTGAATGATATTGTACTAATGCGATTTTTAACGAATGTGATTTTCAAAATATTTTGTAGGTTGTATTGATTCTTAACCGACTTGCTTAATTTAGAAGTCTTCTCTTGGAGCAAGAGGTACAATTTATTGGTATATTTTATTTTTTATTCTTATTTTTTTAAATTAAATTTCTGTTTGAGAACACAAATTTGGCAAGAGTAGCAACTTTATTGGAGAAAAGAGGGATGTAGTAAGAATGTACTGGGATTTGGATTTTTTGATAGCTTTGAGAACGAAAAAGAGAGGGGTAAGTAGGTATAGGCGTGGGACAAGACTAATTTTATAGGTTATAAATATTTAGGGAAGAGCTATAAATATATATTATATTATATATGTAATATACATATGTATGTATACAAGTATATCTATATATGTAGTATGTTATATATTATATTATATACGAAATATACATATATTATATAATATATAATATATAAAATATTTTACATATGTTCAAGGATTGGTTTATGGGTTGACCTATTACGTGTAATGTGTAATTCTAAACTTTGTTTGGAATATAGAAATTTGTTTGATTGGTCCTGTTTGAATGTGATATTTCGTTTGTAGTTATTGATTAAACCATCAAAAATCATGTCTTAGTGTTATTGTGATATTGAATTTGAATGAGTTCTTCCGTGTATCTATTTAGTGTATTTGTTATATTGTACTTAATATTCTATTTAATTTTATACTTTTGTTGAGAGATAATTTTACACTTGGGTTACCCTTTTAAATATGTATTAATATCTCATTTTATGTCTTTATAATATTGTTACAAGTGAAAATTTTGTAATGTATAAATTACTATAAATGTAAGGCATAGAGTGTGGCTTGAAAAGTTGAGTGAACTAACGTTTACAACTCATAACTATGTAAGTAGAATATGGGTAAAATTTGGAAGATTCAGTTTCTTGAAATTGGATCAATGTTGGTATTTGCAACCATGAATAAATTTTGGCAGCAAAGATATTATTGAAATTATAAATTGTTGTTTGGTATATTTAAATGATATTGTACTAATGCGATTTTTAACGAGTGTGATTTTTAAAATATTTTGCAGGTTATATTAATTCTTAGCAGACTTGCTCAATTTAGAAGAAGTCTTTACTTCTCTTGGAACATGAAGTACTATTTATTGGTATATTTTTGTTTTTATTTTTATTTTTATTTTTTTAACTTAAATTTTTGTTTGAGAACACAGGTTTGACACGGAGTAGCAGCCTTATTGGAGAAATGAGGGAGGTTGTAAGAATGTAGTGGGATTTAGATTTTGTGATAGATTTGAGGTGGAAAAGAGAGGGAAAAGTAGGTAAGGTGTATGACATAATTTTATAGGTTCTAAATATTTAGGGAAGATGTTTAAATATATATATATATATATATATTATTTTGTATTATATATATATGTAATATATAGATATGTAGTATATTATATATTATATTTTATACGTAATATACATGTATGTATACATATATATAATATATTAAATATGTTACATATGTTTAAGGATTGGTCAGTGGGTTGACCTATATTATGAGTAATGTGTAATTCTAAATTTTGTTTGGAATAATAACTTGTTTTATTGGCCTTACTTGAATGTGATGTTTCGTTGGTGGTTATTGATCAAACTACCAAGAATCATGTCTTAGGGTTATTGTGATATTGATTTTGAATGAGTTCTTCCGTGTATCTATTTGGTGTATTTGTTATACTATATACTTAATATTCTATAAAATTTTATACACTTGTTGAGAGATAATTTTACTTTTGGGGCACCCTTTTGAATATGTATTGATATCTCTTTGTATGTCTTTATATGGTTGCGGCAAGTGAAAATTTTGTAATGTATAAATTATTATAGAAGTAAGGCATAAAGTGTGACTTGAAAAGATTGAGTGAATTATTGTAATGTATACAACTCACAACTATGTAAGCAGAAGATGGGTAAAATTTAGGTGATTCGGCTTCTTGAAATTGGATCAATATTAGTATTTGTAACCATGAAGAAATTTCGGCATCAAAAGTATTATTGAAATTATAAATTTTTGTTTGATATTATACTAATGCACTTTTTTAACTAACGCTCTTGCAGACTCTTCCAGAAAATTGATGTGAAACGTGAATCTCGATCTAAAACGATCGATATCGGTACAATGTGCCTTGAAACAATTTCTTTGACATATAAGTTTTCTAATTAATCCAAATTGAATCTAATCTTGATCAGCAGAAATGTGTTGATTTTGTCAGTCGATCCATGATGACTCATATTGCGTCATAACCTTTCTGAGTAATTGGAAGAACTACCACGAAATACATCGTAATGTGCTCCCACTTCCATTCTGGTATCTCCAAGGTTTGTAACAGACCACTTTGTCTTTGATGTTCTGCTTTAATCTTTTGACAAGTTAGGTACTTTGCAACACATTATGCAATTTCTCATTGTCGAAGGTCTTGATACATTTTGTGCTCCCAAGGTGAATCGAATACCTCAAATTATGAGTCTCATGCAAAATTTCCTCTCTAACTTCTGGTACTGGTGGAACCTAAATTCTTCCTTTAAACCTCAATAATCTTTCGGTATCAATTTTGAATTTAACATCTTCCTCTTCAGACACTCTTTTCCTTATCTTCTCACACTCTTCATCTTGGAGTTGTGCTTCCTTTACTCTGTCCAATAAGGTTGGACGAGTCTTCATTTGGAATAACTTTTCTTCCAACTCCTTCAGATACTTCACCTCTAACTCTAATTTTGACATCTCTGCTATTAGCTTTTCTTGAGAAGTTAACATTGACAACTTTTCCCAACCCTTTCTGCTTAAAGCGTCAGTAACCACATTTGCCTTCCCCGGATGGTATAGAATTTTACAATCATAGTCTTTGATCAACTCCAACCATTTCCTTTGACGTATATTCAACTCCTTCTGTGTGAAGATATACTTCATACTTTTTTGGTCTGTAAATATCTCACATTTCTCTCCATAAAGACAATGTCTCCAAATCTTTAGAGTAAAAACTACTGTAGCTAACTCCAGATCATGGGTAAGATATCCTTTTTCGAAATCTTTTAATATTCATTTTGGATAAGCACACAGCCTAGTCCCTTGTGCGATGTGTCGCTATACACCACAAAATTTTCCATTTCATATGGTAAAGATAACTCAGGTTCTATACTTAACCTTTTCTTTAATTCTTGAAAACTTTCGTCACACTTCTCTGTCCATATGAACTTCACCGCTTTTCTTGTCAAATTAGTCAACGGAGTTGCTATAATGGAAAAATCCTGAATAAACTGTCGATAATAACGTGTTAGTCCCAAGAAACTCCTCACTTCTGACGGTGTCCTCGGTTGTTCCCAATTTATTACAGATTCTACTTTTGTCGGATCTACTAAGATCCCGCATTTATCAATTACATGACCTAAAAGTTCTACACGCTCTAACCAAAATTCACATTTTGACAATTTTGCGTACAACTTTTCTCTCCTTAATGTTTCCAATGTTATTCTCAAATGTTCTGCATGCTCTTCTTGGGTTTTATGAATAAACCAAAATAATTGATGAACACCACCACAAATTTATCCGGATATGGTTTAAACACTCTATTCATTAAATCCATGAACGCGGTAGGTGTATTTTTTCAATCCAAACGACATCACCAAAAACTCATAGTGACCATAACGAGTTATGAATGTTGTCTTCAGCACATCCTCCCTTCTGACCTTCAACTGATGGTACCCACTTCTCAAATCTATTTTTGAGAAATATTTTTCTCCTTTCAATTGATCAAACAGATCATCAATTCTTGGTAACGGATACTTGTTTTTGATGATGACTTTATTCAATTCTACGTAATCAATACAAAGTCGTAACGATCCATTCTTCTTCTTGACAAACAAAATTGGCGCTCCCCGTGATGACACACTCAGTTGGATATACTTCTTATTTAATAATTCCTACAAATGGACCATCAACTCCTTCATTTCAACTGGAGCCATCCTATACGGGGCTTTTTATATAGGGGTGGTCCCTGCTACTAAATCAATTACGAATTCAATTTCTCTGTTGGGCAGAAGTCCTGGAAAATCGCCCGGAAATACGTCTGTAAACTCTTTAATAACTGGTATATCCTCCAGTATCGCGCCCATCTTCTGAGTATCTACTATATAAGCTAAATATCTCGCACATCCTTTCCTTATTAATCTCTTGGCCTGCAACATCATCATACAACTCGATTGTCAAGGCGATTTGCTAACGAAAAACACTACCTTTGACTTCTTCGGATTTATAAGGTTTATACATTTTCTCTGGCAATCAATTATTGCTCCATGGTTACATAACCAATCCATCCATAAAATGAATTCAATCTCTCCAAGTTGAATTGGAACTAAATCCATTGACATTACATGACCCCTAATATTTACATGACAATTTATGTATACAAACTTAACAGGGATCACTTGTCTATTTTCAACTTCTATATTCATGGAATATTCTAATACTTCTCGTAGTAAATTTAACTTGTGAGCAAATTCATCGGATATAAACGAACAAGTAGCACCTTAATCAAATAATATGTAGGGATTTATATCGTTGATCGGAATGATACCTGACACCACACCCTTCAATTGCACAGCATCTTGCACTGTCATGTTGAATGTCCGAGAGGTTAGTCGGGTACGCGGTGCTAGTCCTGTGATGGTCAGCTTCCCACTATTGTTGGCTCCTTTGCTTCCACCCGCTCCCTCTGTCGTTTTCCTTAGATAATTTCGAGCCAAGTGTTCCTTTGATCCACATATGAAACATGCACCTTTCTTCAGGCTGGGGAAATTCGGTGCGATATGACCCTCTAAGCCACAATTGTAACATGCCCTCTTTCCTTTCAGGCAAACTCCCACACGATTCTTTCCACAGTTGTTACACGCCTCCACTTTCTTCTTCAAATTCCCTTGTTTATTCCCAGTGTCAGGAATAAGCATGTGAATGATATTCCTATTTACATATGATTTGATTATGATATATATATATATATATATATATATATATGAATGAATAATATACAAGTATGTTTGCATTAACAAAAGCTGTAAAGTCCTTTGATAGATAATAGAAAACATGTGTACAAGGACTTAGAATGAATTGATCAAATATGTTAGGATGATCCTACATAAGCAAAACAAATTTGTAAAGCCCTTAAAAGAAATGATGTAAAAGGACTATAAAAGTAAAAAGATCAAGCATGTTAGGTTGATCTTATGATGTAATAGATAGGCTTGTCTGATCGTCGAAAATCGCACCGTAAATCGAGAGTCCTGTAAGTGAGAGTCAAGGAAAACTCGAGAGCTGTCGAGGCAGAATCGTAGTCGGTAAGATAGTAGATCTCGGAGTTCGTAGACTACCAGGAGAGACAAGGAAAGGATCGTAGTGTGTCGAAGAGAACTTCCTCAGGACTGTAGTCTGTTGAGGAAGTCATGTTTAGAATCGTAGAGATAAACACGCCACGAGCCGATAGAACATCTCGCCAAGCCAAGTCGTAAACGTAGACTACACTCGAGTCGTGAGAGTCTCATGATGTCGAAGCCAAGTCAAGGATCGTAGACTACTCACGAGTCGGAGAGTCTATTGATTACATGCGTAAATCGTGAGTCGAGCAAGATCGGATGAAGACAACAAGCACAAGGCGTAAATCGTAGAAGTGTCAAGATCGGATCTAGGAGTCGTGAGTGTATACGCACAATCAAAAGTCAATCAGAAAGTCTGTAACTCACGACCTCAACCGTTGTGCTCACAATGCCAAGGCAGAATGGTAGAGCAAATACGATTCTCAACAAATGAGCACTCCCAAAATATCCAAAGGAACAAAGCCTCTGGTTAGCGCTGAAATGTTACATCCAAGGAAACCAGAGAGCACTCATCTAATGGCATACAAGCTAACAGAAGATCTAAGCGCCAACCCAATCAGCATCAAGATTGAGTTGTGAAGCCATTCGAGATAAAGTCTTCCACAAGGAGATCAGAAGAAGACTTCAGTAACTGACTAAGAAAAGTCAGCAAGTGCAGTAGCTGTCAAGCAGATAGAAGACAACGATCTTGGGAGCAACCAGGATCGTAGTGTTTGCCAAACAAAGAAAGAACTCATGGAGTATACACAGAGATACTGGTCAGCGTCTGAAGAAGAAGACTAAAGTGATTAAGCATCGGGTCAGTCCATTGATGATAAGTGAATGGGAGATCACAAGGAGAAAACGAGCTGGACGCGCCACAAATCTGAAGTGTCTTGATATTCAGAAGGGACCAGAGCAAAGAGTCAAGCCATCAGCATCAGAGAACAGTCGAAGTAAATAAAAGTGTTGAAGCACTGCACAAGTACGGAAGAGGTGTTCTACATTGAAGATCCAATCAACACTCTTCAAGATCGTAGTGTTGTCTCTACCAGTCAACATAACACTACGATCAGGTCCTTGAAGACATGCATCAGAATCGTAGAGTTCGAATAATCAAGATCAAGCATCGCGGCGGTTCAATCTGAAAGGTAATATTCGGACAAGTGCTTATTGAGAGCATCGATGCAATAGGACAACCTCTGATCGAGAAATCAGAAGGAGGAGATAAAGTCTTCTACCTGCCCAAGACTTTAAAGTGACATCTTTGATGGGTAGGTGAAACAGTAGACTGTAGTGTCAGAAAAAGTATGATATATCACATCAGCAGTCTACCTCTGTCAACTCGAGATCTGTGAAGATATTTGAATAGCTTTCAACGGCTACTTTCCAACGAAAGGATTGGGAAGAAGTATAAATCAGGAGGAGCTTCAAAGATCTAAGGTTGATAGAGTTGTCGAGTTTGGAGTAACGGTGGACTGTTCTAAATCATGTAAAATAGTGAGTCCGAAGGCTCACTCTACGATCCACCAAAAACACTCAGAGACATACAAAGGAAGAAGTAGAAGTGAGAGTTCTACAATGTAGAAGTGAGAGTTCTACTACAAGAAAGAGTGTTTCGAGCGCCGAGAGAAAGAAGAGCATCATGTCATCTTGGTGTCCATCATGGGAAGACTCTAAGTACCATAGAGAAGAGCTCACAATCATCTTAGCAAGTCCATCATGAGAAGACATCAAGTATCGAAGGAGATCACAACGTCATCATGGTGGCAAACATGAGAAAGTTTCTAAAGTACTAAGCAGAAGAGCTTACAATCATCTTAGAAACCCATCATGTATACGACCATCATGTATCAAGAGGAATGATCTTGGCGCGGTCATCAAGGGATCATTCAAAGTGATTGAGTAATCGAAGAAGTTTGAGCATCATGCAACACTCAATCTGTACTTCAAGGATGAGTATGCCAAGCTACTAAGTCTGAGAAGATGTTGAGCATGAAGACATTTTAGCAAACAAAGATTCCAACAAACAAACAAACAACTCAATGAAGTTGGGCTCGAGAGGTCCTTGTCAGGAGGGACTAAATGAAGTTCAAACTCTTTGGCTTGAAGAATTCCTAGGGAACTAGTGGAGTTCAAGGATGGTGGCCTTGAAGAGTTCTTAGTGAATCAAGTCCCAAGTGTCTTTGGCCTGAAGGAATCTTAGTGATTGAGGTGATGCCCTTCCTTAGTGGAAATCTCGCTAGTTGAAAGAAAAAAGAGTGGATTAGAGCTTGAGTCTCGAACCACTTAAAACCCTTGTGTCTTTTTACATTATGTCATTTACATTATGTCTATTAGCTCGCTATAATCTGTCATGTATGTTTTTAATCGCTATAACTTGAACTTACTCTACGAATAATGTATGTATGATTATGAATATATCAATGAAGGGGATCTTTTACTTATTCCGCTGTGCTTGAAAAGATTCTTATGCTTGTCATATGCTAATTTAATAGCAATACAAAATAAAAGAGAAAAGTATTTGAAATTAAAAAGGATCTATTCAACCCCCCTTCTAGATCTATTGTGCCTACTGAGAACTAACAATTGGTATCAGAACAAGTTCTCATGCTATATTCAAAAGCTAATCGCTTTGAGTCTGATCCCAAGCACAAACATTGTTCTAAACTTAGTTTAGTAGTAAGTAACTTGTAATATGCAGATGAGCTCACATGTTGGAAATATTGTGTATAGGTTAAATGTGTATATACACCTGAAGCTGCTCAGATTGGTCCATGTTCTCTATTGTTACATCAACAAGACCAATCCTTCTGCGAATAATCTTATAGTCTCGAAGACAGACGAGAGAGCTCAAGAGACATCAATGACAAAGAGTCAAGCATCCACCAACCTGAAATATGAAAAGGCCATACATGCTTAGAAATGCTTATCAAGAGAAGAAAGAAGATCTTCTTAAACTTATGTCTGGCCAACCAGCAGCTGGGTGCAAACTTTGTAAACTGGAGGATGTCAAAGAACTAAAGATGTTGAGATTCTCCTAGCCTGCATCTTCAAGATCACGACTGATTGATTGAAGGTCAACTGGAGCAACAAGCTGTCAGGAGCAAATATGAAACAATGCACATCAATGCCTAAAATCAGTACATTAAAGACAAACGACTGTTAAGTAACTGATAGTAAAAAGGTACGGTTCCTCACTATTATACATATGTACATCATAAATGCACCTTCTCATGAACCATAACAATATTCTGTCAAGAAGTCATAATCTACCTAAAAAGGTGAAGAGAGAAAGTACCCTGAGGATGGAAACTCAAATGTCTATAAACTTTCTCTCCATCCAAGTTTTAGGTTGAAGATGACACCTTGAAGGAAACCTGAAATGGGTCATAAGAGCATCACATGCCAAATTAACTCTATGTGAAGTAATCTTTGCTAGTGGGTTAGTATGTATGTACAAATTCTTATTCTAAGTGTTTAATAACACAAAGAGTATGATCAGTTCTAAAAGAGTATCTTGATGATGTGTAGAAACTGATCACCTCCTTGAATCAACTAGATACTCCTAAATCGTAGAGTTGATTCTCACTCTGTGAACACTTAAACATTGTGAACATAACTCAGTAAATGATGAAACCATCATAGATAGAGTGTGTTATTAAATGTTAAATCTTACACACACTCACCTTCATGCATATCAAAATGTATTATCTAAAAATAGTTGCATGCATGAATATGACTGTTGGTGATAAATGTGGTGAGTATCCAAATATGTGGAACAGGGATTTAGAAAACTAACCCAGCAGGACCCATTTAATTGTGGGTACCAAAAATAGAAATATATTTAACCTGTAGGTACTTGGTCTGTCTGACCACACTAAGGAACGCTGAAGCTGAAGACTTCAGTCAAGAAGACTCAACCAGCAGAAGGCCAAGGACTGTTCAGAGATGATTCTGATAAAATTCCTATATGTCCAAGCATGTCCTTGAAGACCCGCTGAGCTAACCAGAATGGAGCTCACATGGCTGCTAATCTGTATATGGAAGCAGGCCATTCAACCAAAGGTGAAAAGGGTCTTATGTGCTCAAAAGCAAGCAAAGAATGCTATAGGAGAAAAATCCTCAAAGAAGCTCATATCAGAGGATCATCGAGCATCAGTTAAGAGGAACTCAATACGGAAGCAGAACCTCTCAAACACAAGACTGTCAAAGAAGACTACGTTCATAGTGTTGTCAAAAGATCATAGTGTTCAGTCCTAAAACTATCCATGTCGATGATACAAGGAGATTTAAGTGATAATGGTGATTCTAGTCAGAAGGAGATATGCAAGGCTGCCTTTAAATGAACCTAAATTAAAGGGAATCACATCTATTTGGGAAGATAGCATCAACAATGGGGGAGCAGTGATCTGTTAAGAAGCAACAGTACTGAGACATACTATGAAGAAATGTACCAGCTACAAAGTCCCAAAACTTTGTGGCTGATGAACTAAACGAAGATCCATAGTCAGTAGGAACGTCTCAAAACGTACTACTGATAACCTTTCAGCCACCCAACCCAACATCATGAAGTGCATACGATCAAACATATAATCGTAGTGTAAGAGCAGGAGGACACCACGATTTCAACAATGTAATTGTCTAAAGTTGGTAGAGGACCTCCCCACCAGAAAAGGTCGAATGAGATGTCATTACAAATCACTTCTATAGCATTTCATCTAGAAAGTGTCTCAGGGACAAACCTGACCCTTAGCTCACTCTAAGAGGTTGGCCCTTCTTGAGCTACCTTGACCCAGAAGGAATGATAAACAAAGTTCATCTCAAGGACCAAGACAGTCAACGATCGTAGAGTCAAGATAGAAGAGAACTCCACGATCATAGTGCAACCTCAACGATCGTAGAAGCAGACTCAACGATCATAGTCCTGCCAGAAGATACTCTAGCTCACAAGAAGCCTTGAAGAAATGAACAATTGCTCAATAATTCAAAGTATAAAAAGAAGTTCAGACATTAGCTCGAAAGAAGTCTTGCAGATTCATCTCAGAAATGGAGTCCTCAAACCTTAATAAAGGATATCAGTGATCAAGCTATGGTGCATCAAAATAAAGATAAATATCAAAACCATCCACTACAGCATCTCTCAAAAGTTGATCGTTGAGTCAACAAGGAAAACGTAGAGTCCATAGCTGCCTTACCGTGCTACTCTACGAATCAAAAGGTCAACGGTCAAAGCCACGTCAATTAAACGTCTACTCTTCTAAAAGGAAATATCTAACTGAAAAGTTATGGGGAGTTACAGCTCATTACTGGGCATCATGCAACCAATGGTAGGTTGACACATCACTGGTTATGCAGAGTTAGAAGGAACTTCCATAAAGACAAATTTAAATCTGCAAACAGTTTTCAGAAATCGAACCTTTCTCCCTCCTATTTTCAAACCCTAAAATCCTCTCAAGAGCCAAAATAGGTTAACACTCCAGAGCCTTACCAAATCACAATCAGCCATCTCTTATAAACCTCTCTGAATTAAATACCCACATTCTTTGAATTGCTCAAATGGAAAACTGGCGAGTAATCACTGGCATTCAGCTCGGAACCAAGTCATTTGAGAAATCCAAAAAAAATTCAAAGACATTCTCGAGCTTGTAAAGAAAGCTGGATTCTCAGAGTGTCTTGAGGCTAGCACTCGAGTATATGTTGACCTGGTGAAAGAAATCTACTCAAATGCTTCCATAAGCTTCGAAACCCTCTCTACCAAGGTCAAAGGTCAGTATGTAAAGCTGAAATCTTTTGACCTCAATTAATGCCTAGGTTTTCCTAACCAAGGACTGAAGAGCCTTGATGATGTCAATACATAACAAGCAAAGGAAATCATGGGGTACCAAAGAAACCCTAGTCTAAAAGACATGAAGAAGAAAGAGTTTCCAGAAGAGTATGTGTTCCTTGCTGAAATAGTTGGAAAATGCATACTGTGCAAGGACACTGCACATGATATTGTGCTTGATTAGCAGTTGAAGATTATGTCAGCAATAGTTCTGAAGAAACAGATTAACTTTGGAGTTATCCTGTTTGACCAAATCTTCAAGTGGGTAGAAAAGGCTGAGCTAAAGAAGTCTACAGAAAAACCTCTGACAAAAGTGTTTCACGGAAGACTATGGAGCATTGTAATAAAGAAGAAGTTAGGAGGCAAGATCAAGGATGATGAAGGAGAGCCTCTGAATGTTCACAAAGTGATGTCTCCAAAACTATTTGTGAATTGGAAGAAAAACCCCAAGGAGAACGAAGAAGGTCGACAAGCTGGGAGCGAAGCGGGGCCTCTGCAGCAAAGGAAGAGCAGAAGAGGTAGAAAGCTCGAGTCGATGACTCTGTGTTAAAGATTAACCACACTGACCGTAAAGAAATCCAGAGGTGTGAAGAAAGCTGGTGATTGATAAGTAGGTTTTATACCTACTTATCCGGTATCTGTTACTTGAATTATTTGCTTAATCTCATGTTTCTTAGTTACTTTTCATGCATTTTGTTTTCATTTTGTAGATTATATGCTTGGGAGTTAAAATCGCAAAGAATTAGTATGAAATCACAAAGAAAAGCAATCCGGACATCGTTTGGGCTTTCATGTTCATTTCATGTTCTTGGCTTGGAACTTAGATTACATTGTAGAGCTTCTTTTTAGCTTTCTGTAACAACTTAAATCATTCCAATCGGAGTTAGGATGCAAGAGTTATGACATTTGTACCAACGGACGTCGAACGTCACTGTTTTTGAGTGGCCATTTGCATAGCAGTCACTTCCAGCCCAATTTCGACCTTTATCCATCCGTTATTTCTAAAATCTTAAAGAATGAAAGTTGTATATCTCGTCGATATCTTCTATTTGATAGGTAGCAGGCCTCGTAACTCTTCCCGGATCAAAGGTTATGGCCGATTTCCGAAAGGACGTCAGAGCAGAAAAGTTTTCTTCACAAACCCGCCGCCGGGGTGGGCATGCAAGCATCAAAGTAGGCCCTAGCCCGCCGGGGCGGGCCCAAAACAAGCCTAGACCCCCTCCGGGGCGGGGGTATGCCCAAAAAATGCGAGAAAATGCGAATTTTGGTCCAATTTGAGTCCGGGAAGAATTGTTTCGATCCGATTGACACAAGGACTTCCAAGAGGACTTAAAGACATATAAAGAGACTTATAAAAGGAGGAGAATCACAAGTATTAGGGGAGATTAGAGATTAGAGAGAGGATTCCATTATATTAGAGTAGAGTAGATTAGATCAAAACACTAGTTCTTGTTAGATTTGGAGATTGAAGCAACTTGGAGACCATTGAAGATTCAAAGTAGGAGCAAGGAGGGAGCTTCAAATCTACAGACAATAGATTCTATCTTCTCATCTTCTTCTATCTTTGTCTTTTATTGTTTATTCAATTGTGGATTCTTAGTTTTAATTCAATAATCATGAACTAATTCTTTGTTTGAGATTACAATGGATCTTATTGTGTAGTTTATTTTAATATGCTTCGCTATCAATTATTATATTCTATTATGAGAATTGTCTATTGTGATTTGGACTTAATTGTTTAATTGATTAGCTAACAATTACCGTGATAATCTATATGAACTCGAGAGATGAAGTATTGATTTAGATATTATCATGATAACATGTGTTTGTGATTTCTGCATATATGGAATTCATGATTCGTGTTTAGGATACAGATATGCCTTTACGCCATATGTAATCTTATAGAGAACTTGTGCTTTAAATCCTTTTTAATTGTAATTCACATAGAGATATAATGGATTAGTTAATTAGGGTGTCTTGCTTAATTCTATCATCTGTGGATTTAAGTGAGTATGGGTATTATGCATCGAGAGGTGGTTTTATCTGTTTTAGTGTTCTTGATTAACAATTCATGATAGAGAATAATTGATGAGAAATGTATTAATTTAAATGAAGCAATAAGTGAAGTTGTGATCTTAAATCTTCGTAATCTTAATTTAATTAGTGGTAATTAGAATTAGTGTAATTAAATAATTTAATTTATATAATTTGAAATTCATTCGTTTAAATAAGATTGAGTTGGTTACGGGTTAGTACTTGGTGATTTTTTATTAAATAAATCCTCGTGGAAACGATACTCTACTTTCACTTTATTACTTGTTGACCACGTATACTTGCGTGTTGTGCGTAATTAGATTTTACCCAATAAGTTTTTGGCGCCGTTGTCGGGGAATTAGTTTAATATTTTTTTTTGCCAATATTAGCTTCAATCAAATTAGTCTTAATTTAAATATTTTTTTCTTTTTATTTAATTCTCTCCTTATTTCTCTTTCTTTTCAGGTACCATGGATGGATGCAATTATTAAAGGCCATATTCGAGTATGACTCAACCAAGGGGAGCAGGGATTGATGGACTTAATGTATTTTCTGCATTATCAGCACAACTTGAGACACTTTCGAGGAGGTTGGACGTTATTTCAGTCCAACGTAATTGAAGGATATCAGTTACTTGCAATTATTGTGTTGGCAATCACCCGAGTAATCAATGTACCGTTAGTTTTGGGCCGGGGCAACATGGGAGTGAATACCTCAACGATTATACATATGCTAATTATCATCAAGTTTGGGGGTATCACCCGGATTCGTCATGGAGTTATACTTATGAAGACCAATACTACGCTTCAAATCCAATATACACACCGGAATTTTCAAGTCCACCTCCATTGCCACAAGAAGAAAAGCCAAATCCGAGGCATGTAATATTGAAGGGCATAACAAACCTAGAGGAGATGAGGATTAGCTAAGAGCTGTCAACCCAAAATTTTAATAATCGGATGGAATAACTCATCACTACCTCAACCAATGGTCCTCAATACATGGCTTCCGAGATTGAGACATATAATTCAAGGTTAGAGGAATTGTGGTCCAAGTTCGTAGCATCAAATGAGGAGAGGAGGATTAATCAAGAGCGGTTAATTTAGAATCAAGAGCGGTTAATTCAGAATCAAGAGCGGTTAATTCAGAATCAAGAGATATCAATTCAAAATCTGTAGAATCAGATGGATCAAACGCTCAAAGCCTTGAACAACTGTCCTCAAAACAATTGGTGTTATGACGAGGATTCCGAGATTGATGAAGTGCCCGGACCAAATCTACAACTGGATGAGACACGAGATGTTGAAAAAGAGGAGACAAGTGGGGATGAACTAACTATGAGTACTAACGAGGATGAGCCGATGTTATTAATGCCTCAAGTGCCTTCTCCACCAAAGTTCAAGGATTCGGTTAGATTTGCAAAACCTTGTTCGCTAGGTAGTCATGTCGTTGGCGAAGCTCTTGATGACATAATAGCGAGTAAAATTTTGAATCCATGGTGGGACGAGAAAGAGAAGATAGACGAAGAGCCCATTGTGTGTGACAAGCTTCCATGCCCCAAAGTGATCACATACACAATGGAGAAAACACCTAGCTGTGGGACGTTCTTGATTGAGAGCATACTAAATCGGAGCATGCTAGGTGACTTTGATGCATTGGCCATCACAAATGGGAACCTACCAAAAGCTAAATTATTTTCGATGGATGGAGGGTTCCTCAATTATCGAAGAGGAATTGGATAGCGTTGACTGCACAAAGTCGGTGAAAGACTATAATTCAAGCGCTTGGCGGGAGGCAACCCAAGAATTTTTATATTTATATGCTTTACTAGTTTAGTTAGTAGATATGAATTAATTTGTTTATTAAGTTCTCTTACCAATCCAAGTGCTATTATAATCCATGTTGTCTCTTCATTGTAGGTATTGGAGGTTCAATGGATAGGAAAATAATCGTTGCCGCCATCGCCACCATCACCTCACGCTTAGTTGATTACAGGGAAGTTCTCTTCTACTTACCGCTATATTCTTACAATGAGGACATTGTAATTGCTAAGTTTGGGGGAGTTTAGTTTAGTTCATTATTGCATGTTTAGTTTCATGTTTATGTTATGTTATTTTGCATATGTTAGGTTCATTAGGTGTGCATTCATGTAGTATAACTGCATAAGTAGTTGCATAGTAGTATAGTTTAAATAACATTATATTCGGTTCTTACAATGGAAAAAACAAAAATTCAAAAAAAAATTATTAGTTAGTTACTATGTTCATTTGCATGAATCCAGTTGTTAAATAGTTTACAGTTTGTTTTGGCCAATGATGATATTCGAATTAGGTAGACAAGTATAGTACTGACCATTAAAGCTTTGATGTGATTTCTTGTTATGAATTGAGTCTTTTTCTATTTGAAACTGGTATAATAAGGATAGCACAGTAAAAACAACTTGTTGAATGATTGAGTTTAAATTGATACATAATGGGATTCTAAAGGATAATGCTAGTTTAAATAAGAGAATGACAAAGATAGGTAGTGAAGGCGAAGAATTAGGCAAGAACCTAAATTTGGGGGGGAAAGTGTGGTATATAGCTTTAAAAAAATGATATTGAGTTGAATAAATTGAGTCCTGTGGTGGGTCGAGAAGAAGCATGAAATGCACTCCTCATAAACACAGGCGTGAGATGGAGCGTAAAACGCACTCACTATCCAAGAAAAAGAAAAAAAAAGAAAAAAAAAGAGAACAAATAAAACGGAAAATAAGAGCAAAAAGTCCCCGTAGAGGCAAAATAAAGCATAAGTATCCCATGTTGACCCTCGATATTGGTAATTGTTTGATTTTAGTTGGATCTAGCATGTTTTTGGATTTCTTGAGTTTACATTGTATGATTCCTTCGAAGAGACTTGTTATGTGGTAAATTTGATTTTACATCAGTTAGCATTGTTGTTGAGCACACACGCACTATATTAGTGATAACAGTCTAAGATTTGATGATTGATTGGGAAATTACTAATGAGTTTTGATATGATGTATTATCATGTTTACTAAGGCCGGTTGAATAGACTTGTTTCTATCATTACTGCTGGATTCGTAGGCATGTAGATCAGTTGCATTGCATAGCATTGTTGTTTTGTGTTTTTGCTTAAGGACAAGCTAATGTTTAAGTTTGGGGGTATTTGATAAGTAGATTTTATACCTACTTATACGGTATCTGTTACTTGAATTATTTGCTTAAGCTCATGTTTCTTAGTTACTTTTCATGCATTTTGTGTTCGTTTTGTAGATTATATGCTTGGGAGTTGAAATCGTAAAGAATTGGTATGAAATCGCAAAGAAAAGCAATCCGGACATCGTTTGGGCTTTTATGTTCATTTCATGTTCTTGGCTTGTAACTTGGATTAAATTGTAGAGCTTTTTCTTCTCTTTCTGGAACAACTTGAATCATTCCAATCGGAGTTAGGATGCAAGAGTTATGACATTTGTACCAACGAACGTCGAACGTCACTGTTTTGGGTGGCCATTTGCATAACAGTCACTTCCAGCCCAATTTCGACCTTCCTCCATCCGTTATTCCTAAAATCTTAACGAATCAAAGTTTTAGATCTCGACGATATCTTTGATTTGATAGGTAGCAGGCCTCGTAGCTCTTCCTGGATCAAAAGTTATGGCCGATTTCCCAAAGGACGTCAGAGCAGAAAAGTTTTCTTCACAAAACCGCCGCCAGAGTGGGCATGCAAGCATCAAAGCATGCCTCTAGCCCACCGGGGCGGGTCCAAAACAAGCCTAGACCCCCGTCGGGGCGGGGGTATGCCCATAAAATGCGAGAAAATGCGAATTTTGGTCCAATTTGAGTCCGGGAAGGATTGTTTCGATCCGATTGACACAAGGACTTCCAAGAGGACTTCAAGACATATAAAGAGACTTATAAAAGGAGGAGCATCACAAGGATTAGGGGAGATTAGATATTAGAGAGAGGATTCCATTAGATTAGAGTAGAGTAGATTAGATCAAAACACTAGTTCTTGTTAGATTTGGAGATTGAAGCAACTTGGAGACCATTGAAGATTCAAAGTAGGAGCAAGGAGGGAGCTCCAAATCTATAAACAATAGATTCTATCTTCTCATCTTCTTCTATCTTTGTCTTTTATTGTTTATTCAATTGTGGATTCTTAGTTTTAATTCAATAATCATGAACTAATTCTTTGTTTGAGATTACAATGGATCTTATTGTGTAGTTTATTTTAATATGCTTCGCTATCAATTATTATATTCTATTGTGTGCATTGTCTATTGTGATTTGGACTTAATTGTTTAATTGATTAGCTAACAATTATAGTGATAATCTATATGAACTCGAGAGATGAAGTATTGATTTAGATATTATCATGATAACATGTGTTTGTGATTTCTGCATATATGGAATTCATGATTCGTGTTTAGGATAGAGATATGCCTTTACGCCATATGTAATCTTATAGAGAACTTGTGCTTTAAATCCTTTTTAATTGTAATTCACATAGAGATATAGTGGATTAGTTAATTAGGGTGTCTTGCTTAATTCTATCATCTGTGGATTTAAGTGAGTATGGGTATTATGCATCGAGAGGTGGTTTTATCATTTTAGTGTTCTTGATTAACAATTCATGATAGAGAATAATTGATGAGAAATGTATTAATTTAAATGAAGCAATAAGTGAAGTTGTGATCTTAAATCTTCGTAATCTTAATTTAATTAGTGGTAATTAGAATTAGTGTAATTAAATAATTTAATTTATATAATTTGAAATTCATTCGTTTAAATAAGATTGAGTTGGTTACGGGTTAGTACTTGGTGATTTTTTATTAAATAATTCCTCGTGGGAACGATACTCTACTTTCACTTTATTACTTGTTGACCACGTATACTTGCGTGTTGTGCGTAATTAGATTTTACCCAACAGTGATGTGAAGAAAGCTCAGACCCCATCAAGAAAAATCTCCACCAAAGATAAAAATGAAGAAGAAAAGGGCCTGACGGCAGAAACAACTAAAAGGAGAAGTAACAGGTTACTTAAAGGGCCATCCAGCAAGAAAGCCAAGGTGATAATCAAACCAGCCTCAGTTTCCCAAGACAGTACATCTGATGAAGAGAAGGATGTAGAATCAGAAGAAGAGAAGGCAACTGACAATCTCAAGGCTAAGTCCCCACAGACCAAATCCAGTAGTGAAGGTGAAGCTGGATTAATGAATGAAAATTCAGCATCTGCAGATAAAGAAGAAGAATGCTCAAGCCCCATGGTTAATTCTCAGAGTAGTCACTCTGCGAATGAAGAAGAGATTCAAGATGACCAAACTCAATCCCCAAATACAACTGCCCCAACAAGCCAAGATGATGGGTCAAGTAATACTGTGTCTGAAGAAGAAGAACATGTCCCTTCCAATCCTGAAAGTCCCGATGATGGCTCAAAGGGCAATGAGTTTATAGAAGAAGGGACTGCCCTTCCCCTTGCTAAACCTCAAGGAAGCTCGTCTGATGAATCAAAAGCTTTTGAGTCTAAAGAGGAAGAAGAGTCTGACTCTCCCAAAATTGAACCTCTAGGAAGAAGGAAGAGCTACAGACTGCAAGCCAAATTTGCCTCCAAAAGGAGCAGTAATCAATCAATTGCCGTCATTAAATTAAGTGATGATGAGCCTGTATCACAGGAAGAAAGTGCTGAGGATAGGACCAGCAATGAAGAAGATGAATCAGAGGAAGATCTTGCTGAAGAAGTCTCTGGGAATGAAATGCAGCAAGAAGAATTCACTGATGGAAATGATCAAGATGGTTCAGGCTCCGAAAGAGAAGAAATGGAGAATGATTCCAATTCTGAAAATCAGGAATCAGAGGAACCAGAATTTTATCCATCCTCTCACTCACCAAAGAAGATTCAATGTAAGAATAGTGGTGGAAGTCTCAAATGAACTACCAGAGGCACCTCCTGAAAGATGGGTAAATCATGGAAATGAACAGCTCCAGGTAGTAAGGATGACTACGTTTGAGGTGTTTAAAAACTGGAACAACATAGAACTAGAATGCACGACCATTCTCTACAATCCCGATGACCTGCTAATGAGATGGTTCTTCCAATGGATGCCACGGCTAAAGGCCCACACTGAAAGAGATGGAAGCTACTTCAATTGGTGTTACAAGCAGTTTCCAAGCCTGGAGCTGGTGGCTCAGAACTTCCCAAGGGTGAAGAAGATTGCAACCAAAATGATCAAAGACCAGCCCCACTTCAAAGTCTATCGACAGTCTGGCAATCACTATATCCCCTACGATCGTAGAGTGGACTCTGAAGGAAGAAGGATCATGACCAAGGAGGTGATCGTAGAGTCTAGTCACTCTACTGCTGAGACTATTCAAATTCAAAATCAGAAGCTTCAAACTGCCCAAACACTGCTATCTGACATTCCCTCATCCTCAACCAGCAATTGGTACTCAACGATTATTCAGATTCTCCAAGCTTTCGAAAATTTGTCCAAAAATGAAAATCGTAGAGTTCAATCTGATGCTCAACCCGAAGCTGCACAACTAGATGATCAAAATCTTGTGGAGCAGGAACTAATGAAGAATTCAAATGTGTTGATTGAGAAGATATCTCAGATTAATGAAGAGTCCAAAATGGTGTTGACAGTAGAAGGAGAAAATTCATTTTAGAACAGACTTCAAACTGCAATGGCTGATGTATCTCTCAAAATCAAAGAGAGAGATAACATCTATCTGAAGGCCATACAAGATCAAAAGGCATAAGCTCTACGAGCACAGAAGGCCAATGAAGAGCAGATCCACTGCCTCTCTGACAAGATTGACGACATGAAGCAGTCTTTCTCAGTGCAACTTAAGCTAGGCCAACAGGAACTCATGTTTGAAGTTGCCAACTCCTCCTACCTGATGGAGCAGCTTATGTCCAACATGAAGCAGCTCTCCCAAATGATTAATGACAAAAAGGGGGAGAAAAAGAGACATAGAAAGAGACAAAGCAAGAGGCACTCAAAGAATAGCAAGAAGAGCAAAAGGATAGTAGAGAAGAAGTCAAAGAAGAAGAGATAGCGAGCAGAAGGCGAGGCGAGTCATCATCCCGAGAGGAGCAAAAGATGATGATTAAATGATCGCAGAGTCTGAGGGGGAGCATGTTCAGAAAGAAGCTGAAAGGGAGCAAGAGCAAGAAGAACAAACAGATGAATAACTGATCAACAGACATCCTAGAAACATACATGGAGCCAAAGAGGTACATCTCTAACTAGTTAGGTATGTTCTGGATCCAGGATGTAAAATGTCTTAATGTATAAATTGCCACATCATTATAAATGACATTCATGATTATCTGTTTTAGAAATACAACTGCTCACTGTATATAAGATTCATTCATAACATGCATATGCACTTATTGTTTTTGTCATAATCAAATAGGGGGAGATTGTCAGGAATAAGCATGTGAATGATATTCCTATTTACATATGATTTGATTATGATATATATATATATATATATATGAATGAATAATATGCAAGTATGCTTGCATTAACAAAAGTTATAAAGCCCTTTGATAGATAATAGAAAACATGTGTATAAGGACTTAGAATGAATTGATCAAATATGTTAGGATGATCCTACATAAGCAAAACAGCTTTGTAAATTCCTTAAAAAGAAATGATGTACAAGGACTATAAAAGTAGAAAGATCAAGCATGTTAGGTTGATCTTATGATGTAATAGATAAAGCTTGTCTCGATCGTCGAAACCACCGCACGTAAATCGGAGTCTGCTAAGAGAGTCAAGGAAAACTCGAGAGCTGTCGAGGTAGAATCGTAGTCTGCAAGATAGTAGATCTCGGAGTTAGTAGACTGCCAGAAGAGACGAGGAAAGGATCGTAGTGTGTCGAGGAGAACTTCCTCAGGACCGTAGTCTGCTGAGGAAGTCATGTTGAGAATCGTGAGAGACGACACGCCTATGAGCCAATAGAACATCTCCGGAAGCCAGTAAAAAAGCGTAGACTACACTTGAGTCATAGAGTTCTCGATGTCGAAGCCAAGTCAAGGATCGTAGACTACACTCTGAGTCGGAGAGTCTATTGATTACATGCAGAAATCGTAGTCGAACAAGATCAGATGAAGACAACAAGCACAAGGCAGAAATCATAGAGTGTCAAGATCTCGATCTAGGAGTCGTAGTCTGTCTGACGTGCCCAAAGTCGAATCAGAAGTGTAGAACTATGACCTCAATCTGTTGTGCTCATTAATGCCAAGGCGAATCGTAGAGCAAATACGATTCTCAACAAATGAGCACTCCCAAAATATCCAAAGGAACAAAGCCTCTGGTTAGCGCTGAAATGTTACACCCAAGGAAACCAGAGAGCATTCATCTAATGGCATGCAAGCTAACAGAAGATCTAAGCACCAACCCAATCAGCATCAAGATTGAGTTGTGAAGCCATTCGAGATAAAGTCTTCCACAAGGAGATCAGAAGAAGACTTGAGAATCGACCAAGGAAAGTCAAGAGCAAGTGCGATGGTATCAAGCGCATGTAAGACAACGATCTTGGGAGCAACCAGGATCGTAGTGTTTGCCAATCAAAGAAAAAACTGATGGAGTACACACAGATATACTGGTCAGCTTCTGAAGAACAAGGCAAAAGTGATTAAGCATCGGGTCAGTCCATTGATGATAAGTGAACGGGAGATCACAAGGAGAAAGCGAGCCGGACGCGCCACAAATCTGAAGTATCTTGATATTCAGAAGGGACCAGAGCAAAGAGTCAAGCCATCAGCATCTAAGAACAGTCGAAGCAAACAGAAGTTTTGAAGCACTGCACAAGTACGGAAGAGGTGTTCTACATTGAAGATCCAATCAACACTCTTCAAGATCGTAGTGTTGTCTCTACCAGTCAACATAACACTACGATCAGGTCCTTGAAGACATGCATCAAAATCGTAGAGTTCGAATAGCTGAAGACTGAAGCATTGGCAATGGTTCAATCTGAAAGGTAATATTCGGACAAGTACTTATTGATAGCATCGATGCAATAGGACAACCTCTGATCGAGAAATCAGAAGGAAGAGGTGTTCTACATTGAAGATCCAATCAACACTCTTCAAGATCATAGTGTTGTCTCTACCAGTCAACATAACACTACGATCAGGTCCTTGAAGACATGCATCAAAATAGTAGAGTTCGAATAGCTGAAGACTGAAGCATTGGCAACAGTTCAATCTGAAAGGTAATATTCGGACAAGTACTTATTGAAAGCATCGATGCAATAGGACAACCTCTGATCGAGAAATCAGAAGGAGGAAATAAAGTCTTCGACTTGCCCAAGACATTAAAGTGACATGTCTGATGGGTAGGTGAAATAGTAGACTGCAGTGTCAGAAAAAGTATGATATATCACATCAGCAGTCTACCTCTGTCAACTCGAGATCTGTGAAGATATTTGAATAGCTTTGAACGGCTACTTTCCAACAAAAGGATTGGGAAGAAGTATAAATCAGGAGGAGCTTCAAAGATCTAAGGTTGCTAGAGTTGCCGAGTTTGGAGTAACGGTGGACTTTTCTAAACCATGTAAAATAGTGAGTCCGAAGGCTCACTCTACGATCCACCAAGAACACTCAGAGACATACAAAGGAAGAATTAGAAGTAAGAGTTCTACAATGTAGAAGTGAGAGTTCTACTACAAGAAGAGTGTTCTGAACTGTCGAGAAAAAGAAGAGCATCATGTCATCTTGGTGTCCATCATGGGAAGACTCTAAGTACCATAGAGAAGAGCTCATAGTCATCTTAGCAAGTCCATCATGAGAAGACATCAAGTATCAAGAAGGGAGATCACAAACGTCATCATGGTGGAAAACATGAGAAAGTTTCTAAGTACCTAGCAGAAGAGCTTACAGTCATCTTAGAAACCCATCATATACAGCCATCATGTATCAAGAGAAATGATCTTCAAGGCAGTCATCAAGGGATCATCCGAAGTGGTTGAGTAACTGAAGAAGCTGGCATCATGCAACACTCAACTGCACTTCAAGGATGATCATGCCAAGCTGCAAAGTACAGAAGATGTTCAGAGCATGAAGACATCTTAGCAGTTTAGCACCAACTCCATCAAACAAACAAACAACTCAACAGAAGCCAGGGCCTGAGAGGTCCTTGTCCGGAGGGACTAAATGAAGTTCCAAGCCTGCTGGGCTTGAAGAGTTCCTAGGGAACTAGTGGAGTTCCAAGGCTGGTGGCCTTGAAGAGTTCTTAGTGAACTGAAGTCCCAAGGCTGCTGGCCTTGATGGAATCTTAGTGATTCAAGGTGATGCCCTTCCTTAGTGGAAATCCTGCTAGTTGAAAGAAAAAGAGTGGATTAGGAGCTTGAGTCTCTGAACCACTTAAAACCCCTTGTGTCTTTTACATTATGTCATTTACATTATGTCTATTAACTGCTATAACTGTCATGTATGTTTTAACTACATACAACTGAACTAACTCTACGAATAATGTATGTATGATTATGAATATATCAATGAAGGGGATCTTTTACTTATTCCGCTGTGCTTGAAAAGATTCTTATGCTTGTCATATGCTAATTTAATAGCAATACAAAATAAAAGAGAAAAGTATTTGAAATTAAAAAGGATCTATTCAACCCCCCCCCCCCCCTTATAGATCTATTGTTGTGACACCCACAAATCCCTGTACTTCATTACCTCAAGATTTGGTGTTCACGTAATCAAAACATTCATATCTAACTACCCAATTATAATAAATTGAATAATAAAAAACCTGCCCATACAAGATTACTTAAATAAAAACATTATCTCCCAGGTTCTCTAACCTTTAATACAATCATTCAAGTGTGGAAATAAAATTATTACATCACATCATTATTAAAAGTCTATCATCAATGATAAAACCAAAATTACAAGTCTTCGTCACTTGTACATTTTTTCCCTTTCCTTTGTTGGTTGTAGGTTTATCTACCTTCTCATTCATAGATGCAATAAATGTATAAATATGCAAGAGTGAGCAAACAAAGCTCACTTGAGATAAGAATAAATATCTTTACAACATTTGCCAAATAAGAGGCTCAATAGAACTGAATAATATGTTCTATTAACATTACAACATTTGCCAAATAATAGGCTCAATAGAATTGAATGATATGTTCTATTAACATTTCAACATTTGCCAACTCATAGGCTCAATAGAACTGAATAATTTATTCTATTAACATTCTTAAATAAACTACTGAGGGTCAAATGACCATGAACCATCTCCACAGTTATAAGTAATCTTTCAACTTTAACAGTCATATGACTATAAGGACTCCACGTACTTAGGGGGATCAATCCTTCGTACAATGTATTGTGCACAACCATTTCAACGCTAAGCGTAAACCCCTAAACATAGGGCTGTTCATCTCAGTATTTAGATTACAAGTCCGCACCAAAGAAAGTTTGGTTTGGATAAACTTTCAAGGGTAATTGAAGTTTAATGATCATCAACTAGGGAACTAGTTGAATCCACAATGCTTGATAATACAATAGTTGTTTAATAACAACATAACTTAGAATATTTGAGAATCATAAATGAGGCGATTCTACATATCTAACTCATGCTTGAAATAACTATAGAGCATAAGTATTCAATAGAATGAATAAAATGGTTAACCTTTGCTTGAACAGTAAAATAAGCTAAGGCTCAAATTTTATAACATTAGAAATGAAATTTCTGAACTTTAAGAAACTTGCTTAACTGTAAACAAGTTAGAATGAATCAATCAATTGAGAATTTCCAATAATACTAGAGTTAGAGTTTGCTTAAATGAATTTTGGAAACAATATACTTATTCAATAACATTTAATATAAAAAGCTTGCTCAATCAAAAGCATGAAGTAATAATAAATGAACTAACTCAAGGAAAATGTAGAATTAAAACTTGCATAATGTGATAAACGAACTAGCTCAACGAAAGTGTAGAGTTAGAAAACTTGCATCAACATAACAAACTAACTCAATGAAAGTATGGAGTTAGAAGACTTGCCTCGAGCGTAAGCTATAATATCAAACTCACGTTCACCTACACATAGGTTTAGAACCATAAGCTATTAGATATACTAACATTCACATTCCATTATAACACGCATTTCTAGTTAGGCTTGTTAATTTAACACAAGTCTTTTATTACCAAATACGTTTCAAAATTTTCCAAGCGTTAACCTCACAACGCTTAACTAACGTTCATTGTATAACTAACTTATAACATAACATTTTCATCACTTACAATCCCGTTTACAAAGTTAAAATCATAAATGAGACGACACGTTACTGATTTAACCTCCTTGTTACTTGTTTAACTCCTTAACACAACTTTAAATCAAGCTATAGTGGTGTTACAAAGTCTGCAACGACAGCAGACTCTTCTTGTCTCGGGAGATGTAGGTATGTAGCGTGTACCTAAATTGCGCGCCTATACACAAGCTGGGGCCGTGCCTTTTTTCTTGTGCAAGTGCATGACAGAACAGAGCCTTGAGTCGGCTATGAGCGATGGCAGACTTTAGCCCAACAAACACGAATTTCACCCACCAAACAGTGAAATTAACACGTAAAATAAATATAACAATATCATAAACATGATTGCTCACATTTACATTCAATTAGCACAATTTAACACTAACTAAAACTATTTTAATTTCTCCAAATTCAAGTTTTCATATAAAAACTCCATTTTCGAGTTCCTTCACAAAATTGAACACTGTGATTTCAATTTTTGTCCAAATTACCTCATTCAAATTACGTTATACTCATATCTCATTGAACTAACATATCTGAGCCTCAATTTCTGATTTAACATAAGAATTGGCAACTAAAATTGATACTTTTCATGAACCTATGGAAAAATATCTTGTCAAAATGTCTCTTCGATATCAAAATAAATCATGAAATTTTGGTTTAAACATAAACTTTATCATTATAAGCATGTATAACCACAATTACCAACTATATATGTTCATAACTCATAAATTTTGATTCCATTTGAACACAAACAAATATACCAGTGAATTTATATATATGTATATATATATATATATATATATATATATATATATATGTGTGTGTGTGTGTGAAATATCAAGGTCAAGTAAATTACCTTAAAATAGCTTGTATTCCTTGTTAATTCTTGAAACTCTTGCTAAACTAGCTGAAATTTGCTTAAGTCTGCTCACAATTCTCTCAACCCTCTATAATCTCTAAGCTAGCAAATAGAATGCGTAAAACCAACTGATAAACAACGCGCACAAATAAAACTGCCAGATCTTAATACACCAACTTAATAAAATGGCAGTTACAAAACAAACGCTCAAATTATAAATATATTATATTTATTATTCTATTTATTTTATCTATTTATTTAATTTTAAAAAAAAAACTAGAAATTTCAAAAGCCATAAGGCTTGTTTGGCAAAACTCTATAAATATTAAAGAATTAATATATTAAGCCTTGTTTGGTAAAAACTAAATTAAATTATTTTAATTTATTTTAATAACTCCTTATAATATAGTTATTTGTCACATATTATATTTAATCAAGCTTTCATATTTATTTTAATTAATACAAATCATAATTAATTAAATAAATCCTTTAATCACATAACACAATACAAATAATTAATCATTTAATTGAAATATCAATATAATAATAATTTCCTTAATTCATCAATTATTTATTAAATAAATAATTAACTAAACAAAATTAAATTAATTGAACAAAACAAATAAATTAAATCAATTGAACAAATATTTATTCAACGATAATCACATCCATTAAATATTTATATAAATCAATAAATATTTAATATTACATTTAAAAATTGCGGAATGTTACATCATTCCTCTCTTAAAAAGGATTACGTCCTCGAATCTCAATTCAAACAATCAAATCGTCACATTCTTTCTTACTTTACAAAGATTACATCCCGAGAATCGAAGACATAGATTAAATAAATAACTTTCGGGGTAACTTTTCATCATTTTAGTTTTGAGTTCCCACGTTGCCTCTTGACATTGTGGTTTCTCCATATCACCTTCACGGAAGGTATCACTTTATTCGAGCACTTGTTCTTTCACATCGACTATCGGATAGGAACTTCTTCATAAGACAAATCTTTATCGAATTGCAATGGTTCGTACTTTCGATCACGTGCTTGTAATCGGGTTTATCTGATGGGTAATATCTGAAATATGAAAAATATTATGAATGTTTTCCAATTACGGAGGTAGAGCTACCTCATAAGCCACTTCCCCACTCTTCGTAGTATCTCAAGCGGTCCAATAAATCTTGGTTTGAGCTTTCCTTTCTTGCCAAAATGAATTTTCCCTTTCGAGGAGAAACTTTTAGGAAAAGCGAAATTTCTACTTCAAATTCATGATTACGCTTTATGTTGATCGGCATACTTTTTACATCGGTCTTGAAATTGCTACCAATCTTGTCTGATGAGTTTGACAACTTCAGCATGATTTATTGTACCGATTTGGTCCTAACAATTGGCGTTCACCGACTTCATCCCAAAGACGGTGGAGTTACGCATTTTCTGCGTCTAATGCCTCGTAAGGTGGCATCCGATCTTTCGCATGGTAAGCTGTTGTTGTAGGCAAATTCTACCAACGGTAAATGTTCATCGGACTTCCTTTAAAATCCATGATGCATGCTCGGCATATCTTCCAACGTTTGGATTGTTCGTTTACTTTTGCCGTCGGTTTTGCGGGTGGTATCTTTTTGTCTTTCATTATGGCTGTGTTCCCATACATTCTTGTAGTCTCTTCCGGAAGTTTGATGTGAACCTTGGATCTCTATCTCGACACAATTGACCTTTGGAACTCCATGTCTTGACACGATCTCTTTAACGTGTCTGATTTATTTGGTGATCAAGATTAAATCTAATCTTTATTGGCAAAAGTGTCTGATTTTGTCAATCATCCACTATTACCCATATCGCATCGTATCCTTTTTACGAGTCGTTGGAAGTCCTACCACAAAATCCGTTGTGATATGCTCCCATTTCATTAGGTATTTCCAGCGGTTGAAGTAACCGCTTGGTCGTTGATGTTAAACTTTCACTTTCTGACACGTCAAACATTTTGCAGCGCATTCTGCAATGTCTCTTTTTCATATTCGGCCACCAAAAATGTCATCGCAAATCTTGATACATCTTTGTACTTCCTGGATGAATCTAATATCTTGTGTTGTGTGCCGATCAAGATTTCTTCTTTAAGCTCTGATGTCTTCTTTGGAACCCAAATTCTTTCCTCGAATCGTAGTAGTAGTCCTTGATTGTCGATCTTGTATTTTACATCGCTACCCTCAACCACTTTCTTTTTGATCGTTTTGCATTCTTTATCTTGTAGTTGAGCACTCTTCACTTTCTCCACCAAAGTTGGACTGGTATCTATCTAGAATAGTCGTTCATCGTATTCCTTTGGAAATTTGATTTCCAACTCTAGCTTCGTCATTGCTGAAATAAGCTCCTCCTAAGTAGTTATCAGCATCAACTTCTCCCGACCTTTCCTGCTTAAAGCATCTGCAACCACATTCGCTTTTGCGGGTGATAAAAGATCTCACAATCGTAATCCTTTATCAATTCCATCCATCTCCTTTGTCGCATATTCGGGTCTTTACGTGTGAAAATATACTTGAGACTTTTATGATTTGTGTAGATTTCACATTTCTCTCCATAGAGATAGTGTCTCCATATCTTGAGAGCAAACACTCTGCTGACCCAATTCCAAATCATGAGTCAGATAACCTTTCTCATAATCCTTCAGTTGTCTTGATGCATACGCAGTAACTTTTCCGTTCTGCATAAGAACACATCCCAACCCTTTATGTGAGGCATCACTATACACCACAAAGTTACTTGTACTATCTGGTAATGACAACACAGCTGCCATGCTTAACTTCTTCTTCAAATCCTGGAAACTTTCTTCACATTTCTCTGTCCAAACAAATTTCATAGCTTTCTTGGTCAAATTTGTTAATGGAGTAGCTATCTTAGAAAAATCTTGAATAAATCGTCTGTTGTAATAATAGGCGGTCCCAAGAAACTCCTCACTACGGCGGTGTTCTTGGTTGTTCCCAATTGATTCTGATCCACTTTTGATGGATCCACGGAAATCCCATCTTTGTCAATCACGTGCCCGAAGATTGCACACGATCTAGCCAAAATTCGCACTTAGAGAATTTGGCGTACAACTTTTCCTTTCTTAGTGTTTCCAATGTCAAGCGTAAGTGTTCCACGTGTTCTTCTTGAGTTTTGGAATACACTAGAATGTCGTCGATGAATACCACTACAAACTTGTCTAAGAATGGTTTAAACACCTTATTCATTAAATCCATGAATCTGAGGTGCATGCATTGGTTAAACCAAAAGACATCACCAAGAAACTTCGTAATGTCCATCAGGAGTTACGAATGTCGTTAAGTGGTATATCCTCCTTCCTCACTTTCAAGCTGGTGATACCACTTCTCAAATCTATTTTGAGAAGTATTTAGCACCCTGTTGATCAAACAAGTCATCTATTCTTGGTAATGGATATTTGCTTTTAATAGTGACTTTGTTTAATTCTCTATAATCAATGAAAAGACGCATTGACCCATCCTTCTTCTTCACGAATAATACTGGCGCTCCCCACGGTGATACGCTTGGTTGAATATACTTCTTGTCTAACAATTCTTGCAATTGTACCATCAGTTCCTTCATTTCCACTGGAGCCATTCTGTACGGGGCCTTCGATATCGGTGTTGTTCCCGGCACTAAGTCAATCACGAACTCAATTTCTCTGTTAGGCGAAAGTCCTGGCAAATCCTCTGGAAACACATCCTTAAATTCCCTCACCACGGGTATCTCTTCCAGTTTCACATTCTTTTTCTGAGTATCGACTATGTAAGCTAAATAGCCCACACAGCCTTGACTCAACAATTTCTTGGTCTGCATAATCGTCAGACATTTCATTTGTCTAGGCGATTTGCTACCATAGAATACTACCTTTGAAGGAGTCATAAGGTTTACACATTTCTTTTGGCAATCAATTACCGCTCCATATTTGAACAACCAATCCATTCCCAAAATAACATCAAACTCTCCAAGTCTAATCGGAATCAAATCTACCATCAAGATATTTTCCTTAATGTTCACCCTACAGTTCTTGTATACGAATCTATGAGGATTATCTCTTTATTACATAATTTCTATGTTAAAGGGAAATTGAGGTTCTTCTCTTCAGCAATCCTAACCTCTTAGCAAATTCATCGAGAGATAAGCGAGCAAGTAGCACCGAATCAAATAATACATAAGCATCAATATCATTAATTGGGATAATACGACACGACATCTTTTGATTGCCTGACATCTTGCATGAGTCATGTTGAAAGTTCTAGTTGTGGGTTTGTTTGATGTTGTACCTCCATTATTACCTCCATTTCTTTGATTTGTCCTTCATCCTTCTTCTTAGGGCATTCACGAGCAAAGTGATCCTTGGATCCCACGTGAAGCACACATTCTTCTTAGGTTGTGTGCAATTTGGGGCGATGTGATCTTCACGGCCACAATTGAAGCATACTCGTTTCCCCATCAAGCACACACCCTTGTGAAACTTACGCATGTAGCACATGCTTCAAACTTCTTGATCTCTTTGGTTACCCCTTTGGTTTCCGGCACGTTCCATTCACTTCTTCTTGAGTTGTTGTTGTTGTTGTTGTTGTTGTTGTTGTTGTTTCCACCACTACCACCTTCATTCTTGATTTCCACCTCGTTCTTCTTCTTCTTTACATTTCTAATTGAACTTTGTCCTTTGCCTCGCCTCCACCTTGGTAGTATTACTTTCTCCATTCTTCTTTGTGAAAGTCTTTAATTGAAATAGGAAACCCTCTTTGTACAACTAGGGCTTGGGTCCTGTTTCAAACCTCTTCGCCTTGCGTTAAATCGTCTTGACTTGATAAAGTAGCAAACCTCGCCAACTTCGTTGAATTTAGCGGCATACTCGAGATACCATCATCGTTCCTGCCTCGAGTTTAGAAATTGTACTTCGGTGACCCTTCGAACTCTCGGGTAGGTCTCGAAGAATATCTCCTTAAACCTATCCCAGGTCATCATCCCTGGTCCTTCTCGAGTTTTATTAGCCTGCCACCAATAACTAGCTTTTGTTTTCAACATGAATGTTGAGAAAGCAGTCTTCTGATCATCTCCTACCCTAGCAACATCGAACACCTTTTCTATCTCCATAATCAAGTCGTGCTCTCATTGGATTCAACGACCCTCGAAATTTAGGTGGTCAACCGCCTTGAACTCCTTAAGCGTTGTTCCTTGGTTACGTGGTTGATTACGCAATGCTCCTATCGATGCGTCACTAATTGTTGAATTGGGTTAGCATCCACATTTATCGTTATTGTTGGTTCCTTCGTTGGTTCTCTGTCGTGGTGGTTGACGTCCGGGAGGCATTTTCTATTTAAAAATACACCCATTAGATTATTACTCAACTCTTTTAAGTAATTTCTACTTAACTTGCTTCCACAAAAGAAATAACCACAAATCACATAACACTTTGAATAAAATAACAACTTTTATTTATTCATAACCTCTTTGAAAACATAAAACAATAGCATTCTCGCCATTTACATTACTTCACGAACTACAAAAGTTTGAGGACAACATCATCATCATATCCCATAGGTTTCATAACACTTGGGATTTACAATTTATTTAACATTTATTCATCGTATACAACAACTACGATGTTTCTACTAAGAATCTTGCTTAGCCTTACTACGTTCTTCCTCCAAGACTCGGAACATTGTTCTGCAATCTAATACGTACGATGGCAGCGTCTCGAACTGAATAGGATATCCCATGACCCGATCCTGAGTTTGATTAACCATGGTGTTGAATACTCTATTCATCTCTTCCATCTTCATTCTCTTTGCATGTGCGTCTTTTACTGCAATTCCGTCTCGTTGAAACATTACTTAATATGCATCCTCGACTCTTGTCCTCTTCGTAGCTTCTTCCCTTAGCTTATTCTTCAGTTCAGTGACCTCCTCGATCAGTTGGTCTTTCTCTCCTTCAGTATGTTCTAGCTTTTCCTCGACATTAGTCAGTCGTTCCTCACAATCTTGGATCTCATCGTCTTTACGTGTCATTGCGATTACATTTGTTGACTACTATCTCTTGCAATTCCTTGATTGTATCCACGAAGTTCCACGTTATGGTCGTGAGACTTCATCGCACATACATTCGAGCGACTATCGAGGTTAGTGGAGTCTCCTCCTCCTCGTCTCATCATCATCTCATCCTCTGTGGAAACTCAGCGGGATCCTCCTCATCCGTCTCCACATCATCATCCTCATCTTCAACCACTTTGTGACCAGCAATCTGGTGACTCCGTGGCGATAGTTGTTCCCAACTAACATGAATGTCTCGAGGCTCCTCCTCTATAGGCATCGAGGTCTATCCCCCTAGCCTTTGGATTCTCCGACATTAGTCATCCTGACAACAAAAATTTAAGTTTTAATCATTAATCATTACTACTCGACACTCACGAGCACATAAGTATGAACACATAATCATATAAGTGTTTTATTATTTCTTCCTTAAAACTCGATAAGAGTTAATCACCACTATCTTTTCAAAGGTTACTTCCTAAGGATTTTTCCCACCTAAGGTTCATAACCTAAACCTTTGATACCAACTTGTGACACCCCCAAATCCCTGTACTTCATTACCTTAAGATTTGGTGTTCACGTAATCAAAACATTCATATCTAACTACCCAATTATAATAAATTGAATAATAAAAAACCTGCCCATACAGGATTACATAAATAAAAACATTATCTCCTAGGTTCTCTAACTTTTAATACAATCATTCACGTTCGGAAATAAAATTATTACATCACATCATTATTAAAAGTCTATCATCAATGATAAAACCAAAATTACAAGTCTTCATTACTTGTACATTTTTTCCTTTCCTTTATTAGTTGTAGGTTTATCTACCTTCTCATTCATAGCTGCAATAAATGTATAAATATGCAAGAGTGAGCAAACAAAGCTCACTTGAGATAAGAATAAATATCTTTACAACATTTGCCAAATAATAAGCTCAATAAAACTGAATAATATGTTCTATTAACATTACAACATTTGCCAAATAATAGGCTCAATAGGCTGAATGATATGTTTCTATTAACATTTCAACATTTACCAACTCATAGGCTCAATAGAACTGAATAATTTATTCTATTAACATTCTTAAATAAACTACTGAGGGTCAAATGACCATGAACCATCTCCACAGTTATAAGTAATCTTTCAACTTTAACAGTCATATGACTATAAGGACTCCACGTACTTAGGGGGATCAATCCTTCGTACAATGTATTGTGCACAACCATTTCAACGCTAGCGTAAACCCCTAAAACATAGGGTTGTTCATCTCAGTATTTAGATTACAAGTCCGCACCAAAGAAAGTTTGGTTTGGATAAGCTTTCAAGGGTAATTGAAGTTTAATGATCATCAACTAGGGAACTAGTTGAATCCACAATGCTTGATAATACAATAGTTGTTTAATAACAACATAACTTAGAATATTTGAGAATCATAAATGAACTGATTCTACATATCTAACTCATGCTTGAAATAACTATAGAGCATAAGTATTCAATAGAATGAATAAAATGGTTAACCTTTGCTTGAACAGTAAAATAAGCTAAGGCTCAAATTTTATAACATTAGAAATGAAATTTCTGAACTTTAAGAAACTTGCTTAACTGTAAACAAGTTAGAATGAATCAATCAATTGAGAATTTCCAATAATACTAGAGTTAGAGTTTGCTTAAATGAATTTTGGAAACAATATACTTATTCAATAACATTTAATATAAAAAGCTTGCTCAATCAAAAGCATGAAGTAATAATAAATGAACTAACTCAAGGAAAATGTAGAGTTAAAACTTCCACAATGTGATAAACGAACTAGCTCAACGAAAGTGTAGAGTTAGAAAACTTGCATCAACATAACAAACTAACTCAATGAAAGTATGGAGTTAGAAGACTTGCCTCGAGCGTAAGCTATAATATCAAACTCACGTTCACCTACACATAGGTTTAGAACCATAATCTATTAGATATACTAACATTCACATTCCATCATAACACGCATTTCTAGTTAGGCTTATTAATTTAACACAAGTCTTTTATTACCAAATCGTTTTAGAATTTTCCAGCGTTAACCTCTCACAACGCTTAACTAACGTTCATTGTATAACTAACTTATAACATAACACGTTCATCACTTACAATCCCGTTTACAAAGTTGAAATCATAAATCACACGACACGTTACTGATTTAACCTCCTTGTTACTTGTTTAACTCCTTAACAAAACTTTAAACCAAGCTATAGTGGTGTTACAAAGTCTGCATGCAATGAGACCTTCTTGTCTCGGAGACGGTATGTAATGGCATTGCGCCATTACATATACACAAGCCTAGGGCTGGTAGCAGTGAGCCCATTTTTTTTCCTTTGCCTGCGCAGTATACGCGCTTGCCACAGTACTGAGAGCAGTGAGTCGGCTATGAGCGATGGTGAACTTTAGCCAACAAACACGAATTTCACCTACCAAACAGTGAAATTAACACGTAAAATAAATATAACAATATCATAAACATGATTGCTCACATTTACAACCAATTAGCAAAATTTAACACTAACTAAAACTATTTTAATTTCTCCAAATTCAAGTTTTCATACAAAAACTCCATTTTCGAGTTCCTTCACAAAATTGAACATTGTGATTTCAATTCTTGTCCAAATTACCTCATTCAAATTACGTTATACTCATATCTCATTGAACTAACATATACAAGCCTCAATTTACAGTTTCACATAAGAATTGGCAACTAAAATTGATACTTTTCATGAACATATGGAAAAATACATATACTGTCAAAAATGTCTACTGATATCCGAAATAAATCATGAAATTTTGGTTTAAACATAAACTCTATCATTATAAGCATTTATAACCACAATTACCAACTATATATATATGTCCATAACTCATAAATCTTGATTCCAATTCAAGAACAAACAAATATATCGTGAATTCATATACATATATATATATATATATGAAATATCAAGTCAAGTAAATTACCTTAAAATAGCTTGTATTCCTTGCTAATTCTTGAAACTCTTAAACTAAAAATCGTTGAAATTTGCTTAAGTTTGCTCACAATTCTCTCGAACCTTCGTAATCTCTAAGCTTTAGCAAATAGAATCGTAAAACCAACTGATAAACAACGCGCACAAATAAAAGCGATAGATCTTAATACACCAACTTAATAAAATGGCGATTTATAAAAACAAACGCTCAAATTATAAATATATTATATTTATTATTTTATTTATTTTATTTATTTTATTTTATTTAAAAAAACTAGAAATTTCAAAAGCCATAAGGCTTGTTTGGCAAAAAACTCTTTAAATATTAAAGAATTAATATATTAAGCCTTGTTTGGTAAAAACTAAATTAAATTACTTTAATTTATTTTAATAACTCCTTATAATATAGTTATTTGTCATACTATATTTAATCAAGCTTTCATATTTATTTTAATTAATGCAAATCACAATTAATTAAATAAATCCTTTAATCACATAACATAATACAAATAATTAATCATTTAATTAAAATATTAATATAATAATTTCCTTAATTCATCAATTATTTATTAAATAAATAATTAACTAAACAAAATTAAATTAATTGAACAAAACAAAAATTAAATCAATTGAAAAAATATTTATTCAACGATAATCACATCCATTAAATATTTATATAAATCAATAAATATTTAATATTACATTTAAAAATTCTGGAATGTTACAATTGTGCCTACTGAGAACTAACACCCAGCATTGGTACTATCATTCCACTTCCTCTTTTGTGCATTACCACCACTACTACTTCTTACCTTATACTCTCATTCACCTCTCTTCTTCTTTTGCTCTTGATTATACTTTGTTAGTGCATCACTTCCACCTTCTGCGATAATTTCTTTCTCGAGCACAGCTGCGAATGAGTTTAATTGAAACATCAAAACTTGACTATAAAGTCAGGGCTTCAATCCCTGTTCGAAACTTCTCGCTTTTCTCTCATCAGTGTTGACTTGATCTGGTGCGAACCTCGCCAACTCATTAAATCTTGCACATACTCAGATACTATCATCGTTCCCTGCTTGAGTTCTAAAAATCGAACCTCTTTTTGATTCTGTGTGCTAGGCGAAAAGTATGTTTCGAAGAACATTTCTTTAAACCTTTTCCACGGAATCACTTCTTGACCACCTCTACATTTGTTAGCTTGCCACCAATAACTCACTTCCGCCTTTAACATGAAAGTAGCGAAAGCAGTCTTTTTTTCTTCATTTACCCTAGCTATTTCAAACACTTTCTCCATTTCCATAATCCATGTTTGGGCTTCAATCGGATTAGTAGTTCATAAGCGCGTCGGAGGTCCTACAATATAGTTTGCCTTGCGCGTTTGCTACAAAATTTACGGTACACGTCCTTTAAATACCCTACACATTTAAGTCGGGCAAAGGGCCCGATGTCCCACTTGAACCCTAAACTAATTTTTTTTTCCAAAAGTACCCTTAACGTTATATTTTTTGGGTCGCCCGTGCCCCTGCCGTTAACATAAGACAAACGGGGTTAAAATGTGATGACGTGGCATGCTTAAATATAAAATATATTCTAAATAAAATAATATATATCATTTAATCAAAACAAAAAATACTAAAATTCAAATAAAAAAGCATAACATATTTACATCATTTAATCAAAATAATAAAATTCAAATTATTTTGTTAACTAATCAAAACAACTAATTAAATAAAATAAGTTGTATAACATATTTACATCATTTAATCAAAATACTAAAATTCAAAACATAACATATTTACATCAAATATTAATTAAAAAAATACTAAAATACTAATTAAAAAATACTAAAATACAAAAAAAAACAATTTTAAAAAATACTAAAAATCAAATTATTTTGTTAATTAATCAAAACAACAAAAATTCAAATTACATCATTAAAATACTAAAATCATAATACTAAATATTAATTGATATAAAAATTTTAAATAACTAAAATCATAATACTAAATAATATTTTTAAACTATATAAAAATTTGATTATGTAATAATCTATACATAACAGTATATGTTATAAATAATATAAATAATTTGATGATGTAATAATCTATACATAATAGTATATGTTATAATTTGATGATGTAAAAATATTTTTTAAAAATGAATTCGATATTAGAGATCATGTGTTGTTACGTGTTGCTCCATGGAAAGGAGTTACGAGATTTGGAAAGAGAGGAAAGCTCAATCCTCGGTTCATTGGCCCATTTTTAATTCTTGAGCGAGTGGGAACTGTGGCCTATAGACTCGCCTTACCGCCAATTATGTCTCGTGTTCATAACGTTTTTCACATATCCATGTTACGTAAATATGTGAAAGACCCGAACCACATTATTGAAGTTAGAACCGGACGAGATAGAGGAAGATTTAACGTATGAAGAGTTACTGTTAAAATCTTGGATAAGAAGGATCATGTTATTACGCTCCAAGGTTATACCTCAAGTCAAAGTTTTGTGGAGAAACCACGATGTGGAGGAAATGACTTGGGAGTTAGAATCGAGATGAAGTCAAGGTATCCTCATCTCTTCGATATACTGGTATGTACCTAATTTAGGGGCGAAATTTCATAAGAAGGGAGGTTGTAAGAACCCAACTTTTATGAATAAAGAATAATTTTCTCAAATTATATTTTTGAATATTATGGTATTGATTTGATATAATGTTATAGTAACAGGTAATATTTATAAATTTTGCAAAAGTACGTAAGTTGTTATATAATATTCGATTGGTGGAAATATTCGTTTTAACAGGAATATTCGTATAACCAAGACAATCATTGGTGGACCCTAATAACGGAATTATTATTTGAATTAGAAAACGACAAAAATACTTTATAAAAATAACTACGGAGGTGTTACCGTTAAAACCGTTGAACTACCCGGTAGTAAAAAAATACGAAGAATGACAGCGTGAAGTTGAAAAGAGCACACAAGATTGATTATTGATGCTTACGTGAGAAGTCACTCACTATACTCAATTATTGCTACGATAATTATTGCATCATATTTCATATTATTGATTCAATTATTGTTACGTTAAGATCATCCGCATTATATGATATATTATTAAATCAATAATTGAGATGGCAAAGTTATTCATATTATTATTTGCAATATCGACAATGTCAGAAGTTACATCGAGGAGAGGATTGGTCACCTAATTAATTGCGCCAATAAGGAGAAATCCTTATCTGAAAGCCCCCTCTTTCCTGGGAACGACTTGGTTGTTAAATATTGTGAATTATAATATTAATAATGAATAAGTTCGTGTTGATTAAAGATGAATTTTATAGTTCCATTGTGTTGGACTTATTTGTGTTAGTATAATTGATGTCTGGAGGATATATTGTTCAATTGGGTATTCGGGACACTTTTCGTGTCGGAGTACTATTCACGAGTTACTATTCACGAGTTACTATTCACCTAGTTACTATTCATTCTAGTATTGTGCATTCGGGTATTTGGGTATAATATTATTCCATGAGGAGATGTCTTAAAGTTTCGTAATCGTTGGTTGAAGATATAATAAGAAGTCAATATGGACCATTTGGTGGAGTTATAATAGTAAATCAATATGGATTCGTTGGTTTAAAGTTTTAATAGTAAATTAGTATGGACCGTTGTTTTAAGTTTTAATAGTAAACCAATATGGACCGTCTGTTTAATAGTAAATCAATCTGGACCGTTCATGAATTAGTTATTATTCATTCCATTTTCCTATAAATAAGCTCATTCCTTCATTATTTCTTACGAATTCAATTGAAACTCTAGAGAGAGAATTACAAGAGAACCTATAGAAAAGTATTCTCGCTACTTCCCTACTCTTATATTCAGTTTCTTTTACGGTAAGGGATGTTATTTGTTGTACTCATGAAGAGAACTTCATTATTCCATTATTTATTATTCTCTTTGGAATAACTTTGATACGCTGGCTACCCTATACATGGTGACATTCTTCTAATATTTCGTTCTTTATTATTCAGCCGAAATATCATATGCGTGCGTTCTGTGGGACCGGGTTCCATTATTTATTATTACGCCGAATATCCACGTCGCATGCGTTTATGCTGGGGACTGGTTCCATTATTTATTATTCGCGGAATATCCACATCGTCATGCGCTTATATGGACCTGGTTCCATTATTTATTATTCTCGTCGAAATATCTTGTTCATGCGTTTATTTTTACGGGGACGGTTCCATCCTTTATTATTACGTTGGAATAACCTTCGTATGCGATTCATCGCATGCGTGGTATTTTCTTTTGTTATTCCATTCTTTATTATACTCAGATTGGTTAAAACTTTGACTTCTATACCCATGAAATTAGTGGAATATCTTTGATATTTGCGCTTCATCCAAAGATCTTTTCATGGAAATATTCTTCCGAGCATTCTTGAATTTACTACTCTACAAAACAAAGATCATGTCGACAATTTGGACGTTATCGGTTTCTAGATAAATTAATTCTTGAACTTGTTTTATTGAATTTTTATATCATTGTCATCATCCTCATGTTTATATTTTGTTGAAAGTCATCCGTGGCCCTGTAGTGCATAGATGGTCTTGGTATGATTATGACGAGGATTATTCGGTGTAATCATTACCGTAATGTTATAAGTGATGTGGTAAAAAGTCCTCATTCGCCCGTAGTGCATTGATGGGATGATTGTTGGCATGATTATGACCATTAATGAATACACAAATATTCTCGCCCGTAGTGCATGGATAATTGTGGTCGTGATACTAAAAGAATATCCTTGGCCAGTAGTAGTGCGGGGGTGATTCAATAATGTGGATTATTTATTAAGTTGAGTCCCAACGATAAAAGTGATGAAAACCTTTTAAATCATAAAAGATAGTAGATTTCATTCTCTACTTGACTCTTTTAATGGATCGCTTGTTCATACCGCCGCATTAAACTTGATAGTTATTATATTTTATCGGTTTAACTGCTATTTGAAGGCTAACGATAAATTATTCTTCATTATCTTAGTCATAATATTTCTCATTGGGCTAGTTGAGCTCACCTTTCTTTCACTTTGTTCTCTTCGTAAAATGAGAACGATTTGGGATTAGTCTGGGAACGAGTGATGGTCCTAGATGGTGCATTAGTAGTCCTCACTATTCGTGAAATAGTGTGATAATAATTGTAATGAGGACTCCTTTTGAGTTTGTATAATCTCTAGTAGACAATATTTGTATTCAAACTCATAGTTTATGTTTTGTCGTATTATTGTACATACGATTTGGTTGTATTATTAAGTTGTATTTGAATTATGTACCATGTATCTGGCGACTCAAGATGGGTGATGTATACCTAATTTTGGGGGCGTCACGATTTAGTAACAAAGCTTAGGATATAATCCACGGCTAAGATGTGAGAATAGAACTAGGAGGGGAGAGGCGGGAATTCCTTCGCTAGTATGACCTACCTAAGTTTTTTTTGTATTTAATTGGTCGGTCAGAATATAGGGATAATATGTGACATGTTAATTAACCTTTTGTTTTGTGGCAGTATCTAAAAATGACATCTGAGAATGTTAAGAATTGCAATGGAGCACAGGCGACCGTTGATTCACCGCATATCAATAATCAGGATAATGTGCATCAGGAAGGTGACAATCCTCACGCAAATAATAACACTGATCAAATGATGAATGATCAAATGTTCAGAGTCTTTATGCAATTCATGCAACAGCAGGCGAGAGCGGCTCCTGTCCAAAATATAGGTGAAAACACTGGAAACTCTCAGACAGTCACCGTAAACAGTTCAAGGAGCTGGGACCACCAGAGTTTATTGGAGAGCCAAAACCACTTAAGGCGGAAGCATGGATAAAGTAGTTCACCAAGATATTTGATGTCTTGGGATGTTCGAGGAGCAAAAGGTTCCTTTTCACGCCTTTTATGTTGCGAGGAGAGGCGACATTGGTGGGAATTCCAGAAAGCGTACTCAACCTGCCGCATTGAAGATGTCTTGGGAAAAATTCCAAGAACTATTCAACGACAAGTACTTTCTCGAAAGTATTTGTCATATAAAAGAGGTAGAATTCATCAAGTTGGAGCAAAATAATATAACCGTGTCGCAGTATGAAGCCAAGTTTGTCGAGTTGTCCCGATTTGCGTCCCACTTGGTGGATAATAAAGAGAGAATGACACGAATGTTTTTAAGAGGTTTGAAGTCGGAGATACGTCAACATCTTATTTCTCATAAACTGTGTTTGTATTCAGATGTTGTAAATACGTCAACAAGGAGTATCTGTTGACCCGACGAAGATTGAAGCAATACAAAGTTGGGAGCAACCGAAGTACGCAGCTTTCTGGGCTTAACTAGTTATTATCGGAGATTTGTGGAAGGATTTTCTCGAATCGCTACTCCATTAACTCAGCTGACTCGGAAGGATGCAAAATTCTTATGGAGCAAGGAATGCGAGAAGAGCTTCCAAGAGCTCAAGAGGAGACTCATTTCGGCACCTGTTCTAACAATACCATCTGGTTCGGATGGATTTGTTATCTACAGCGATGCTTCTGGCAAGGGGTTAGGATGTGTTCTCATGCAACATGGGAAAGTCATAGCCTATGCCTCACGATAACTCAAAGAATATGAGAGGAATTATCCTACTCATGATCTGGAGTTAGCAAAGCAATCGTGTTTCATTGAAGATATGGAGACACTACTCATGACGGGGAGAAAGTAGAGATTTATACGGATCATAAAAGCCTCAAATATTTCTTCACCCAAAAAGAACTCAACACGCAAGAACGACGCGTGCATTTGGAGTCGTTAAAAGATTACGATCACACTATTCAATATCATCCTCGAAAAAGCGAACGTAGTAATGACGCATTAAGTGTAAGATCATATGCAAGCACGAGTGCGATATTGTCAACGCGTTAAGGCCATTTTGTATGATGACCGCAAAGGATGGAGGTAGAATTAAAGACTCAGGACCCACATAATGATGGCGAATGTATGAGTAGAACCGACTTTTAATCGATAAAGTTAAAAGCCGCTCAAGCTACGGACCAAATGATGCGTATGAAGAAGAAAGTGCAAGAAGGAGCTATTCCTAAGCAAGAATTGATGAAGAAGGAATACTTAGATTCAACTCCGCACTTTGCGTTCTCGACGACTCTAATTTGAAGCATAGAATCATGATGGAGGCACACAACACACCGCTTGCAATCCATCTCGGGAGTACCAAAATGTATCATGATATTCGACATACATTTTGGTGGAACAATATGAAGAGAGAGATTACGTGAGTTTATCTCAAGATGTTTAACTGTCAACGTGTAAAAGTGAGCATCAAGTGCCAAAAGGTCCATCGCAACCACTTGAGATTCCGGAATGGAAATGGGAACACATTACTATGGATTTTGTTCTGTGTCTTCCCAAAGTTTCTCAAGGCGTAGATAGAATTTGGGTTATTGTTGATAGATTAACCAAGTTCCGCCCATTTCTTACCGATACACGAGACTTATTCCTTGAACGCCTTGCTTTCGTATGACGTGAATGAGAGATCAGACGATTGCATGGCATGCCAAGATCCATAGTTTTGGATCGTGACCCGAGATTCACTTCAAGATTTTGGGTTAGCTTGCAGAAAGCTATACGGGCACGGATTCTGATTGATTTGGGCCAAAGATACCATCCTCAAAGCAGACGGACAATCGAGAGGACTATTCAAACCCTTGAAGATCTATTAAGACTCGTGTCCTAGATTTCAAAGGAAGTTGGGATAAGTACCTACCATTGGTGGAATTCTCCTACAACAACAGATTATCAAGCAAGTAGAGGCATGGCTCCATTTGAGGCGTCAGATGGGCCGAAAATGTCGCTTCTCCATTAGATTTGGGATGAGGTTGGAGAAGCAACATTGTTGGGACCGTAATTAGTACGCATTTGACTACGAGTAAAAGATCCAAATGATTCGACAACGTATTCAAACTTCACAAGATCGACAAAAGAGTTATGCCGATCTTCATAAAAAGGACGTGGAGTTTAATATTGGAGATCATGTATTATTACGTATTGCTCCCATGAAAGGAGTTACAAGATTTGGGAAAAGAGGAAAGCTCAATCCAAGGTTTGTTGGTCCATTTGAGATTCTTCGAACCAATAGGAAACGTAGCCTATAGACTCGCGTTACCTCCAAGTATGTCTCGTGTTCACAATGTATTCCACATATCTATGCTTCAGTAAATATGTGAAAGACCCGAACCACATTATTGCATTAGAACCCAGACGAGATAGTGAAGATTTAACCTACGAGGAGATACTGTTGAGATTTTGATGGATAGAAAGAGCATGTCTTACGACGAAGGTTATACCACAAGTTAAAGTTTTGTGGAGAAACCATGCAATTGAGGAAATGACATGGGAGTTGGAATCGGAGATGAAAGCGAGGTACCCTCACCTTTTCGATATACCAGTATCGCACGTCAATTTCGAGGACGAAATTTCATAAGGAGGGAGGTTGTAAGACCCCAACTTATTATAAATAAAATTGAATTTTCCTTTATTCATTATTCTAAATTAATAAGGGTTAATTTGATATAATTCTTTGGTTATGGGTGAAATGTGCAAAGTTTACAAAATAAGCAAGTGGTTATAAAATATTCATTATCATCTGGGAATATTCGTTTGGTCGTGGAATATTCTTTTTGTGGGGAATCTCAAATGCATTTACGGCCGTTAGATCATTAGTGGGCCCCATAACGGAAAAGCGGTTGGATGAAAGAAAAGGACAAAGATTGAGTTTTATAAATAATCACAGTAAATTATTACCGTTAACTTTGTTGGGTTACGGTGGTTAAAATCTGATGAATACGCGCGTGGGTCGCATAAAGAAGGTATTACCAGTATCGCACAAGATTATTGAATTATCGATCCTTACGTAAAGAAGGCACTACTCAATAATTGTTACGATGAGTTACCGCTCAATATTATATTTTATTGATTCAATAATTCTTTGCGTTGATATTTTGTATTGTTGTTGTTTCAATAATTGTCATTACACAAAGATTTTCCTTTATCAAATCAATAATTCATATTATTTGAATAATATTATCGATAACATTATTGGCAATGTCTAGAAAGTTACATCTCAAGGAGAGGTTTGGTCACCTAATTGCGGCGCCCAAGAAGTGAGAAATCCTTATCGAAAGCCCCTTTTTTCGGGAACTACGGTTCACAAGATTGTGATTACGTAATATTATTTTTAAAATAATTAATTATTGATTATTATGATAAAGAAAATATTTATTTTATGTGGATATAGATGGAGAAAATTTTTAATGTGACAATTGTTGAAAATTAATATTTTATCTTTTTACGATAAAATAATTCATTTAAATATATTATTTTAATAATATATTAACGGTGATATTTTTATAATGAATGTGGGATATATGAGTATATGAGGAGGTAGAGTATTTTGTGGCATTAAATGTTTAACACATGTTTTGTGTGTTTGGTGGACACAATTCTTGTGAAAATTTATTATAGTATATAAAATCGCCTGCTTATGGATTTTGGTCAATTTCATTTGGAATTTGGAAAAACTTTCTTTCGCAAAGTTGTAGAGAATGGAATTTCCCATAGAAAGTCGCGAGTTTTGAATTTTCTCGATAACCGAGCTATTTTCTATGAATTATTGAAGTTTCGGAAGATAAAATAATTTTATTAAATTAATGGGTGGGACCCACTTTTTGGTAGGTGTTGAATGCACATGGGTCTGCTGAAAATTTTCAGAAATTGGTGGCTAGCTTATTGCGTAGAAGTAAGAATAAGAATAATAATATTTTATTATTTAGTCTCCTTTTGGCGTTTAACATTTTTTTCATAAATAGAGGCTAAGTTAGAATTGAAAATCACAACGTAAACTAAGTTTCTCTCTTTCTCTCTCTAAATTATCGAGCGTATTCTTGTGAGTATACTTTGAGTGTTGCTATACTGGTATGGATTTGTCAACACTATACAGAAATTCAATGTCAATACGGTTATTTTGAGGTAAGGGTATTATTTTCTTCTTAAATGATATTTTTTTCTTCAATATCATTATCATTACGAAGTATTGGTGAACTTTTTATCAAATTTGGAACTTGTTGTGTGGGGGTTACTTATTCACGATATCTGGACTATTCACGATATCGACATTATTCACGAATCATTTTAAGATTATTCAATAGAAAAATAAAAATTTTTCTTTTTGTCCAAAATATCTATTCGGATACTAGCTTTGATTGTATCCATGTTTTGATCATTCTTGAATTTTACACCAATATGATTATTTTCGAAGTATTTTTTTTGACATGGGTAAAACAAAGTACGAATCCTTAATCCTTAATCCTTGTCATTTTGTTTCCTTTGGATTCGTTTCTTTAAAAATGTTTTTCATCATCCTCAGTCCTAAATGGTGATATAAATGAATATCTTTGGCCTGTAGTGCAAAGATGAATGATTAACTAATGAATATCTTTGGCCCGTAGTGCAAAGATGAACAGATGTTGAGATGAACATGACCAACTGGTGATATAAATGAATATCTTTGGCCTGAGTAAAAAGATGTATATTGATTGTTATTACAGGATAAACTATTGATGATGGACTTTTAAACCTTAGAAGGCGGTGAGAATTCTTTCTCTCGTGACTCTTCTAATGGATTGATGTTTCATTGCATTTGTTGATCTAAAACTTGTCGCCTATTGTATTCTATTAGATTTTTCCCTGTTGAAGACTAACGATAATTTGTTGTATATTATCTTAGTCATAATATTCTTTACTGGGCTAGTTGAGCTCACCCTTTTTCTTTTTGTTCCATTTTTCTTCTCAGGAGGTGAGAACATAGCAGGATCTAGCCGGGGTATGGAGTGATGGTTCTAGGAAGATGTTTTAATTTGTCCTCACTATTTACGTAAAATAGTGTATGAATAATTAATGAGGACTTATTTGGGTGTGTATATTGCCTGAAGACAATATTTGTATTCAAACTCACGAGTTGTATTGTCGTATTCTACACGACATACATCTGTATTGTCAAAGTTGTAATTTGCTTTTATACCATGTATTTTGGCGAATTTTAGAATGGGTGTTGTATACCTATTTTGGGGCGCCACAAGAATCATTACCGTAATGTTATAAGTGATGTGGTAAAAGTCCTCATCAGCCCGTAGTGCATTGATGGACAATTGTTGGTATGATCATTTGACCATTAATGAATACACAAATATTCTTGGCCCGTAGTGCATGGATAATTGTGGTCGTGATACTAAAGAATATCCTCGGCAGTAGTAGTGCGGGTGATTCGATGATGTGGATTATTTATTAAGATGAGTCACAATGATAAAAGTGATGAAAACCTTTTAAATCATAAAAGATAGTAGATTTCATTCTCTACTTGACTCTTTTTAATGGATTGCTTGTTCCATCGCAGTTAAACTTGATAGTTATTATATTTTATCGGTTTAACACCTGTTGGAGGCTAACGATAAATTATTCTCGCATTATCTTAGTCATAATATTTTCTCTTGGGCTAGTTGAGCTCACCCTTTCTTTCTTCGTTGCTCTTCGTGAAATGAGAACATATTTGGGACTACTTGGGAACAGAGTGATGGTCCTAGATGGTGCATTAGTAGTCCCTCACTATTCGTGAAATAGTGTGATAATAATTGTAATGTGGACTCCTTTTGAGTTTGTATAATCTCTCTAGTAGACAATATTTGTATTCAAACTCACAGTTTATGTTTTTGTCGATTGCATACTACGACAGTTGTATTATTAAGTTGTATTTGAATTATGTACTACGATATCCATGACTCAAGATGGGTGATGATACCTAATTTTGTATTATTAATTTTGTGTGTTTGACAACTTTTACAAAATCTCACTACGAATTCGTTTTAAGTCCGTTTTAGTTCATTCAAACTGGAAAATCTTCGTATCTCAGAGGAGTATAACATATTACCTTCAAACTAAATTTTTAAACGAAGGAAAACAACCATCATAATCTCTAAAATAAACCAAAATGTCTAAATTCAGTCTAAAGGTCCATTTCTTTCTCTTTTACGCATAGATTCGGATTTGTTTGCTTTGGTTTCACTTGTGGTTGACACTAACAGTTTATCTATCAATTGAAATCACATACTTGAATTCTTCTCCAACTCATACAATCATAGCATCAACAAAAATAGAAAATTTAAGAAATTAAAATTTAAAGCTTTAGAGTTGATTTTTTACCTCTTAGATCCTCTTAAATGCTAGATAACCTTGCTAGAGTCCTCCCTTCTCCTTCCTGGAGTTCTCCTGAATTAGCTTTCTCCAAGTTTTCATCTAAAACCCATTTTCACTCCCTCTCTCTCTACGGGTATATTTCTTCACTTAGCTTAGTAAATAAAAAACTGAAGAATGAGAGGATAAGTAATTCACATTTGGGTTTACCGAGAGTTACTGGGAGAGGAAAGGAAATGTCTAAGTTGAGCAATCTTGGAGACGTTTCAAGGATTTTGGTTTCCTGTCAGTCTCTCCCTTTCTCCTTCCTTATTGGTCCAATTATTTTCTTCCTTATTTTTAATTGGTTGACGCCTAAATAATTGTCTGCTAAATTATTTATTCAGTTCCACTTCTCCGGTTATATCTGATTAATACCTCCCAAATATTGATAATAGTATCCACTTATAATACTATAACTCTCATAAATACAATGCAAAAATGTTTATTTATTCTCCACCTATTTACTCATCAGACCAATTTAAATATTACAAATTGGATTTAAATTTGGTTTATTCTAAAATCAAATTGGACATTTAATTTTCACATATTCGGAATATTTTATTCCTTATCCTCGGACTTTATCAATTAAATTTGGAATTTTCATTTAGACATTAATTAACCCACTAATTTAATTCTTTAATGTGTTCATTTAATTGGATTAGTTATATTTCTAACCCATTAATATACTAAAATTACGCACCAAAATATACCAGTAACCCACACATATTTGGGCAATAATATTACACCAAATAAATTATTTCAAAAATTATTCCCATTAAAATATTTATTTTATTCGATAAATATTTATAATTCTTATTACAAAATTTAATTCGGTGGGCCATAGTCCACTTGGAAGAAGTCTCTCTACGTAGGAATCTGTTTGGGCAGTTGGAGAACTTTAAGGAATCTGAGATTCCTAACTATATTTAATCATTATAAATACAAGATTTTACTCTAGTTCTCAAGTACACACAATTTATTATTTTCCAGCACTAAAATACTTCTATTGCTAAATTTTGTTCAGTCTGTACTTATTCTCACATTATAGTCGGCTGATCAAACCGTCAAGCTCTACGTGTGATTTCGCTTTTGTGCTGGATTGGACGCACTTTTGGTGGTTGAGGCGCTTGGACGAATCTTGGTGCTAAAGGAAATATGAAAAGAATATACATTTTTTATAGCACATTTAAGATAAAACCTTGTTGAGTAGTAATTGAGAATTTTGATTTCCAGATATAAATTTTCTTACTTTAAGGTAGTATTTCTGCTCTGTAATTTCCTTGTCTGAAGTTGCTAGATACAGCCAGTTTTATATTTATGGAAGAATAGACCATGATGTTTTCTAATGGTCTTATACAGAAAGATCCGAGCAACTTGACTGAGATGCATGGCTAAATATTATTATGGGAGCAGCAAAAGGAAGGGCTTGCATATTTGCATCATGATTGTTCCCCTCCAATTATACCCATTCATCCCTTTTAGTGTTTGTGGGCTGTGGCTTGAGGATTCACTATCTTTTAAGTTTATGGAGTAAAAGGGTTACACTTTCATGAAAAGAATTGAATAAGTTTGTAAATATTTACCTATTTCACCATGCTAGTTGACTGTAAATGAATAAAACCTGAAGCTAGTTAAGAAATGAATCCTTTTGTTAACAAAGTTGTTAAGAATGGAGTTAATATCAAGGTTATCCTTTAGTTTACCATTTAATCCTCCTATTCCCAAATGGATGTTTTTTTTTATTTACTTTCTCTCTCAATCCAACTTTACTTGTGGTAATTAATTTTTTATAATCAAATTGTCCAATTTTAAGATTAATAATTAAATAAATATATTTGAAATTTTAAAATTATGTAAGTTGACTTTAATAGCATATTCGACGTACTTTCTTATAATAATAATTTTGTGCTTGTATATAATAAACTTAAGAATAAATTTTAATTTTAAAATGGCAAAACTAATTATCCCCCCACTATAATTGACAATTTTTATCTATTACATCCCTGAACTTTTAATTTTTACAATTAACACGTTAAACTAATTAAAAATAAAATAAAATTGGACCATTGTGTAACTTCATTTTTCTGATCCATGGTTGGATTTTGTGGTTTTAAAGGAAAACTTCTCAAGTTTCTTTAGCAGAGCAATCAAGCTTCGGATTCATGAAGCCGTTTTGGTGGAAAGATCAAGAGTTTCTTCATATAAGGTAAAATCAAGATCAAATTCCAAATTGGGGCTTCTCTCCAATTATTAGGTCACATATCTGTGTTCCATCAAATTCAAACGTAATTTAACAAAATGAAAAAAATTGGGCTTCTTTTTAGGGTTTCATCTCTCCATAACGGAAATTGAAGAGAAATTAAAGGAAATAGATGCAGCAAATTCTGGGTTCATATGTTACTCGATTGAAATTGAGGTTGATGTCGAAAAAGGGGTCCAGGGAGGTGAAAATGAAGGATTCGACATAGTCTTGTGTCCTTTGGTGGGATTATACCTTTAATATTTGGTAAGCTAATCACTTGCATATAATGAGAAATGTTCTTCCGGTAGAAAATTTGGTATCAAGGTGCTACTTCTTTGTGAGTATTCTCATAGATGGGAGCTTGTGTTTTGTTTAAAGTGACGAAGATGGCCACAGATAATGGTAGATGAAGGAAACGGAGCAATAGAAGGATATTTGGGTTTTCCGACGACAAGGGCTTCAACAACTCCTCATTGGGGGAGAAAGTCGCCGATGATTACCTGACAGTTTTTCCGGTGGATGAGTCGTCTGAAACAATATCGTGGCGTTACCTTTTACTGCATATGAATACATTTCGGTTGGGAGGAGAGAGAATTGGTTTGGTCGATGAGGAGTGGAGGGTTGGACTGGTATGGTATTTGAAGAAGGAAGATAAAGTGTTGATAAGCTAAACCACATAGGCTCAGCAGCCTGTGTTATTTTTTTAAGGATCGATTATCCTGAAATTAATTTCATAATAATTTATTCAATTGACCATTATAATGTTGACAAACAGAGAGATCATCTCTCGTCTGCATATTAATACTGTTGTTAACGCCAAGATCTTTCTCCACGTCCCAATCACGTAAGACGCCCCGATCTCGCAGACAAGAAACACAAATAACACCGAAAAGCTTCGACTACGGGTTCACGGGGATAGCTCAGCGTGAGAATTTAGTACGTGTTCACAAGGTTAACAATGGAGGAATATATGGTCTAGTGTATTGAGAGAGATAATAAATCTCAGTTGTGTGTGTATGGGAGAATATGAATAATCAATATCCGTGAGAACGCACATCTCCATACGATGGCTTTCTTGTTAAGTTATATTACCTTTGCTTGGATTATCGTACACCCACACTACTACGACACCCCCGATCCGATAGGCTCTGCCGACTATATCAGGTTTATCTACCGCTTTTGGCCCTTTGTTTTCACCGCCAAATAGGTTATGATCTCATCCACATTAATGCATACAGCAGGAGCCTTGGTCAACTATCATACTTTTCATCATCACAAGTCAAAATAATGAGATATTAAAATATCTAATGGGTCGATCCAATTGGGTGATCCGGTCAATAGGATTAAATAAAGTTAACACAATAAATGGGCTCAAAGAGTCTCATGGCTTAATAATAAAAGCCCAACAGATTATCTCGATAAATGGGCCCAATTTATCCTACTTAAAATAGGAGAAATATTATGACCCAACATTACCCCTAGTTTTTTAGTTAAACAAGATGTTTAATGGAAAACTATATGTGATTCATGATATTTAGGATTTAATAAAGGCCCAAAGATAGGAAATAAGTGGATCATACCCACTTTTAACATATCTGAAGTGGAATAAGGAGACCTGGATAGTGGATATCCGGAAGCAATAAGCCCAATTTGATAAAGGATTTGAATTTGAGCAGGATGGGCCAATAAGATAGAGATCCAACACAAAGCCTAATCGATAAGATATTCAAGGGTCATCCAAACGTATTCCACTTTAATTCCCATTATTATCGACATTAAATGCGCGCCCGCTCCACGTGTAAATCGTCAAGATAAAAGATAAACCTCACCAAAATTGACGGTTTTACCCATCGATTTGAAATTGAACCTTTGAGCTTTCTTCCTTCTCTCGAAAAACCTCTCTTTAGCTTTCAAACTCAACAATGGTGAATCCAAGCCAAACCCCTTCAAGTTCTTCTCGTTCAAACCCCTAACCAAGGGGTTCAAGTGCCAATCCACCATCTCCCACCGATTTCTTCAAGGATGGGGAACAATTTCCTCATGCCAACATCACCTCCACCGCTTCAATCGAATCAAGGCTGCGAACTCTCCGGATTCGATATCATGTTAGGATAACTTTGCTATGAGGGCTCCAATTACTTTGAGAGCGAATGTACCCAATGATGACAGACGGATGGGTCACCATGCCGACTACTCACTGGAAAAAGGGGTTCGCCTACCCCTCCACGCCTTCATAGTTACCCTCCTAGGGTTTATTGGAGTAGGATTCGCACAACTGGTGCCTAACTCCTATATCCATATACTGGCGTTCATCGCCTTACGTCATCATGAATTAGGGTTACCCCTGTTGATCTCTTCTTTCACCTCTTCCTATTTGGCGAGATCCCGAGAACGAGGTTTCAAAAATGCCGAGCAAACAAGCCCCCACGCCCAAACTCGAAATTCGAGAAGAGGCCCCGATGAGCACCCCTCGAGCAACAAAGGATGGCACGAGAAATGGTTCTTCGTCATTGGTCTCGAATCTCCTCCCTTCCGATTGGACCACTTGAATGTATCTCTGCGACTTTGGTGACATCCCCGAGGGGCGTGCAGAGGGAGATGGGCGACTTCATGAATAAGATCCTTCTCAAGAATGGAGCTTCACTTCATCGACCAAGCAAGCATGGTTGTATGACCATAAACATAAGTCTTGGACCATTACGTGATATAATTTTTTGAAATGTTTATGTGGTAATGGATTTTAACTTGTGATTATTTGCGGTGTCTTTGATCAAACCAACTTCCCTAAGTAAAAGACTTGGAAGATTTCTTGGTGGGGAGGATTACTAATGCAAATGAAGAACTCCCTAACGAGGAGCCTTCCCGAACTGAACCCCCTGCCCCCGAGCCAACAACAACTCCCCTTCGGGATGATGACCCTGAAGCTGACAATCCTATCATCCCCGGCGGGTCCCTCCGACCTCGCCGAAGGAAGAAGGCCGCCAAAAGGGCCAGGACTCCTCGCGAGATAAATCCTGAAAGCGATGAGGAGGTACTTCCTGAGGTAAACTTACAACCAATTCCTTCAACTGAACCCACAACAACCTCTGAACCAACCCTACCAACTTCTGAACCAACCCTACCAATTTCTGAACCAACCCTAAAAAAGAGGAGTCTTCTTGACATTCCTCCACACGATCGGGCGAAAGTCCTTCGTGCTAAAAAATTGAGAAGCAAAATAATTCCTTCATCGCCAAGACGAACTCGCGTTCCCCTCCTTCAACATCCAAGCCCTTTAAATGAAACCCCAACACCTAGCTTCATTGAAGGTGTCGGGTTTAATTCTTCTCCGTCCCAAAAAGAAAAAAATTTTGGACGGTCACTTTGGTTCGACTTCGAACCTTCTTCAACTCTTGAGCCAATGCCACGGCTCGATCACCTTCTCCAGAGGCAATGTACGGATCCTTCACCGGTTCATGATTAGCCTATGCCTCCTCCTCAAGGACCAATGACATCCAATTTCAAAGATGATGCCATGGGTTCATCGACTATGTGGCTTCTTTGCTCAATGCCAATTTCCCTTTCAACTGTTTGAGGCCTTCGTCATGCGAGACCGATGACCATCTGTTCGAAACAGTTCAACGGGATTTGCTCAACAAGGCATGAGCTACTTGGCTAATTTAAATGACTCTTCTCTTCCTTTGCTTACTTATTTTCATACTCATACATCCTCAAGTCGATTGAATAACACCGAACATGAACAGCAATGTCGTTTTCTTGGACGTCTGCGTCCCAGATCTCTCCAAGTGAATCCAGGAGGAGGAAGCTAAGAAGAAGGAAAATTCCTCCGAAATGCCTGCTCGGGAAAGGACTCATCGTGAAGGCCTTCTTCATACTAATGAAGGTCTTCGAGAAAGAGTTGGCCCAAGCTAAGGAGAAGTGAAGGCCTCAAGGAAGAACTAAAGTCGATTAAGGCTCAAGATCTTTGAAATTGTCAACATGAATGTCGACTTAGTTTAGAGAGTGAATCGAGGATGGATAAGATCAAGGAGTTGAAGTCCAACGCCAAAATCTTGACCAAGACGATCCGTAAGATGGAGCAGGATGAAAAGCTTCAATCGAATATACTGCAGAAGACTCGAGCAAGAGATCCGAGAACTCAAGGCTCTTGGGACCTTGGGCCTCCTTAAATCGATGCTCTTAAGAAAGAAATTTGTGAAGAGTATAGGAACTTCAGACGAAATAAACGGAGAAATCATGAGGATTCACAAAGAAAGCTACGAGCTCACAAGTCTTGGCAAGGAAAGGTTGATCAAGGCTAACTTAGATCCTTACCTGCTGGACTCTTCGGATGATGATGGAGCTACCTGAAGCACTAGCTTATGGATTGTCTTAGGTCTTATTATGAATATTTGTAGAAATTTTATGTTATTTCCTTATTTGTAAATGAACTTAAATATTAATGAGAAATGATTTTCTTCCTTATGACTTCAGTGTACTTTTTATTTTATGTCAATACTTCAATATGAATTTATATGGACAAGTATACAAAAAACCCTTTCGAGGATTTAACTTCAAATGATTAAGCATGTCATATAACAGATAAAGTGATGTTAAGGGACGAGGAATTCCGAACTCAACACTTAAATAAAATAAAGTACCACATACTCATCTGCTCCGAAGTGTGAGATCGGTCATTTGTTTACCACTCGGGATGAAACAATTATACGAAAACCAAGATATAAGGATCAAGACATAAGGACCAAGATATAAGGATCAAGATATAAGGATCAAAACATAAGGACCAAGATATAAGGATCAAGATATAAGGATCAATTATGACCATTGACTTACCACCCTGGTAAAATCAATATAGGATCCTTCGTCTACCACTCGGGGTAGAACGACAAATGGGCTGCCATCGAATGGCCAAATGAGTCCTACCATACCTCCTTACACCATAGTGACCATAGGACAAAATAGGACCGGGACCAATAAGTGACCATTGATTTACCACCGGTAAAATCAATATAGATCCTTTCGCTCACCACCTGGGTAGAACGACAAATGGGTTGCCATCGAATGGCCAAATGAGTCCTACCATACCTCCTTACACCATAGTGACCATAGGACAAAATAGGACCGGGACTAATAGTGACCATTGATTGATTTACCACCCGGTAAAATCAATATAGGATCCTTAAATCACCACTCGGGGTAGAACGACAAATGGGTCGCCATCGAATGGCCAATGAGTCCTACCATACCTCCTTACACCATAGTGACCATAGGACAAAATAGGACCAGGATCGATAGTGAAAAAGTGTCTTTTATTGATAATGAACGATAATATCTGAGACTTAGATGAATTAACTTGATCTTTATTGAAAGTATTTCGAAGCCCGCCAAATGTGCCAAGTGTTTTTGATTTTGAACCATCTAATGCCCTTAACCTAGTAAGTGCCTCGGTTTGGATACTTGATCACCTCATATGGTCCTTCCCGGTTTGGCATTAACTTTCCCGTATTTTGAGGTGTAGAAGCTTGGCTTCTCCGAGGATCTAAGTCTCCTACTTGAATCTGCAAGTTTGACTCCTTTGTTGTAATGCTTCGCTACTCTTCGTTGATAAGCGACCAATTTAAGTAGAGCAACCTCTAACTTCTTCTAGTAGATCCAAATTGGCCTTCATCCTTCATCATTGTATATTTCTTTGATTGATCGACCAAGACTTGAGATCCGATTTCGACGAGGGAGGACTAAGGCATCGCATTACCATAGGCCGACCGAAAGGGTGAATCCCAGTGGTAGTCCTTGGTGTAGTCCGGTAAGCCCACAACACGACGAAAGACTCCTCCGCCATCTTCCTTTAGCTTCATCTAGTCTCGCGCTTGATCCGCTTCAACAGTCATTCCTGTTGGTCACCTCAACTTCGCCATTTGATCGTGGATGAGCCACCAAGTCTTCTTATGTTGAATCCCCAACTCCTTTAAAATGCTTCAAATTTTGATCCCATTTAAATCGACGTCCGTTGTCCGATATTAATACTCTAGGGATCCGAAGCGAAACACTACGGATTCTTTTTATGAACTTCAAACATTCTTGCTCGTAATTAATCAAGTGGCTTCGCCTCTACCCACTTAGTCATGTAATCAATAAGAACTATGACAAAGCTAACTTGACCTTTAGCTTTAGGCAATGGACCCAATATATCTACCCCCAGACGGTGAAGGGTATAGGAGATAAAATCGAGTATAGCTCTTCCGAGTGGTGATAATGGGATCGAATTATTGAGTTGGCACTTTTCACATTTTTGACATACTCTGTAGCTTCCTTGAAAATTGTAGGCCAATAGTATCCTTGTCGAAGTACTTTGTAAGCCAAAGATTTAGCGACCATATGATCACCGCAAATGCCCTCGTGAACTTCCCCAAGAGCATATTCCGCCTCGAGATGGGACCGAGCACTTCAAGAATGGTGAAGAAAAGGCCAATCGGAAAGATCGCCATCAATAAGAATAAAGTTGGCGCTCTTGTATTTGATCTTCTTTGCTAACATCTCGATCCAGGAAGGAAGGACGTCATCCGCCAAATACTCGATGTAGGGGTCATCCAAGTTAGTTAGATCGCTTCGATACACATCACGGCTTCATCTTTGAACACTTTCGGTTGTTGCAGAACTTCCAAGTAGATCGATCCGTTAAAAACATCTCGCATCCGTAGTAGTAGCTAATTTTGACAATGCATCGGCGATAGAATTGTCATTACGCTCTATGCCCCAAATTAAATGCGGTTAAGCGAAATCTTTGAAGTTCGGTCCTTTAACTCCGCCAAATACTTGATCATCCGATTCCCACGAGCTTCATAGTCCTCGATAGGCGCTTGACAACCAACCGAGAGTCACTTTGTAGATGATAAGGTTCGAACCTCTAGACTCTTTTGCCAATCGAACACCGCTAGATCGCTTCATACTCGGCCGTTGTTTGTCGCTTTAAATCCAAATCGATGGCTCGTTGAACTTTGAACCCGTCTCCGGACTTGTCAAGATAATTTCGCCCCACTAGCAGTTAGGGTAGAGGAACCATCTGCATATAGAGTCCAAACATTCTCGCTCTCTGTTGAAGAACTCAGAATCGCCGATCGGAGGATTCGACTTAGGTAACTTCTAAGATCGCCGCTTTGGTGAAGCTAACATTCTATTTATGAAATCGGCCAAAGCTTGGCCTTTGATAGCGGTCCGTGGATGGTATTCGATGAAAACTCGCGTGACAACTCCATTGTCCACGCCGCTAACCTTCTCGAAACTTGGATTGCCCATCACCTTCTTCAATGGTTGATCGGTGTAGACAACCAGAGCCGACCTTGAAAATCTCGCCAAGCTTCCTACTAGCAATTATCGTATGAAGGCAAATTTTTCAATATTTGGATACCGGTTTCAAAGATCTCGCAGACGTGACTAACATAATAGATCGGATGTTGTCTTCCACCGATCTCCGAACCAAAGATCGCTCCAACCGCTAACGAACTTGCCGCCAAATATAGATATAAAGTCTCCATTGGAATGGGTTTCACCAATAAAGGAGCCGAAGAAAGATACGCCTTTATGCTCGGAAGGCGTCTTCACACTCTGAAGTCCATCGAACGTCTTTGCATTCTTTGGTCCTTTCAATGTATCAAAGAAAGGAAGGCACCTCTCTGCAGATTTGGCGACGAACCTCCTTAATCTGCCGCATCTCGCGCGATCGACGTTGGACGTCTTTGAATGACCGAGGAGTCTTCATGTCAAGAATGGCTGAATCTTTCTCGGATTGGCCTCGATACCCTTTTTGGTCGACAAGATAACCCGAAACTTCCTCGCACCGAGGCCGAAAGTGCACTTGGCCTGGATTAAGCTTTAGTTAGACGATGGCGGACGATCCGAAAGCATTCCTCTAGAGATCGTCTAAATGACTCGAGCGCATGCTTTTCACGATCATGTCATCAACGATACTTCCATGTTCCTTCCCACCGCCATCAAGATGAAGTTCATCATTCTCTCGGTAAGTGGCTCCAAAGATTTATAAGGCCAAAAGTCATCTTCTTGAAAGGCGTGCAACCGAACGGTGTGTAATAAATGCGTTTTTGGGATGTCCTCTTTACACATGGATATTTGGTGATAACTCGAAAAAGCATCCATAAAGCTTAGTAATGCATACCCCAAGTGGCATCGATAAAATTTGGTCAATATGGGGTAGAGGATAAAATCCTTCTGACAAGCTTTATTGAGGTTTTGTAGTGATGCAAACCCGCCATTTTCCATTCATTTCGCACCAATACCACATTAGCCATCCATTCGGGATAATCAATCTCATATATAAAGTCGGCGTACCAACAAATTTTGCTATTTCCTTGTCAATAATTTTTCATTGTTCAGTAGAAAGATCCGTCTTTTTCGCCGAAACCGGCTTCTTCAAGGATCTACGTTGTGCTATGCTCGGCTATCTTCCGACTAACTCTGTGCATGTCCTTTGGTTCCCATGCAAAATATCCGCATAACAAACAGTAAGAGTTCTATGAGATTTGTCAGAAGAGGTTCGGTAGACTGAACCAATCTTCACTTGGTCTTGTCCGGCTTTCAAGGATCAATTCGACCTCTTCCGTTTCCTCCGGCAGAATCACCATCGCTCGTAACTACTTTCGGTAAAGGCTCGATCTCAATTGTCATCGCCGCTTTTGTTTATCGACCCCACTCCGGAGGAAATAACAAGATTCGATAGCATCGTTTCGGGCTAGATCCAAGTCCCCCGCCACCTCTCCTACTCCATGAGCCGTGGGGAACTTGATTTTGAAATGAGGGATGGAGGTCATAGCTTGAGAAGAATTAAAGTAGGTCTTCCCAAAGATAGCGTTGTAAGTGAATCAACGCGTGCACAACATAGAATTTACACACTATTTTCGACTTCTTTGAAGGCTGTGTCAAGACAATAGGGAGTTCAATAGTGCCTGCAACTTTTACAGGATCATTGCTGAAGCCGTATAAAGGAGCTTCCTGCCCGACCTCCATTTTTTGCCCGTCGAGGTGCATCCTCTGATAGGCATGGGCATACAGGATATCTACTGAAGATCCATTGTCTATCATCATGCGCTTCATGTCCACCGTGCCCACTTGCGCTGTGATCACCAAGGCCCCCTCATGCGACTCAATGGGCTCCGAAGGATAGTCAGCATCGGTGAATGATATGACAGTCCCGGGGAATGGTCTATCTGCTTTCAGGGGAGCATCTGTCATAGTCATGACCGAATTCAGGTAAGCCCTTCTCTTCTTCCCTATCAACTTCCCCGTGGACCCACCGGTTATCACATCGATAACATGCCTTGGCGGCGAAGATCGGAGCCCTCGAACCGTCTCGAATAAAGACGGTTAACGTTTTCACGATTATTTACTACCACATATCTCGCACTCAACAAGCCGCGTCTTTAATCTTCCTTCCACAAAGTCTTTCAAATTGCAACACTCGTTAAGTGTCGTGGCAAGCTTACCGATGATAGCCACAATACTTTACGAGAGTTACCCGCCCAGATTCGGTAATTATCACGGGGTGGCTCAAAGAAAGGTTGGTTTCGATCCGATCCAAAATTATCGATCTATCGTTGTTTAGTTTGGTGTAGATCTTATTCACCTTTGGTGGAACGGAGGGATAACCGCTTCCCCGCCGCCAGAATTATTGTACTTTTTGAAGCGCCTATGTCCGATCATTATACCCCCCTTCTCTCCTCTCGTTTCAACTTCGGGCTTAGAGCCACCGACTCTTTCCCCGACGACGAAAAGAGGATTTTTCAGTATTCATAGCTTCTTCCACAACGATGTAGCCTTACGCTTTGTCAAAGGCTTTGGCCAAGCTCTTTCGGATGATTGAACATCAACTTCTTCACCAACTTTTCGGACTTGACCAGATCCAATCCATTCTGGAACAAACCTACAGCCTGGAGGTCATTAAGATCGGACACCTGACCGAATGCTTCTCTGAACCTCTTTACATATTGGCCCAAAGATTCACGGCAAGCCACGGATCGTGCAAAGAACCTGTGGGCTTTCCTCTTCTTGGTTGCTCCTAAAACGGGCATGGAACTTATCACAAAGTTCGGTCCATGAGGATATGGAATCAAGGCAAAGTTCCCAACCACCGCTCTCGCATCTTTTTTACGGCGTTGTAACAAAGGTGTGGCACTTGGCGTCGTCGCTGAAGTCGTAATAGTCCATTAGCCGGCCGAACGCTGGCTATGGTCATAAGTGGTCCCTTGTTCCATCGTAACTTTCCATGCGAGGCATTTTTTAGTGATATCCGCCTTTTCCTTGAGAATATCCGAGGAAAAAGGGGATGCTTTTTCCCGGCGTCCTTCTTCACTGGCTGGACCTCTCACCCGGTTGTTTTTCGAGCTCTTTAAGCTCCTTTACTAGAAAATCAACGCCTTCAGTCATGGGAAACCTCTTTCTCATGAACAACATTATGTCTCGAGAAGATCGAATTCCCGCCGATCCTAACGCTTCCTAGAGGACTTCTTGATCTACTTGATGACATAACTTTTTCTTTGTGGTGAGAATGATCACGTTGATAGTCCATTACCCGGACTTCTGCACGACCTTCTTCGACTGCTCCTTTGTTGATAATCATCTCGATCTTCGAGAAATAACGCACCATTATCGCTTCTTCGAGGCCATGGGAGTTCTCGCTTCTCGATCTTCTCCTATTTTGAGAATGATCCTAGAAACCCATGCGGGAACTCTTCTTGGCCTCCTACCCTTTCGTCGAGTCTCCTCCTTATGCCCATCGCGTCTTTCAGATTGATCATGGTGGATGCTTCGTCCTCGCATTCGCCACCAAGCATCTGTTTCGGCTATATCTTCTCTTTTCTTTAATAGGACCGCCATGGCTCTGTCTGCGCTTCGTCGCCATCTTTCGCCAACTTGGCAAACTCTATCTCCGGCTACTTTATGATGAATCTTGTCATGCGAGCCTTCCACATCGCCCTCGACCATGATCTCGCTCCTCGCTCGCATTGAAAACCAATTAAATCGCCCCGCCAGAATCTTCTGGACGGAGATCCCGAATTATGCTTAGAAGCCGCGTTTCTCGTGAGCACTCTTGGAAGGACCAGACGATCCTTCATCAAACACGAGGCGTTGACGAGCTAATGACCATCGCCGCCTCTTCTTCGGTGTACCATCCCTACTCCTCATCATCTTTCAAGTAGGTTAAACGATTGTGATTGAAAATTTTAATGACACTAGAACTCAAAAAGCCCCTCCTTCTAGCGCCAATGTTAACGCCAAGATCTTTCTCCACGCCCCAATCATGTAAGACGTCCCGATCCTCCAGACAATAAACACAAATAACACCAAAGTCACTCACGGTTCACTTGGGGATAGCTCAAAGCGTGAGAATTAAGACGTGTTCACAAGGTTAACAATGGAGGAATATATGGTCTAGTGTATTGAGAGAGATAATAAATCTCATTATGCCAGTGTATGGGAGAATATGAATAATCAATATCCGTGAGAACGCACCTCCATACGATGGCTTCCTTGTTAAGTTATATTACCTTTTCTTGGATTATTGTACACCCACTACTACCCGACACCCCGATCCGATAGGCTCTGCAGACTATATCAGTTTATCTACCGCTTTTACATCTTTTTTTTCACCGAAATAGGTTATGATCCCATCCACATTAATGCATACAAGCAGAGCCTTGGTCAACTATCATACTTTTTCATCATCACAAGTCAAAATAACATATATTAAAATATCTAATGGGTCGATCCACTGGACTGACCCGGTCCAATAGGATTAAATAAAGTTAACATAATAAATGGGCTCAAAGAGTCCCATGGCTTAATAATAAAAGCCCAACAGATTATACTGATAAATGGGCCCAATTTATCCGGCCCAAAATAGGAGAAATATTATGACCCAACAACTGTATTAGTCAATTAATCAAAATTAACTTTATGTTAATCACTCCTCTGTGTAGGAAAAAGTACGAAACAATTTGATAGAAGTTTAGTCAATTTAACATAATGATCCAATTACATTTTTTAAATTTATTTTAATGTGATAATTGTAAAAATCAAAAGTTTAGTAGTGTAATAAATAAAAAGGTGCCAAGTATAGTGGGATAATCATTAATGGGCAAAGGATCAAAAATACTCCTGATATTTACCCCGATGTCTCACTTGCATTCTAAACTAAATTTTTTTTCAAAAGTACCTTTAACGTTATATTTTTGGGGTCGCCCGTGCCCCTGCCGTCAACAGAAGACAAACGGTGTTAAAATGTGATGACGTAGCAGACTTAAATATAAAATATATTCTAAATAAAACAATATATATCATTTAATCAAAACAAAAAATATTAAATAAAAAATAAAAAAAGCATATTATATTTATATCATTTAATCAAAATAATAAAATTCAAATTATTTTGTTAACTAATCAAAACAACTAATTAAATAAAATAAGTTGTATAACATATTTACATCATTTAATCAAAATACTAAAATTCAAAACATAACATATTTACATCAAATACTAATTAAAAAAATACTAAAAAAATAATTAAAAAATACTAAATACAAAAAAAAAATCAAATTAAAAATACTAAAATTCAAATTATTTTGTTAATTAATCAAAACAACAAAAATTCAAATTACATCATTAAAATACTAAAATCTTAATACTAAATACTAATTGATATAAAATTTTTAAATTACTAAAATCATAATACTAAATAATATTTTTAAACTATATAAAAATTTGATGATGTAATAATCTATACATAACAAAGATATGTTATAAATAATATAAATAATTTGATGATGTAATAATCTATACATAACATTATATGTTATAATTTGATGATGTAATAATATTTTTAAAAATATATTCAAAAATTCAAATTACATCATAATATTTTTAAATTGGTATGATTTTAAAATTAATATTAAAATTACTAAAATAATCATAATACTCCAGCTTTTGAATTTTAAAAATATTATTTAGTATTATGATTTTAGTAATTTAAAAAGTTTATATCAATTATTATTTAGTATTATGATTTTAGTATTTTAGTGATGTAATTTGAATTTTTGTTTTTTGATTAATTAACAAAATAATTTGAATTTTAGTATTTTAGTATTTTTTTAATTTGATTTTTTAGTATTTTAGTATTTTTTTTAATTAATATTTTAGTATTTTTTTAATTAGTATTTGATGTAAATAAGTTATGTTTTGAATTGTAGTATTTTGATTAAATGATGTAAATATGTTATACAACTTATTTTATTTAATTAGTTGTTTTGATTAGTTAACAAAATAATTTGAATTTTATTATTTTGATTAAATGATGTAAATATGTTATGCTTTTTTTATTTTTTATTTTAATATTTTTTGTTTTGATTAAATGATATATATTATTTTATTTAGAATATATGTTATATTTAAGTCTGCCACGTCATCACATTTTAACCTCGTTTGTCTTCTGTTAACGGCAGGGGCACGGGCGATCCAAAAAATATAACATTAAGGTTACTTTTGGAAAAAAAATTAGTTTATGGTGCAAGTGGGACATCGGGGTAAACATCATGGGCTTTTTTGACCCTTTGCCCAATCATTAATTTTGCCCTTTTCTTTTTAATGCACGAGTGAATCAAGTTAACGTCGGTTCATTTTTTTAACAGAATGGTCTAGTTTTATTTTTTTTTAATTATTTTAATGTGATAATTGAAAAAAATTAAAAATTCAATAGTGTAACTATAATGGGATAATCCTTAAATTTACCATTTTAAAATTTAATTAATTTGATCATAAAAAGTCAATTAGAACAAATAAAATTGAAGTGAAAGAGTATTATTTTGGGGTGCCCCATAATGTGTTTGAAGTCTTAGTGTCAATAAATTTAAAATGCAAGTGAATAAGTTCAATCATCCACATCATTTATCCACACAGATTTTAGCTGTATTAGGCTAAAACTGATGTACATGTTTGATTATCAGTCATTAATGACTAAAACTAAGGCTCGGGGTCATTAAGTTTGAATTGAAATAATGAAATAAGTGATTAAATGGAATAAATAAAGGAATAAAATGGAGAGATGAATAAGTCATTCTATTTTTGGTAGAATAAGTTGTTCCATATCCCCTCCTAGGTAATAAAAACCACAAATTTGGTGAAAATGAGAAAATTCATTTCATTCAAATAAAACAAGCAAACATCTATCTAATAAAATACAACTGATTTTGAATTTCCCGCTCACCCTAATAAATCATCTGAGCCGTCTAAAGTTTGGGATAAATTTCACCGTCCATGTAGTGCCGGAGGCACGGGCCACAGCTAGTACATTAAATATTACAAAAGAACCCTTCCTCTTTCATTTGTAACTCCGACGAGATGGAATTCGACAACGTTGTCGAAGCCATTAGTGACGACGATGAGCTTCAACCGGTCAGCTTTTACTTTATACCGATTGACTCGATTGAGGCGTCACTTCAAAGTGAGAGAGATGGTGGCATTGACGGTTAAAGCCAGCTCAGCCTTGACCAAGAGTGGCGAAAATGCGGTTGTCGTCGCAAATCTCTTACCCCAATTGCTCTTTCCGGTGGCAGAGGAGATGGCGGCATTGACGGTTAAAGCCAGCTCAGCCTTGACCAACAGTGGCGACGAAAAATGCGGTTTCGGTCGCAAATCTCTTTCCCAAATTCCTAAAATTATAGGAAGCTTTTAGTATCATTTTGTAACCATCTTTTAAATAATAAAAATATTATACGCCCTGATCCATCAATGATGTGTCAAGTGACTTCATCGAAAACCAAACTATACAACCTAAAATCAATAAAATTTATATAAACTTTGTAACCAAGTTGCTTAAAATTGTCTACAAATCATCAAACTAAAGCACACTCATCATCACACAGTTTAGTGGTCCAAGTTTGTGACATGCCAAACTACTAAAAGATATTGAGCTTTTGTACAAAAGTATTTAGCATATTACATGCTACAAACCTTCTCTTTCAACTTGCCTAAATAGACCAGACATTAATTTATATCAAAGAAAATTATCCACAACCAACTCATAAACCATGTCTGACCACATAATTTATTTAATTGTTTGTAAATTTGTAGCCAAGCAAATGTGACCCTTCAATTCAGACCACCCAAATTCAGCCATGTCACTTTTAGCAATACTTCCTTAGGTAAGCCACAAGTCATCATAGACTTCATAGTAGTGTCAAGTTTATTTACAGCCGCACATTGGTTGACCCCACAAGGCTATGCTGTTTCAAACACAATCTTGCATTTGATATGCAAATCTGATTCCTTATCTGTGCCTCAGCTTCTTTGATTTTCCTCCAATCATTTTGCTTTCTATCTATACCCTTCAAAAGGTTCTTGAAAATTCTTTATTTCTAGGTTTTTTCTACTTAATCCTCTTCTTCTTTTTCTCACAATATTACCTCTCCCCCCATCTTTTTGCCAAATCTTCAAAGGTATATGCTTGTGGGTTTGTGACAGCTTTTAGTTTCTATCAAGGGTTTGGATTATTTGGAAGATATTTTAGAAAAAAGGCTTATAGATAAGAAAAGGTTTTATTCTTTTTGGGAAAAATTCAAAATTTATTGGATTCTGATCTTTAAAATTCATGTGGGTACCCCTTGAATCTTGAAAAGAATCTCTCTTTTCCCTGTTCTGTTCAATTTGTACAAAGAGAAAAGAGATTAACCAAAAAAAAAGGAAGATTAATAAGAGGGGAGATGAAGATTCAGTGTGATGTATGTGAAAAAGCTTCAGCAACTGTGATTTGTTGTGCAGATGAAGCAGCACTATGTGCTAAGTGTGACATTGAAGTTCATGCAGCAAACAAGCTTGCAAGTAAGCACCAGAGGATACTTCTTCAATCTCTCTCCAACAAGCTCCCTACATGTGACATATGCCAAGTAATAAGAACTTCTTTCTTTGTAATTTTCATATCAATTATCATTTCATATGTGAGCTATTTTGGGTCTTGATTGTTCAAAGTTGGTTATTTTTTGTCACCTCTTGTAACTTATTTGGCCAATCCAACTGAATATATTCCATTATTTGCTGTTTTAATTTTTTGTGGAAAAAGAACCAAAACAAGAAATAGTTAATCCATATAAGCATATCAAAATGTTGATAATTACATTAGGGAGTGGTGATGTTATATCTATTCCCTAAAGTTGCAGTACTATTAAATTTTGAACCCATTGTCTAGAATTTCTGGTTCTGCCTCAGGCCAATAGTCACACAGGCACAAACCACAATAGATTTATATGTTTCATCATGGGGCGAAAACTAGCAGAATTGCACCAAGTTAACAAAAAATATGTGATGAATTAAAGATAGAAATATTCTGCCAAACCCTCTCCCTCTAATTGCATCAGATTCTCCATATAATATAGTACAATATACTCCCTAAAATTCTACTAGCTCTTAATTGCTCATAAATGGGTACAGGAAAAGGGGTAAAAAGTCGAGTTTGAAAAGGTAAAAAGTTTACCCGGTTTCACTGCCCTTAGGCCCTGATTCTACTCACTTAGATCTCATAGGGTTGAACCAAATCTTGTGTCTGATAAGGTTCAGCCATCTTGGTAACAGTGGGTTACATGAGTAACAAGACAACACAACCAAAACTATAAGCTTTTTCATAGTATATATGGGTTGAATAACCTAATTAGAAATTGAATATATGACTCTCCAACAATCTCTGTGATTGCTATGAAATAGAAATGGAAGTCCGAGAATTGTTCAGCTTATCAAAGTTGGATAGTACTTAATGGTTGTCCATTACTATTTTGTTGTCTTCTCTAGCTTTCCTTGCAGTCAATTGAGGCTCTTTAGGTAGAGTATCAGTAGATGAACCGAGTTGCCATGAAGGGAAACAAATTCTCTAATATTTTTTTGTCTTCTACTCTGAGGGTGTGTTTAGCTACTTCAAAAGGCCTTATCAGTACCTCCACTGTTGTATAGCCGCCAAATAACCAACATTCTATTAGAGTTCTCAACAAAAATCTGTAGACCACTATGCATGCCACTTACTCTGCTCCATCTGTAATAATTTTGATCGATTCCTTGGGTGGAAGTTGCAAGCATTCAGTTTATTAATTGAATTGACTACTTAGGAAATTGGGAAAACACAGGATAATTTTAGTTCAATAGGAAGTTGTAGTGCATGAAATATATATGGTACTCCACGTCAACATGTTTCACAAACTATTTAGTGTTGGGCATCATTCTCGAATTTACTCATAATTACTATGTAAGCTGCCTAGTGTGTAGTGTTATTAATGTGATTAGAAATTATTCTCAGAAAAGAATTCAAAAATGTGTTTGGAGGCAAAAAGTAAGGTGTCGTGGCATATCTGTCAGCACCAATGGAGAAAGTATTTCAAAAACAAATATTTCAATATGAAATAGTCTTGTATATGTTTTTTATCTAATTTTTCTATCCAGTTGTTGCATAGCATCTATAATATCTATGAATGCTATAAGACAATATTATTTCATATCTTAATGTGTACAATAGAGAGCCTTAATATAGGCTAAATATGGAAAGTAAATCATAGTGATCAATGATTACCACTAATCATGTTTCAGGAATAATCTTACCACTAATCACTCCTAATCAAATCAATCATAGAATCCTAGAATCCTCTAGATTAATCTAAAACTCCCTTCAAGCTGGAGCATGTATATCAATCATGCACAACTTGTTACAAATATAACGAACTCTAGTAGCCCCTAAAGCTTAGTAAACACATCCGTAAGTTGATCACCAGTCTTCACATGACTTGTAGAAATAATCCCTTGTATTTTCTGTCGAACAAAATGGCAATCAATCTCGATGTTCTTAGTTCTCTCGTGGTACACCGGATTAGAAGCAATGTAGAGAGCAGCTGCATTATCACACCAAAGTTGCATAGGAACTATCTTGTTGAAACCCAACTCAGTTAACAAATGTTTCAACCATATTAATTCACAAGAGACATGAGCTATTGCTCAATATTCTGATTCTACACTAACATTCTGCTTCTTACTTTTCCACAATACAAGATTACCTCCAACAAATACACAATATCCTGTAGTAGATCTCTTATCAGTTGGACTCCCTGCCCATTTAGCATCACAAAATCCTTCTTCTACTCATGTGATTATGATCTCTAAATACTAATCTGCAGCCTGGAGCACTTTTAAGGTACTTTAGTATTCTCATAACTGCATCCCAATGTGAGGATCTAGAGGAAAATAAGAACTGGCTGATCACACTAACAAGGAAAGCAATGTTTGGGTGAGTAACTGTAAGATAATTGAGTTTGCCCATAAGTCGTTGGTACCTTTCTGGATTTTCCAAAAGATCTCTCCCTTCTGTTGTTAGTTTCTGTCTGGTGTCCATGGGTGTGTCAACTTGCTTTGATCCAAGAAATCCTGTTTCTTCTGGCAAGTCTAGAACATATTTACGTTGTGAAAGGAAAATACCTTTACTAGTTTGTGCCACCTCAATCTCCAAGAAGTATTTCAATTTTCCCAAATTCTTAGTCTCAAATTTCTGCGTCAAAAAAGATTTCAGTTCACCAATTCCCTATCTATCATCTCCTGTAATGACAAATCATCCACATACACAATCAACAATATTCTGTCAGCACTACTCTCATGATGAAACAAAGAATGATCACTATTATATCTCAGCATCCCAAATTGGAGAACTGTCTCTGTAAATTTACCAAATCATGCTCGTGCTGATTGTTTCGGTCCATATAATGATTTCTTCAATTTACAAATTAGGCCCGACTCCTATGTGCAATAAAACCAGGTGGTTGCTTCATATACACAACTTCTTTGAGATCACCGTGAATGAAAGCATTCTTGACATCAAGTTGATGTCATGGCCAGTGCTGAGAGGCTGCCAAAGAAATTAACGTTCTAACAGAAGACATTTTAGCAACGGGAGAAAAGGTCTCAAAATAATCAACACCATGACTTGAGCATATCCTTTTGCAACTAATCGAGCTTGAAGTCTAGCAAGAGATCCATCGGGGTTTACTTTTACTGTGTACACCCATTTACAACCAACAATTGTTGCAGTCGAAGGAGGTTTCACCAATTCCCAAGTAGCATTTCCCTACAAAGCAATCATTATCTCTTCCATTGCTATCCTCTAGCCAGGATGCGATAGTGCTTCCTTCACAATTTTTAGGACATGATAAACAGAGATAGTAGAGAGACATTTATGATGAGTAAAAGAGATATTAGGATCAGAAAATGAAGCAAAAATAGGATGTTGGGTACAACTTAGTTTACCTTTCCGTAGGGCAATTAGTTTATCTAGTTCAGAATCAGAGGATGATTCTCCAGGATCTGTCGTCAAAGATGAGGAGGGGGGAGCCAAGTCATCACTAGGTGTTATATCTGTTTTTGAACGACGACTATGCACATATCGGATCTATGGCACTAGCTTATTATGTGGCATAGAAGGAACAGTCGACTTGATGATATAAGTGGGCAACTCTTCATTCAAATCAAACACGGAATGAAGTTGTGAAGAAAATGATGTTGTCTCAAAAAAGTTACATTAGAACTAAACAATTAACGTTTAAGTTCAAGAGAGTAACAACGATAACCTTTTTGGGTATGAGAATAACCAACAAACAGACATTTAAGAGTCTTGGGATCTAATTTTGACACACCAGGACAGTTTTCTCGAACAAAATAGACGTACCCAAAAACACGTGGGGACAAAGAAAATAAAACCTGTGAAGGAAACAAGACATAGTGAGGAATTTCTCCGCCTAAAACAGAAGACGTGCAATTAATCAAGTAACATGCAGTTAAAATAACATCTGATCAAAATGGTTTTGGTACTTTCATATCAGAAAGTAAAGCACGAGTAACTTTCATAAGATGACAATTTTTTCTCTCTGCAACACCATTTTGTTGTGATGTATTAGTAAATGAGGATTGATGGATGATGCCATAACTAGCCTTGAATGTAGAAAATGGAGATGAAAAATATTCAAGAGTATAATCACTGCATAATACATGGATTGTCAGACCAAATTGAGTCTGAATTTCATTCATAAAATTAGAGAAAATGAAGAACCATTCAGAAAGATTTTTCATCAAGTAAAGCCAAGTTATCCGTGAATAGTCATCAACAAATGTAACAAAATATCGAAATCTCAGTTGTGACATTATAGGACAAGGTCCCCAGACAAATGGGTTCGCAGACCGTTTATTGACCCTAGGGGATATGACACATGATGGTGTTTTCCAAACTGGCAAGACTCACATTCTAAACTAGATAAAGAACTAAAACAAGGCATCAATCTTTTCAATTTGGACAAAGACAGATGTCCCAATCGACAATGGACTTGAAGAGGTGAGGCGACATTGGAACAAGTAATGGCCCGAGGAACAGAAACTAACTCATCAAACAGATATAAACCTCTTTATGCACGACCTCTACCAATCATTTTCTTTGTTGTAAGATCGTGAAAAACACAATGATCGGGATAAAACGTCACAGAATAATTATAAGCTTTTGTCAATTTACTAACAGAAAGAAGGTTATATGGAAATTTGGGTAAATATAATGTAGATGCTAAAGAGAGAGAAAGGCTAAGATTAGCAGTACCAATACCCTTTACAGTGACCGTGGAGTCATCTGTTAGGGTCACACTAGGTATAGAGGAAGTAGGACGAAAAAGAGAAAGATTACTAGATATACTTGTCATTTGATCAGATGCCCCAGAATCAATTACCCAAGGATTGGATGTGGTGAAGTAAGCACTAGCATTACCTGTTTGAACCAGAGTAGCAGTAGAATTAGATGATGGTTGTTGAGAAACTTGATATTGAGTGAAGGCAGCACTCTTTTGGAGTCGTAGTAATTGTCTTCTCCCCAAAGATGTGGGTATATAGAGAATGATACTCCCGTATCCGAACTAGCAACTTCATTTGCAAATCGTGGCTGCCCTTGATTAGGAAGATGCCGAGAAAATCGTTGAATGTGTCTAGACTCTCCACACTGATAACAAATTCTACCAGGATCGGTACCATAAAAAATTTGACCTCGCTCACTAATTTGGCTACTCCCCTACCTCCAAAATTACCTCAGTGACCTCGGCCACCTCCACGGGCTCCAAAGCGACTGCCATGCATATTCTCATAACTACTACGGGCAACACCTCACCCGTGAAACCACAAGTGCAGATTTGTCAGATAAATCAACTGTATAAGGAATTTCACGAGAGACATAAAAACTAGCTAAAGTATCAGTAAGAGATGACAATGTCGAGCTATTAATAGGGGCGGATCCAGCCTCGAAGTTCAGTGGGTCAAATTTGAAAAAAAAAATCCCTTAAAAATATTGTTTACAATAACATTTATGGGTTTGGAACTAGATATTTTGGACAAAAGATTCTGATACTTGGGTTTGACGGTTAACATTTTGAGGGTGAGTTTCTTAGTGAATATTAGCAGTGACATGTTTGTCACGAGTCTCTTCGGCTTGGACATTTTCAGGAATATATTTAAATTTTGTACGCTTAGTTGTTGCAACTCAATTACGTATGTCCATGTCTAACAATCAATAAATATTTAAAAACTAATTCAACATCAAAACAAAATTAATATACAATATAAATAGCCAAATGTAATTAGCACTAACAATAAACAATCTCAATTAAACCACTAACAAGTAACATTACAAAATTTAAAGAAAGTAAAAATAGAACATACTTGAAAAACTTTTATTTGATGGAGTTCTCTTCATTGTTGGGTTGCAATGTTGCTTTAAGAAGTAAAAAGCCCTAATTTTATAAAAGTAGACTATAAATAATTACAAAAATTCCTAAAGCAATGTTAAAATTTTGAAATTAAAAAACTAAAATTAAAATAACCTAAACACTTGAAGTTGCTATGTGCCTCTGTTGCGTTTTAGACTTTAACTTTAAGCATTCTAATAGTTTTTTAAATCAAACATAACAATTTCATTTAACACCCCTCAAATAAAAAAATTTTAAGTTGACCCCTAAAATTTCAGTGGGGTCAGGTGTCTCTACTGCCCCATGTTTGGGTCCACCCCTGGCTACTAAGAACCTGTGAGCGGATAATATCTGAACCAAGAGCACCAAGAAACCCCATCACAGCTAATTGCTCTCATTGTTCTTGCACTTTTTTTGATATCGGTTGTAATAGGTAGCAATGAATTTAACTTCTCGTACATCTTTTTATGGTTTGCAAAAAATTGAGTGAGTGGACGCCCATCACGATTAATCTTGTAAAAATCCTGAGAAAATCAAACATATGAGCAAGATTATTTTGGCCCGAGTACAAAACCTCCAAGTATTCCCACATTTCTTTTATTGTATCAACATGAGTGACTAAATCAACAATCTTACTGTCCATGGAATGAAGCATATGATATCCTGGCATCAACTAGCTTCCAAGCCTCGTCGGAATTATCTGTTTTTGATAAATGATCGCTCTGCTCTCTACTAAGTAGGGTCAAACGCACAATCTTTCGCCACTGGCCACTGTTGATAGTTATGGACTCCAATTTTTTTATCAGGAAGACAATTCAAGGAAGACAACACCTCTGCAACACCCATGAACTGTTTAGAATCGAACGCATTTGATGTTTAGCTCGGTACAGTATCGGATACGGTAAACATCTTGCTTATATTAAATATGTCTAAACCTTTTCACACAATAAACTGAAAATAACGACGAAACGACGTCACAGACCCAACAAATCCAAACCCAAAGTGAGCAACGAACTAATCATTTTCTGCCTCCTCAAAAATAATGAAACAACTTGAACATATATTTCGGAAGAGCACAAGAAATTAGAACTTGCATTGATGAACAGGAAGCGCGATAAATAGTGTCAGACACTGTTCATGATGAACAGTGTTGGTACTATTCACGATGAACAGTGAAAAATAAAATTAGGAAACTATGGCTTTTGATACCATATGAATGCTAGAAGACGATATTATTCCATATTATAATGTGTATAATAGAGAGTCTTTATATAGGCCAAGTGTCAAAGCTAAATATAGAAAGTAAATCATAGTGATCAATGATTACCAATAATCATGCTTCTAGACTCCTAATCAAATTAATCATTGAATCCTAAAATCCTCTAGATTAATCTAACATTATCATTTATTTATTTATTTTATAGGAGAAACCCGCTTTCATATTCTGTGTTGAAGACAGAGCTTTGTTTTGTGAAGATTGTGATGAACCAATCCATTCAGCCGGTAGCCTAGCTGCAAACCACCAGAGATTTCTTGCCACCGGAATTCGAGTAGCTCAAAAGTCCAAAGCCACAAAGGAGGATGAGAAAAACCAGCTGGAGACACCACCACCCAGTAAGAATTCAGAACAAATTGTTATGAAAACACCCACACATCAAACTTCTGGTTGTACATCATCATCATGGGCTGTTGATGAGTTGCTACAACTCTCAGATTTTGATTCCACTGACAAGGTAAAGATATAATCCGCAAATTAAATTTCGATTCCTTAAATTGTTACAATTTCTCATGCAGCATGTACACCATGTATTTTGAAGCGAACTAAATACAAATGGTCGCTTGGAGTCTTTTAACTTGTAAGGAAAGGGAGGCTAGCTTAAGTGAAAATTGGGACGTTTCTTTCAAACACCAATTGATATGTTTGTTCTTCCTCTATTTTGGTTTATAGATTGTTAAATGAAAGGGGAAAAATATTATAATGGAGTTTAATCTAATAATTTCCTTGTTCAGTTACCATAGACCGAAAGTCCAAAACAAAAATATATAGGAGGGAAAGCAAAAAATTATTTTCTATATTCTAATGCTAGACGTCACTTCTCTTTTATTTTCCGAGATTCCTATCATGTTTTGGAAAGTTTTTAGTAATTAATTTTATTCAATAGGAAAAAGAGGGAGGCAGACCACTATTCCTTTAAATTTTTCATTCCTTCCCTCGCATATCTATGCAGCAAACAGAGCTCTAATGTCATTTGCCTAAATTGTGCAGAAGGGACAACTTGAATTTGGAGAGCTTGACTGGTTCTCAGACATTGGTCTTTTTGGCGAACAAGTTGCTCAGAGGACCTCGACAGCGGCTGAAGTTCCTCAGCTTCCGGTATTTCAGTCAAGCAATACCATCTCATACCGACCAACCAAATTCTACATGCCTTACAAGAAGCCTAGACTCGAAATCCCAGACGATGACGATGAGCATTTCACAGTCCCTGATCTTGGTTGAACTTATAGTACAAGTACATCTTAGGATTTCATGGGATATATACATGCATACATAGATGTATCTGTGTACATATGTATATATGCATGCGTGTAGTGCTAAATGTCTTTAGCAGAAGGGTTTGTTATTTTGTTCTATACTCTTGAGTGTAATAATGTGTTCACTATTATTTGCAATTGTTAAATGTTGAGGGCTTTAACCTAAATGTTGAAGGCTAAAGGGTTTTCTAGACGATATATATACGAATTATATTATGAATTATGAAGATTGCATTTGAGTTTGTTGTGGAAGAAAAGTTGGTTCAAGAGCACATTTTTCATGCTCAACCCTCTTGAATGGACCCCCAAGAGTGGGCTTAGTGGTAAATTGGCCTCTGCATTGGTCTCGGGTTCAAGCCTCTGTCATGACTCTTGATGGGGTGCCCTTGTATTATTGAGTACCTCTTGCCCCCGGACAGAAACCCCTCAACCGAAGTGGCCCCTTGTACCCAAAAAAAGCCTCTTGAATGGAGTTCCTACAGGAAAATCAATTTTTTCAAGCATCATCAGTTCAAAATGCACATCATATGAAAGAACTTCTAGCCTGATGGTACCAAAACCACAGATTTTGTTGTGTACCTCAAATACAATGGCCAGATCTGTAGTCCATTTTCTCTATTTTTAAGAAAACAATCACTTCAACCTTTCTGCAGTCTTCTTCCTAGTTCTGCTTGTCCAAAAACTCTAGAATAAGTTGATAATTTTGCGAAGCAGTGCGAGCTATCACACTTTATTAATCCCATCTCAATCACCCAACTTTCCTTCACACTTCACTACATTTGAATTGAAAGAATACATTTGTATACATATATATATATAGGGGAGCGATCCATAACATCTATATGCTATGGGATAAAAAGTGGCATATAGGCTCTAATCCGTCCGTTTTATTGATGAAAGACTGAGATCAGATTTGGGCTTACACCGTCCGCTAGAATTACTAGCGGACGCAATTAGTATAAATTCTGGACACTTAAGTCCCTCCGGTTTACCCTCAGAATAGACCAAATATGCAGTATTAACAGAGTCCGCTAGTAATACTAGCGCACGGAAAGACAGCAACACCCACGACTTCTTCCTATTTATTAAACTGATCTCAAGGCGAGATCGAGTCACCATTGCAGTCAGCAGATCAACAAATACCCAGGAACCATGCATTTCCATCACTGGGCCATCAGTCATCAATTTATTCCCTCACTCTTGATGAGTTTCAACACACCCTCTCGGATGGAGGCAAAACTTTGAATCGATGAACATGGATGAGTTCCTTAACAGCATTTGGACAGCAGAAGAAAATCAAGCTCATGCTCAACAAGCTCAAGTTATCAATACCAGCACTGTCATCACAACTGTGGCGGCCACAGCCACAGCCACACCCCTCGCCACTAACCTTAATGCACAATTTCCTCTAGGTGAGATCAGTTCCTCAACAGACAAGGGAATTGCTAAACAATCGAGCTTTGCCAAGACAAGGTTCTTTAACTCTTCCGGCGCCTTTGTGCCGGAAAACAGTTGAACAAGTGTGGTCTGAGATACATAAAGCTCAACAAGAACAGCAACATAATAGTAGCAATAATAATGTTCAGAATTCGGGCTCCACCCAGCGGCAGCCTACATTTGGAGAAATGACATTGGAGGATTTTCTGGTGAAGGCAGGGGTAGTTCAGGAACAGGGTCATCCTCCCCCACAGCCTCCGCATCAGCCCTACGGGCTATACCAAAACAGCAGTTGGACCTAGCTATTTGGCTAGGACTATATATTATGCCTCGAGGAGGAGGAGGTGGTTGTGGTGGTGTTAGTGTCCCGGCATTCCCAGCACTGCCACAAAGCACTGTGGGAGATGCGACCGCGTTTGTTGCAGGCGGAAAAAGGAGTGCCAGCGCATACCAACCGCCAGGAATTTGCTACGGTGGGAGGATACCGAATGGTGGTGGTGGTGGAGGAGGTTATGGACAGGTGCAACCGTCTGATCTCAACCTTTCATCAATAAAACGGACGGATTAGAGCTTATATGCCACTTTTTATCCTATAACATATAGATGCTATGGATCGCTCCCCCATATATATATATATATATATACACGGTCCGTCTCTAAAGCGAACCTTAAAGAGCGAACCAAAGACGAACCGTCGTCTTTGGTTCACTTTTTAAGGTTCGCTTTAGAGCCTCTCCGTATATATATATATATATATATATATATATATATATATATATATATATAGGTAAAAAGAGGAGGTACACAACCGTGTAACTTTTAAAGTTACACGGTCTACTACGATCGTAGAGTAGTCACTCTACGATTGTGGACTACTCTACGATCGTGAGAGTGGAATCATTTATCTGATCGTGAGACCGTGTAACTTTAAAAGTTTACTGTGTGTACATCCATATTTCCCATATATATATATATATATACTAGCTATGTCCCGTGCCTCTAAAACCTTTGTATGGACAGTGTGATTTATTCCAAACTTTGGACTGCCCCAGATGATTTATTGAGTGAGCGAGAAATTCAAAATTATTTGTATTTTATTAGATATATATATATATATATATATATATATATATATATATATATATATATATATTGGAAAAATAGAGGTGCACAGTTGTACAAGTTTTAAATGTATACCTACTAATAGTAGAGTAGTCATTTTACTACCATAGAAACTTAAAAGTGAAAACAGCTTTCCTAACCCCATAATTTACTTTCGGGCCGATGAGGTCTTAGCCTAAAGTTTGTTTCCTCCTTTATACGAGGCTTGTTTGGTTTGGTATAACCTGTTTTTAGGTAGAATCTACTTGCAAGATATGGGGAGAAACTGCAATTCGTGTAGAAACTTGTTTTTGAATCAAAACTTTCTGGCAGAATATTTCCCGCCAGAGTTGAGGAGGACAGGGAACAGTATGCAACTTTCTCAAACAGTAACATTGAAAAATGAAGTCCCATATATTGACAAAAACCTGTCTAATTTTATTGCCATTATATATAGTGACAGTTTGTAAATTAACGCAAATACATGTATAATTAATTAATGTGTCTACTCGCAACAAAAATTCGCCAACAAAGATCTTTTCCATTGTAAAGAATGCAATCTATAATAATAGTTCATGAGTTCAAGACAGAGTATGAAGCTTAACATGAGAAGTAAATAGAATCTTCTTCCTCTCCAAAAAACTATCTTTCGCGTATCACCTTAGGCGCATCAAATTTCTAGTACCACCTTACATAAAAGCATCACAAACATCTACACAGTGCAAACCGAGATGCCAAAGATTTGAGCACAGGAAGCATTAACATGAATAGACTGGAAAAAATACAACAGTTTCCAACGTTGCCAAGAGGCAGAAAATTGTTTCTATGTAAACAAATATGCTCTAGAGAAACCAATGTAGACCAATATTGCCGAGTCAGATATAAAGTGGGAACTGTGCAAAAGCTATAAAGAGCAAACGAAAATGATGCTTGCTTGAACCCTGGCTTCTCACCTCGGCAAACAGAACTCTCTTCATTGTCTTCACCAAGAAAATTCCCATGCATAAACACGTCCAAGGCATCAAGAAGTAGTAGGAGTGGCGCCAGATAATCCTTCCAAGAACAGTTAAACACATCCCTGTGAAAGTATATCCGGCATAGGCAACTATGTCCAAGAATGGTGCCTCCCCACTACCTAATGACAACAATGTCATTTTAAGCAGAAAAATTTGCAAAAACCACCCTACCAGTCCTCTCATGAACAGCAAATTTAGAGCTCCTGCAGTGAACCTGCAAGAATTGAAGATAATTTAAGACAGGCGGATATAAACAAGAGAGTAAGATAGAGGGAGATCATGGAAGATTCAATTTGGTTTTTTCTTGGGCCACATCATTACCCTTTATAATAATTTTACTTATGAGTGACACTCAATCAAAAAGTTTCCCCAATTATTTTCTTTTATTCCATTCATTTGGGTTTCAGGCAATTGCCTGCATAACAGCATAAGCAAGCACCCTCTACACTGCTTCATAGAAACCAGAGCTGCTGAACCATGAACCCTAACAAAGGAGCAGGTTGCGCTGATGTAGGACGAGTCCGTGAAAGTTATTTAGAACAATATAAAAGCTTTGAAGCCCCATGAATTAGAAGTTGCATTTTAATTAGTTTAATTAATTGTCGTATTTAATTTGTATTTATCTTATTAGAGTCTGTGGCTCAGGTAGTGACTACTTTCCAGGAAAGGGGGGGCGATGGAATACACTATTGTGGTAGCTGAAATAGCGGATTCCCCTGCTACATTACAATACCTCGCTCCTTATACAGGAGCCGCTCTGGCGGAATATTTTATGTATCGTGAACGATACACTTCAATCATTTATGATGATCCCTCCAAACAAGCACAAGCTTATCGACAAATGTCTCTTCTATTACGAAGACCGTGGGATCCTCGCGGACAGAAAAAGATTGCAGTCAGTTTGATAATGATCGAGTGACATTGCTTCTTCGGCCCAAACCAAGGAATCCCTTAGATATGATGCAAAATGGATCTTGTTCTATCCTTGATCAGAGATTTCTGTATGAAAAAAAGGAATCAGAGTTTGATCTAGGAGTATATTATAAATAGTGATATACTTCATTATTTTGATATATTGAATTATTAGAATTGTTTTTACCTTGTCCCAAAGCCCCCGTCCCCCATCATTTTGGTATCAGAGCCCAACCACAAACTACCTTCTGCCGTCCTTACTTCTGTCCCAAAATCATTATCCCATCATCATCAACTTCCCAAACATTGCCTTGAAAACCCAGCATCCACACCCTGCCCGCTGCTACCCAAAATTCCATTTGAGCATCTATTAACTTAACCGTTTAAATAGCCAACCAACCAGTATTCACATCACATAACCACATAGCCGACACTCTACAAATTAACCCACAACATTCAGACCTTAAATTGCAGCCTACCCATCATTTGAAACCTTCCATAAAGCAACCACAACACAACCACTGACCACACAACCAATTACAGAATATAAAAAAGAAATAAAGAGAAGTAGAAGAGGTAGAAATAACACTGCCGCCATCTCCGTAGCCTCCTACCGCCGCTGCAACCTGCCGCCTCTTGCTACCGCCTTATATCCCCTCAAGGGTTTTTGTTCCTTCTTTGTTTGTGGTGTGGAGTCCCTACTTTGTACGTATCTTTATTTGGGAAAAGAGATAAGGAGATCCAAATCTGTTTACTCTCATGCACCAACAAAATATCTTTTGTACAATTATAGTTGGGTACCCCAAAGTTTTGCAATTGTTTTGAGTTTGCGTGGATATTCTTAGTGTTCTAAAATTCCGCCCAGGCCCGCTTCAGCGCTTTAGCCCTCTTGGCGCCCGCTTTAGGCTCTAGGCCCCCCTGTCGTCTCACTCAGCCTGTATGCAAAAATCCCTCTAGAAAATTAGGCGGGGCCTAGGCGAGTTAGGTGGGGTCTAAGCGGAGAGTTTTTTTATATAATTTTAATAATTACTCAAACCAGATCTTGATATATTTATTTTTCTAATGATTTACCATATTCATAATGCATGTTGTAGCATATCAAAACACAAGTAATGAACAATATCAAGTCAAAATGAATAATTTTATTATAGTTGTAATTTTTTGAACTTGTACCAACTTCAAATTATATAAATGATGATACATTTGTAATATTTAATTTAATTCAATATAATTCTTAAATTTATGTTTAATTTCTTAAGTTTTAATATTAAATTGAATTCTTGAATTTTAAATTTTATTATTTAATAGCAATGAATAAAACTAATACGTTAAAGATATATTTGAACTTTCAACAATTGCATGTTTGCGTTTGAACTTTGACATTGATAATATGGATATGTGTTTGAACTTTAAGCAAAGGCTTTTATTATCTTTATTATATATTGTTTTGCTTTATATTATTGTTTTGTTTGGATAAATGTAAGATAAAATATTAAAATTGACTTACAATAAAAAATCCCGCCCAGGCCCCGCCTAGCGCCTTTTAGAACATTGGATATTCTTTTTGTGAGATATAACATTGTCCCGAAACCCCCGTCCCCCATCAGGTGCACTGGTGAACACGGGTTGTTGCATATAGAACGGACTATAACACCCAAGTCTAAACAGTAGGTAAACCGTGATTGGGTACAAAAGAACTGTAATACATTACTACGCTAGCCAACTTATATATAGGTGGACAACCATGGACAAAGCTTCAAGTAATATTCACTTGCACAATACATAAATGAAAATATCCAAAATGGGATACTAAAAGAAACTCTAATGCTTGCTTCTTCCTTCTAGTTAAAAGAATTAAAGTCGATTTTAAATACCACAGGAAAAGGTAAGTAAAAGACTGGAGTGTTGAAGCAAGGCATTTTAGAGACAAGAATAAACTCGTAACAAGTCATGATTTATTTATTTATTTTTTTGCAGGAGGCGGAGTACGGAGTAGGGGAAATTTAAGGAGAACCTATTAACACTGAATTTAAAAATAAAAATAAATAAATAAACTTGAATTTATGCAATTTCTTACATTCCATGTAAACCCAATGAGAAGCCAGCAAGAACAATGTAGGTCCCAAACACCATGAATGGAATATACAAGTCTGGAGCATTTATATCATTGACTGGTGGTTTGTAGGAAAGCCTACCCCCAACGAGCTCAGTTATCCTTGTCCAATGGCCCTGGAGGAATGAAATGTAAGAACGTTAACTATAATGATAAAACCATGTGTTAAGGAAGATTTAGAACACCTTGTAGCTTCTAGTTTACTTTAAACATGGACACACACGTGGGAGGGGAGATGATGAAAAGTTGCGCATAAAATAACAAATCAGGTCTTACCCTGTGCAGGAATGGGAATAGAACAATCTTCAATTTGTTCCTCACATATTGATCATTAACTTGGAAGTAGTATTGGGGATCTGAGAAATACCTGCTTATCTGATCATTTAAAAAAAAATAGTTATAAGAACACCTCAAAACAATATATCAAGAAAATATCAACCCTCTATACCCAACATGGACTGACATGATCAAAGAACTAAAAAAAACAAAATAATTTATCTTCATATAAACTATTCGCCAGAGCAATTAACTAGATGCAAGATTCTGGAAGAAAAAATCACATTATAAGTAAATAGCTGAAATGCTATATGTAGAAAAAAACCTGTGAAGCTATATTTGGTTTAACTTACATCTAAAAGAAGTGCTCATTGTTGCATATGCCTTTTCCATTTACAGAGGTTTGATTTTCTTACTTTAAAAAGCTTCTGATTTGAAGTGGAACAAATATTTGAAGGGATAACATGCTCATTGAAGAAGTGTATTGCTTGGAGCCTTGGACATTAGAAATCTAGCCCGATAGATACCAAACATTTTGATCTGCTTATTGCATTAGCAGTACTCATTCAGATAAGAGATTAAATATTAAAACAGTTTCCTTGTTATTTTTATCCTAATTCAAAATCACCTTACTAAGAAGAAAATATTTCGAGAACTATTTGAATGCAGTTTTTAAAACATTGTTTCCTATATTACAAGTATATACCCAAATGTTGATACATGCTTGTTGGACAGGGGACAACATTCATGCAAATCAAACTCATACAAGGTAAATGGAAGAGAAGAAGTTTTTAGAAACAAATAGTTGAAAGATGTTAATACTGACATATAATTGTAGTTTTATATTTTAAAAGTTGATGTTTGACGTGAGATAAATAAATTAAAAGATTATATCAAGCATTCCAAACTTACGAGTACAAAAGCATGTGAAAGACAAAACAATCATGAAATTCATAGATCAAGATGTCTTGTTTGTTACTTTATTGAAAAATAGTCATTAGTTCCTCAAGAAACCCTGTTTTGTTAGCCCTGAGTTTTTAATGGCCTAAAGCGACAATAAAAAAATTTAGGCCTATTTCATTGGGTAAATTTTTTGTGATCCTTTAAATTTAAACTGCCGTGGACTAGTCTCTTTTGTTTGGATATATATATACATAACACAAATACTTCTTGGGGGCCTTAAAAATTTGTCAATTTTAGTGGGCCTAAAGCCCAGGCACCTTGGGCTTTAGCCCGGGGCCGAACATTTCCTACCTCTGGTCCCATTTCCAAGTTCCCATCTCCTACACCTCTGGCTCTGTATACATTCTTAAAACTAAATCAAAATGATGCAAAAAACCGTCTTTATCTAGATCCCATATCCCTAAATCTTTTCCTACCTACGCAAAAAAAGTGACGCATTATCGAGAACTATTTTTAATCAAAAACTACAAACAATGTAGTAACCCGATTTCATTGCCACAACTCAAGTAGTCAATGACAACATAATGTACCAAAATAAACTAACCTAATTCCATTCATCACCTCATAAAAATAAACCTAAGAATTAAAAATCACAAACACGCATACAAATTTATATGTATAGAACTCTACTTAAATTTGAACTTAAATAAACTAACCTAATTCCATTTCATACACATAACCTCATAAAAATAAATCTAAGAATTAAAAATCACAAACACGCATACAAATCAAATTTATAAGTATAGAACTCTACTTAAATATGAGCTTAAATAAACTAACCTGATTCCATTTCATACACATCACCTCATAAAAATTAAATCTAAGAATTAAAAATCAGAAACACGCATACAAATTCATACGTATAGAACTCTACTTAAATTTGAGCTTAAATTTAATATCATACATTATTTTTGAAACCCATCACTAGTTATTACTAACCCCAGTATAAATGCTTAGTTGATTTGAAGGAAAGAATTAACAAACTTTTTTCTAAAAAGACGAATCAAAAACTGAAAAAAGTACATCAGATTCATACATAATTATTCAGCCGCCAGATCCATATTAAAGAGATCAAAAATTTAGCCAATAACCAGAAAACTGGAAAAATTAACCAAAAGCTTATATTATATATATAGATTAGGGATGAGAGATTTACCTTCAAAAATGTTGAAGTAATTGAAGACGAAGAAAAGAATGAAGTAATAATGAAGGGGAAAGACTCGAAAAAGAACTTAAACTAGTACAGTTGATATCACGTGCTTTCCACGTGACGACAGTTTATTTACATCAGCCAACCAATCATAAAAATTCACAACTCAGCCATCTATTTTCAGGGAACAGGTCAGTCGGGTTCGAGGCGGGTTGTTGTTTACCATCGGTACCGTCTCCATTATATTTTAATGGGAATAGGGTTTTACTAGATGAATCGATGCTGCTAAATTTAAGTAGGTCAAGAAATCAGAAGGGTTAATCGATCTATGTCTTTAGGAGGTAATCATTGCATTTTGTTTCAATATCTGGGATTTGTTCTGCAATTGTCTTTCATCGATTCATCTAGTAAAACCCTTCAATTGGCAAGAAAACTGCAAAATTCGTACGGTGAGTTTTTGGAATTGAAAACTGTGAATTGAGAACTGATCAAGAATAGACCAAGGGAGGAGCAGGCTAAGTTAACTGGAATCGCATTCGGTCCCTCCTACCAGGTATTCATGTATTGTGATTCGGCATGCTGATTATTAAATATATTAGTAATTTGCTAGGACTTTGGTTTCCCAAATTTCATTTTGAAACACTTTTAATTGTAGACTGTACTTGAATCATCTTAAGTAAGAGGATACGAAAATGCAACCTGCGCAAGTGAATAACTCTATACAACTGTGAGCTAATACTAGCTTTATAATTCACGGATGTGAAAGAGTGACTGTAACCGGAAGAAAACTAGCTTTGCTTTGACCTCTAATCATTTGTAACACATTCCAAGTATGTGAAATTAAGGGGGCTTACATGTACATATTAGGCTGTAGAGTGGTTAAGAAGGTTCAGATGTATTTTTGGCAATTTTAAAATAGATTTTCAAATTTCAGCAAAGGACAATCTGGACTAGTTATTGTACTTGTGAGGAGGACAAGATACAGATAGCAGTTTCAAGATCAACTTCCAGGTTGTGTAATATTTATTGAATTCTGCTTTTCTTGCTTGCCTCATTGGGATCCTGACTACTTCATTCCCAGTTCTGCAAAGAAATCCACGAGTTTATGGCGGTTGATGATTCATTGATGGACAAGATCATCTCAGCGGACATTGAATCTGGCAACAAAACTTTTTGAATGGTACATAATCTCTATTCTCTCCTATACAATTGAACTGGTTAATGCATGCTGCTTCTCCTATTATCTTATTTTCAAGATCTGATATCAAATAAGTCAAATTCAAGATATACTGGGCGCACTTATATTATGTAACTTTAAGTTTTATGTTCTGGTTCCCTTTCAGATGGTCGAATGCAAATTTAAAGTTAATACCATATTTTATTTTGGTCATGATAGAGAGTAGGGTCTAGTAGATGTGAAGTACACTGCAATATTTACTCATAAAACTATCTAAATATATACATGAAGATGGTTAAACTTTTATCCTAAACTAGGCAACTTTAGGTACAATTTTTATTTGGCCAAAATGCTAGTGTTCCATGTTTTTTCTAATAATTTCGCGTTGAATTCAAAATTCAAAGAAAAAAGTCTTTGACTGATCGAGGATGTTGTGTAAATAATATTTGTATGATATAGATTTTTGTAGAAGTAATCTTTCAATCATGCCAAATATGACCAATTATAGCCAGACACATGTTTGCGTAATTCATCATGGTTGTTAGAATTTATTTTTAATATAAGAACATTGTTTACTTTTTCTATTTGATCATTATCATGAGCAAGGAGCTAATGTGACTGCAAATTCACTTCATCTTGGAGTTATTGCCACCAATATTGTTCAAAACAGCGGTCTTCTTGGTTACGAGTATTCGAGTCTTTTAATTTACTAATAATATCAACACTTCTATGTTGTTGTAGTATGAACATATATCAATAATATTATAAAAAAATTTAGTTCGAACATATATTGATCTGGTTCCTTGCTGATGAATTGCAGGCATATTTAGTTGTACACAATTTTTTATGAAAAATGTTAGCCAGCGAGTAGCAACTACTTGCTAACGTGACTTTTGCATCGTCATACTCTGTCTAAATGCTTACGAAATTGTATAACCATTTGACTATCAGGAAAAAAACCTTAATTATCTGGAATATAATTTCATATTAGAATTTTACAAATCTTAAGTAATTTACTAATTTTAAATAATTTACATATTACTTATTTTTTATTTTTTATTTTTAAATATTATTTTAATAATGGATATTTTGTTTAGTATCCATGTTTGACTTGTGGCAGGAATTATACCTGCCATGTATTTGACTTGAATTAAACTTGTTGTGTTATACTTGCCATGTACTTGACATGTATTTGACTTGTGCTAGGAATCTGTTGCTATGAATTAAACTTGCCATGTCTTTGACTTGATTTAAGCTTGATGTGTTGACTTGTGCTAGGAAGTTTGTGTTGCTGTCAAGTAAGCTTTTTTGCCACCTTGACTTGATTTAAACTTTGTGTTGTACTTGCCATGTACTTGCCATGGATTTGACTTGCCATGGGAAGCTGTTTGCTGTGTTGTTGCTGTTGCACGTAGGAAGCAGTTGATGTGCAGTTGTTGTAGAGTAATTAATCTGTCCGCTAGTTATTCTAGCGGACGTGATGCTTTTTTGCTTCCTCAACTCCTAGGTTTACTTGTCTTAGTGAGGATATAAATGTCCAAAAATGATTTTTATTCAGTCCGCTAGAATAACTAGCGGACTCTGGGATGCATTTTTTAATCTGGGCCCTTGATCATTGGTATGGATGGTTTATAGATGCTATTTGCCATTTTTTAATCCATAACGAATAGATGTTATGGATCATTGCCCATATATATGTACGGAATCCTTCAGAAGCAAACTAAAACAATGAACAAAAGACGGACTTTAAAAAAAAAAGGACACGCGGGTTAAAGTGGGATGGCAAAATGGGTTAAGAAGAAAATAAAACCCAATTCAAGATCAGATTCAACCATCCCAATCTCTCTCTAACTCTTCCCTCTCTCCCTCAAAGCGATCGACGACGCATCAGATAAGGATCAAACCGACGTAAAGCAAAATGAAAATTGAAAGACCAGCTATTTGGAGTTTTTCCGTGAGAAAATTGAAATGCACAGCAAAATGAGGAAAGTTAAGACAATGGAAGCAAGGAAGCAAACAAGCACGAATGGGGTTACCGATTCGAAGTTGAGAACTAGGCGAAGACTTTGATTCTTGGGCACCGTTTCCTCTCCACTCCTCAGGATTCGTGAAAGGTGTGATTTAGAGAGAAATTGGTTTTCGATTTGGAGAAAAATCCGATTGTAGGGCAGTGTTTATAGACACAGAGGTTTTAGAGAGAAATTGGTTTTCGATCCAGAGAGAAATCTGATTTGGAGAGATTCTCGTGTTCGGATTTGGAGAGAAGGTAGGGCAGTGTTTGTGCTCTTTGTCGATTTTGGAGTATTTGGGTCTTTCTTAAGTACTTATGCTTTTTAAGGAAATTATGTTACTTAAGACTTATGTTCTTGAACTTGGCTATATATATATATATATATATATATAGAGAGAGAGAGAGAGAGAGAGATGGATAGTGAATGTTGCCAATGTCAATGAGCCTATAGTGTGCAAATCTCGATAGATTGTGCATGGAATGTTGCCAATGTCAATGAACCCTATAGTGTGCAATATAGATAGATTGTAAATGGAATGTTGCCAATGTCAATGAGCCTAGTGTGCAAATCTCACTAGTAATCAATGTAATCATCCTTTCATTTAACTGTTTGCTTATTTTATAAATCTTAAAAAAGAGTAGAGATTTTTCAGAAAAGGAAAATGTTCGTCTTGTTTTTCGTCATTTGGTGATTAGTCTGTGACTTTCTTTTGGTGAAAGTTTCTGCTGCTTATCTATTGTCTTCTTGAACCTTTCTTTAGTAATCACCCATCTTTTTTTTTGAAAATTTTCAGCTATTTCTCGAGCAACTAGAAAGTGGTATGCAAGGGAATGAAGCTTCCATAAGGTTTGGAGTCACTTTTTTCTTGTTATACTTCTATTAATGATCATGAATAATAGGACTGTCAATTGGGTCGGTCAAGCCTGAAGCTCGATCGTTGGGCCACATGTTAAAACCTCGCTCGAATTTAATTTGGGAGTGAGTTCGGAGCTGAGCTTGAGCAAAAATTCAAGCCCAAAACGAATTTTGGGCGGAGTTTGGTCAATAAGTCGTTCAGCCTATTATAGGCCCGATCGAAATATAATGTTAAATAAATAGACCATTTATATAAATTATTATATATTTACACCCTCAATTTATAATATATATATATATATAAATTCATTAACTAAAATTTAAGTACCATGTTTTCTTTAAAATTATTCTTTTTTTTAATGTTTTGTCATTTTAACTAATCTAAATAATATGGAGATATATTATTAACATGATTAGTTATATGTTTTAAGTTCAAAGTACTTATTTTTTTGATGATATTTGATCTTATGAATTGCAAAGATTTTAATATTTTTATCAATAGGTTGTCAAAATGAGCTAATGTCGTTTAAATAATGAGTTGCATTATTTTTTTATTATTTATTTGTAGCTTATTTTTTTTATTTGGGCTTTCCCGAATATAGTCCCGAAGCTCGTGATCCTATATGGGTTGAAGCTTGAACAATGTATTATAAGCCCAAATGGACTGAACCCGAGCTTGAACTAGTTAATATTTGAATGGGCTGAAATTGGATAGCCTTAAGCCGGCTCACTTAGCCCAATTGACAGTCTTAATCATGAACTGACGTGGTGTTTATGAGCCAGAACGGCTAATGTTTCTGTTAATGTCGATGGAGGAACTCTTGAAAAGATTGTAGTTAACATTATTTTCTGGGTCTCAGTCGTGAAGAACTGGTACAGAGAAGTCGAGATCAGTCAATATCCGACTATGGTGAGTGACAGCGCCTAGAGAAACATTTTCTTTAACATATAATTAAAAAGAAGACATCCAATAGGTCTAGGTTTGATGTCTTTCATACCTTTCTATATAATCTAACATAGTTTATTGGTTAGTTGTAATGTTCTTCAGATTTGTTACTTCTGGTGAAATAAGAAAACGCAGAGAGTTTTTTGAGCCCTTTATACTGGGATTAACTAATGCAACAGTGGAACAGGTTTGTTGAGTGTCTGAACTTGTGTGCTTGTATCTATCTATTAATTTTTGCATTATATGTTCCTTTTGAATTCAGTTGCAGCATACCTGTATCAGTAGTAGTTTAGTAGATCTAAGCAATCTAATGCTGTAAAGGTAGGAAAAACTGTTGTTAGGGAGACAAACTATAATGCCCTGTTTTAAAAAAAAATTAAACTATTGTGCCCTGTTTTAAAAAAAAATTAAACTATAGGTTTTTTTTTTGGTTCAGAACATCAGATGTTACAAAATGGTCCCATTATTATTGACCAAGAGTGTTATCAGTTATGCCATTCTGGGTTGTGTGATTGGAAGTCATGTTTGTCAGATTACAATAAATGTTCATGCACAGCCACGCCTATTATGTGTCAATTTTGGGTTTCACTCCCACCTCCCCTCTTCTGCTTATCAAGTTCCTGTCTTAATATAGTTTTGCAAGTCTTCAGTGGAACCAATGGATATATATTAGCCAAGTTCAAGAGCATAAGTGTTAAGTAACATAATTTTCTTAAAAAGCATAGGTACTTAAGAAAAGACCCAAATACTCCAAAATCGGCAAAGAGCAAAAACACTGCCCTACCTTCTCTCCAAATCCGAACACGAGCTTCTCTCCAAATCAGATTTCTCTCTAGATCGGAAACCAATTTCTCTCTAAATCACACCCTTCACGAATCCTGAGGAGTGGAGAGGAAACCGTGCCCTAGAATCAAAGTCTTCGCCTAGTCCTCGACTTCGAATCGGTAACCCCTTTCTTGCTTGCTTGCTTCCTTGCTTCCATTGTCTTAACTTTCCTCATTTTGCTGTGCATTTCAATTTTTTCATGGAAAAACTCCAAATAGCTGGTCTTTCAATTTTCATTTTGCTATGTTTTTCGGACTATGAATATATGAATGAATGAGAACCTTAAATGGTTTTGTTTAGGAGAATTGTAGGATTTTGCGTATGATTTTGGCCTTCTAAAACTTCTGTGATCCTGTTGTGCTAGGGCATACAAAAAACAAATCTGTTTAGTTTTATTCTTTATGGTTCTGTAGTTGCAACTTCGTAGTGGGTTACTTACTGTTAAGTTTCAAAGAGAACTCAATAAGTTGGCGTGTAAATATTGCCTTTATTAGATAACTCAAATGACTTATAAAGCCTTACAAAACAGGAAAGAGAAACCACCTCGCACATAATCAGCTTGGTGAGTTTAACAAAACAAATAACTAACAGAACACTACTTTGGCATCCCAAAGAATAGGTCCTCCATCTCCGATGTACTAACAGAACACTACTTTGGCATCCCAAAGAATAGGTCCTCTATCTCTAATGCCTACGTGGCTTATTGTCTACGTGACTAATCTCCAACAATCCCTCCCTTGAACTCATCCTCACCTGTAGGATTAGTTCAGAACAGCACCTATACACAGACCCAGCTTGCTTCGAAGTGTCAAGAAACTGTCCAACTTGAGTGGTTTGGTCATCAAATCTGCAAGTTGATCTTGTGTACTGCAGTAAACCAGTTCCACAACTCCCTCCTTGGTAAGATCCCTTAGAAAATGAAACCTCACCCTGATATGTTTGGAACGCCCATGAAGCACAGGATTTTTGGACAGCTTGATGGTAGAAGTGTTGTCACACTTCAAAGACTGCTTTTTCCATCTGCTTTCATGCCCAATCTCCCCAAGACTACGTCTCATCCAACGCATGCATATTCTTTCACGCCACAAACTCGCCTCCGTGGTTGATAGAGTGACTATGGGTTGCTTCTTCGAAGACCATGCTACTGCTCCTCCACCCATAAGAAATACATAACCTGAAGTGCTCTTGCTGTCTTCCATATCACCAGCATAATCATTGTCTGTGTATGCTTGTAAATCATTGGACACTTCTCGTTTGTACATCACCCCATAATCCATTGTGCCTCTCAGATATCTCATGATTCTTTTTACTGCTGCAAAGTGTTGTTGTGTAGGACTTCCCATAAACCTGCTAATAAAACTTACAGCAAACATAAGATCTGGCCTTGTAGCTGTAAGGTACATAAAGCTTCCTATCATTCGCTTGAACAGAGTTGGATCCACCACCAAACCATCCTTATCTCGATCAATTCTCTGCCCAGGGACTATGGGATTACGAACAACATTGCAACCCATCATTCCAAACTTCTCCAGAATGTCTTCAGCATACTTCCTTTGGCAAATGAAAATCCCTCCATTCTGTTGAACAACCTCAATACCAAGGAAGAACTTCATCCTTCCTATTTTTTCATTTCAAATTCCTTTCTCATGGAACTCTTAAAATCAGCAATCATCTCATCATTATTACTTGTAAACAGTAAGTCATTTACATAAACATTAACGATGAGAATATTACCTTCCTTCTTCTTGATAAACAAAGTTTGTTCACTATTGCTGCTTGTGAAACCATCTTGAATGAAATGTCTCTATTCAACTAAACCAGGCTCTTGGTGCCTGCTTTAATCCATAAAGAGCCTTCTGTAGTTTATAAACCAAGTGCTCACAGCCCTTCTTTTCATAACCCTGTGGTTGTGTCACAAAAACATCCTCCTGCAGCTTCCTATATAGATAGGCAGACTTTACATCCAGCTGATGAAGTCCCCATCCTCTTTGAGTTGCAAATGCAATTATCATCCTCACTGTATCCATACAAGCAACTGGTGCAAAGACCTCTGTATAATCAATGCCATGCTGTTGAGAATACCCTTTCACCACTAATCTTGCTTTGAATCTATCAACTTCTCCTAACTCATTTAGCTTGGTCTTGTACACCCACTTTACCCCTATCTTCTTTGCTCCTGTAGGTAATTCCACTACTCCATGTCTGATTTTTCTAAATGTAATTTATTTCCTCATCCATAGCTAGCTTCCACTTCACATTTTTGACAGCCTCTTCATAGGTAATGGGATCTGACATTACCATCAGAGCCAGAGCCAAATTTGTTTCATCATCTGACAGACCATCACCAGCTAGATAATCAGAAGACCATACTGGGGGTCGCTTGATCCTTCCCTCCCTGGCTGTCAAATCTTCTCCACCCACTACTGGATCATCTCCTTGCACAGCTGGATCACCTTCCATAAATTCTTCAGTAGCAGGCAAATTGGTTCCGGGTTATTGATATGCTTCTGTTCCCTAATTATCAATCAATATTATTTTTTGGGTGTGGGTGGGGGTGGGGGTGGGGGTGGGGGTGGGGGGTGGAGTGGGGGTATATACATAATCAATTTTTTTTTGGGACGGGTGGGGGGTGGACGTGGAATTGTTTAATTACCCTAGATAAAATGTTAATGAACTATGTCCATAGTGAAAGTATATATACTAAATTCACAAGTATGTTGTATCTATACAAATAGGTCAAAGTTTTCATATTTCAGAAGCACTGGCAGTATTATAAAATATGGGTCAAAACTAGTTAAACTAAATCTAATCCATATTTGTAATAATATTCAAGTGGTTATGGTTAACTATATGATTTTCAACTTAAATTGTCAGGTCTATTTGCTCTGATCTGGCCCATCGACTGGTCTAAAGTTCACACAGCTCATTTTGTGTAAAAATCTCACATGCTATGCTCAGTTCATCACTTCATTGGGGCAAAAACTACATAATACTAATAAATCTTGAACAGCCACAATTAGATGTGCATAATAACGCATAAATGTAATCGAAAGGGAAAAGATAGAATCCCGACTTGCATTAGCTAAACCACCAAAATGACTTGACATGAACAATTTCAAACCTTCTCCTTGAAAGTATGGATCCTACTATTTTAATAGAAACAATCTAGTGACGCTGCTTCTCCAGTATCTAACGCAAAAAAAACAAAGATGAGACGCCCATTTATGCAAAACAGATGACTTATTCCTACCCAACATAAAAAAATTCCCGTTCGCTTGTTAATTGATCCAATGAGAAGACAAAGCATTCGATGCGGAATCATCTCAACAAAATCCCGCAATTGAAGTAAATTAGACGATCTTTTTTTTTTTTGGGTTAAAACTTAAAAACTGATGGGAAACAGAAAAGAAGATGGCTATGGGAACATCAAATCCTTAGACAAAGATTAGCAGCAGGTACATGTGCAAAGTCAACAATCTTAATCCATTTAGATGCAACATAGACAAAACTTAGGGTCTGCTTTTTAATTAATCGAATGACAAGACATAGCATTGAATGTGAAAAAACAAATCCCGTAATTGAAGTAATTTAGAAATTATATTTGAGTTAAAACTGATTAAAAACTAGAAAAAATTATGGCAGTAAAAAGCAGAAACTCCATATACAGAGATTTGTATCACCAAGCTCTTTAGGCAGAAAAATACAAATTTATGGGTACAATATATGCAAAGCCCGCAACTGTAATCTTCATTTTGACATAATTTGTACAAAACATAGTGTATACAGTATAACTTAGGTACACTCGAACCCTTAAGCTTCAAACATCACCTTCATTACTTAAATTCTAATATAAATATTGAATTTGCATGATGTCTACTTTTTCTATTACATATATATGATCTTGCTAAAAAGTCACTTGAACAACTATACCGTCAGCACAAAATCATTCATACTTTCTTAATATCCTAATTCCTGAAGTGCTTACAATCAGTTCACAACTGCTATGCTGCTACATGAATCTTATCCATTTTGCAATTTGATAAGAGGGGGAGCCACTATGTAGTCCATTTTTGTTTCTTTTTGCACCTCCTCGATATATAGAAAGCTTCTATTATTGTCAAAAATATAGTTGGACATTCTAATGTTAGCAAAACCATGGACCAAACAACATAACCTAAAGAAAGTTCTAGAGTGCTTAGAAGTAGTTTGAGTAGCTGAGTGGTGACATATACCAAGACAACTGAGGTTTCAAGTAGCTGAGTGGTGACATATTTTTTTTGTTTGTGGGAAGAAATTGTAATAGCATGACTAATAAAATAACTAAATATGTCACTGAGAGTTCTATTCAGGATGATTGGAATTTGGAAGAATATTTTTTTTATTTTTGAACTCTCCCACGGATCGTATATCCTTTTTTTGATGTTATTATTTGCCGAGAGGAAAAAATAAAAAAACAAAAAAAAAAACGTGCAATCTCCTTAGCTTATTGGGCTATGGTCATATTTTGATATTAAGGTGTAAATGAACCGAGTCGAGTCGAGTATTGAGTTGTTTAAATTTAATTCACAAAATTTATCGAGTATACAATAAGGTTTGATTAAGGTTCGTTTAAGCTTTAGCTACCAAGTCGAGCACGATCTATAATCGAGTCCGAGTAATTTGAATTTTTCGAACAATCCAAGTATCAATAGAAAATTACAATTTGAGGAGATTCGAGTAATTTATCGAATTTTAAAATTTGACCATATTTGAATCATTTATATTTCGAGTCTAGTTCGAATCGAACGACATTTTTAGAGAGTCTTCCTCTGACGAAAAAAGAAGTTATAGTTAAAAAAGAAAAACGTCGACCCGAGCGTTTCGGTTCGGGCAAGCAAAGAAGGGAAAAATTAGGGCTGGATTTTAGGGCTCAATCCAGACCCCAAAATCCAAATACTCAAAAGAAGAACAGAGAAATCTCATTTGCAAACAGAAAAACAAAATTAAACACAAGCGAAGTGGCGGCTAACAACGCATTTACGACGGACGGCGCGGAACGGAGACGAAGGAAGAAAGCCGGAGCTTAGGTGATGTTTTTTCATATCTTCTTAGATTACTAAACAGCTGCTTAAATCCTTTACAGATTTGTAATTTTTCTCAGATTTGTGTATTAATATAACATTTTGAGCTCCAATTCTCTTAATGTGGTAAATGCTATCCCTTTGCTCTCACTTTAAGCTTCTTCCAGGTTAATTTTACTTGAATAAAGAGAAAATACTTTAAATAGCTGAAAAAGCTTGTATTTTTATGCTTGCGAAGATAAGGTGAACTGGGATTTCCAGTTGAAATATGATCATATTGTTTCTTGATTATAAGCTGTAAACCAATTTTCAAGTTAAAGAATAAATTTTAGACCATGATTCTACTAACTCGATGGCTCCAATTTGATACAGGCAGCAATTTAAGGGACTATATTCACTTATTGGAGCTGTAAAAATTTATGTTGTTGGTGAAGCTGCAAACTTGGCATGAATTTGATATTGAAAATTTTGCATTTTTTTACTCTAATCGACTTAGAACTTTTAGTATTGTTAATACATTTTGTTTAGCGATACTGATGAAACACAAAATTATTGTTTCTGTTATATGTCTATTGATTGTTTGTGATTTTATGGTTGAGTTTAACCCCTCGATCCGAATGTTGTTTTGGCAGAAGTTATACAGGATGCCCTCCAAAATTGCTCAAATCCGACTAGTGAGTTCACATCCTGAAGTTTATGAGCCATGTGATGATTCCTTTGCATTGGTTGATGCATTGCTAGCTGATCGAACTAACTTGTTGGAGCACCAACCAACAATATGCATGGAAATTGGTTGCGGTAGTGGCTGTCATTACTTCCCTAGCTCTTATTCTCGAGCATGAGGGTAATGGGGCATATTATATCGCTACTGACATTAACCCTCATGCAGTAAGAGTGACTCGTGAGACAGTGGAAGCTCATGGGGTTCATGCCGAGTTGATATCAACGGACATTGCATCAGGACTGGAGGGGCGATTGGCAGGGTTGGTAGATGTGATGGTCGTCAATCCACCCTATGTGCCAACACCTGAAGACGAAGTGGGCCGTGTTGGGATTGCATCTGCTTGGGCGGGAGGGGAGAATGGTCGGAGTGTTATTGATAAGATATTGCCGATTGCTGACACTCTTTTATCAGACAAGGGTTGGTTGTACATGGTTCTCCTTGCAGCAAACAATCCCTCAGAAATCTGCCTTCGAATGAGAGAGAAGGGCTATGCTTCTAGAATTGTTGTCCAGAGATCAACGGAAGAAGAGAGCCTCCATATAGTTAAGTTTTGGCGCGATTTTGATATTCAGGTGGAGCCAAATGAGATGAGATTAAAAAATAGAACTGGTCAGTCAAAGGCAAGGGAGTCTTTTCTTTCACAAATTTCCCGCTTGTCATTTTGGAGACGTACTACTGACAATTGTAGCTGATTTTTGAAAAGGTAATGAAACCTTTTTCTTTTGAATATATCTCCATGCTCTTTCTTTAAATTTAAAATCCAATTTACTTTTGGAGTCTTGGACTCCATAGACCATTGAAAGGATTAATTTAATAGCTTTCTTATGCTGTTGATTGGGGATCGATGTATCTAACAGTTCATTTATCGGTGCACTTCATTTTCTTTTTCTTTTCTTTTTTTTTTTAATAAAAAGTTTGGCTTTCAAGTTAGGTACCAAATGCACAGTTTCATCCATTAAATTTTTAGACTAGGTAGCTAAGCCACTAGAGTGTGGAGTGAGTGCAAGAGCAAGAGCAAGAGCGTTGAAGTGGCAAGTTTGAAAATATGTAAAGTTCAAAGTATCTATATAAATATAACAGTACACATCTTATATGATATTTTAGTATTATATATAGTAACAACTAATTTAAATAAGTTTAAGTATATGTTATATACCATAATACTCAGTTATCAACATGTGTATCGACTATAGTTGGATAGAATTCAGACATAAACGATATGGAATCAAACAAGAATGAAATTGGGGAGAGAATCGTCCGTACATAATTGAAGATCTCTACACCCTCCCTCACCTATGACCCCTTTCATGTGTGGTGAGAGAAACACAAACATGCAAACAGACATGCTACACGTACCAACTAAATAGGAAGAACAAATGTATAGGAGAGAAGAATGCTCAGCGATGTGTTAAGTTCTCAACAACATTAAAACTTTCTTTTCCATCCTTCCTATTTAAATTGCTTTGTTTTTTCTTTTGGTGTTCTCCTTGATTTTCCCCCAAGCTCTGCTTTTCAAATCAGATGAGAATATAATCTTTTGATCTATGTTCTCTTCCACTTGTCAATATACCACTCACATAAGAATAATGTTTTACTGAAACTAAACAGACCTAGAACTACTAGGAATTTGTGGAAGGCGAGAGAAATCAACCCGGTACTTTTTCCTCGAGTGACATTTATATTGGAATAAGTAGGAAAACAGAAAGCAATGTTAGGGAAGATGTGTTGAAATACCAATGCCCTCATCTTATATGGCAGCGAGGGCACTCATAATCTGTCATATGCTTCTAACTCTGTACACAACTTGAAACCTCAGTTGTCTCGGTATATGTCACCACTCAGCTACTCAAACTACTTCTAAGCACTCTAGAACTTTCTTTTGGTTATGTTGCTTGGTCCATGGTTTTGCTAACATTAGAATGTCTAACTATATTTTTGACAATAATAGAAGCTTTCTATATATTGAGGAGGTGCAAAAAGAAACAAGGAGAGAAGAAAAATGGACTACATAGTGGCTCCCCCTCTTTCTTATCAAATTGCAAAATGGATAAGATTCATGTAGCAGCATAGCAGTTGTGAACTGATTGTAAGCACTTCAGGAATTAGGATATTAAGAAAGTATGAATGATTTTGTGCTGATGGTATAGTTGTTCAAGTGACTTCTTAGCAAGATCATATATATGTAATAGAAAAGGTAGACATCATGCAAATTCAATATTTATATTAGAATTTAAGTAATGAAGGTGATGTTTGAAGCTCAAGGGTTCAAGTGTACCTAAGTTATACTGTATACACTATGTTTTGTACAAATTATGTCAAAATGAAGATTACAGTTGCCGGCTTTGCATATATTGTACCCAGAAATTTGTATTTTTCTGCCTAAAGTGCTTGGTGATACAAATCTCTGTATATGGAGTTTCTGCTTTTTACTGCCATAATTTTTTCTAGTTTTTAATCAGTTTTAACTCGAATATAATTCCTAAATTACTTCAATTGCGGGATTTGTTTTTTCACATCCAATGCTATGTCTTGTCATTCGATTAATTAAAAAGCAGACACTAAGTTTTGTCTATGTTGCATCTAAATGGATTAAGATTGTTGACTTTGCACATGTACCTGCTGCTAATCTTTGTCTAAGGATTTGATGTTCCCATAGCCATCTTCTTTTCTGTTTGCTATTAGTTTTTAAGTTTTAACCCAAAAAAAAAAGATCGTCTAATTTACTTCAATTGCGGGATTTTGTTGAGATGATTCCGCATCGAATGATTTGTCTTCTCATTGGATCAATTAACATGCGAACGGGAATTTTTTTATGTTGGGTAGGAATAAGTCATCTGTTTTGCATAAATGGGCGTCTCTTCTTTGTTTTTTTTGCGTTAGATACTGGAGAAGCAGCGTCACTAGATTGTTTCTATTAAAATAGTAGGATCCATACTTTCAAGGAGAAGGTTTGAAATTGTTCATGTCAAGTCATTTTGGTGCTAATGCAAGACGAGATTCTATCTTTTTCCTTTCGATTACATTTATGCGTTATTATGCACATCTAATTTTGGTTGTTCAAGATTTATTAGTATTACGTAGTTTTTGCCCCAATGAAGTGATGAACTGAGCATAGCATGTGAGATTTTTACACAAAATGGGCTGTGTGAACTTTAGACTTGTCGATGGGCCAGATCAGAACAAATAGACCTGACAATTTAAGTTGAAAATCATATAATTAACCATAACCACTTGAATATTATTACAAATATGGATTAGATTTAGTTTAACTAGTTTTGACCCATATTTTATAATACTGCTGGAACCAGTGCTTCTGAAATATGAAAACTTTGACCTATTTGTATAGATACAACACACTTGTGAATTTAGTATATATAATTTCCCTATGAACATAGTTCATTAACATTTTATCTAGGATAATTAAACCATTCCATGTCCACCCCCCACCCGTCCCAAAAAAATAATATTTATTGATTATGTATATACCCCCACTCCACACCCCACCCCCCATCCCCACCCACCACCCACCACCCACAACCCAAAAAATAATATTGAATTTACACTTGTGAATTTAGTATATATACTTTCACTATGGACATAGTTCTTTAACATTTTATCTAGGGTAATTAAACCATTCCACGTCTACCCCCCATCGTCCCAAAAAAATAATATTTATTGATTATGTATATACCCCCACTCCACACCCCCCATCCCCACCCACCACCCACCACCCACCACCCACCACCCAAAAAAATAATATTGATCGATAATTAGGGAACAGAAGCATATCAATAACCCAGAAATATATTGTGGTAGAAAAATGATAATTAGGGAACAGAAACACATCAATAAATCAGTCTTGTGTCAATCAGTATGGGAGTGGAAGCTAGATGATAGTTGGAAAATACAATCGACAAATAGAACTAATGATAATGAGGTTATTATTTTGTTGATTATTATTTTTTGATCATTAACCATTCGATTGTTTTATTTTTGCAGGGGGTAGTACATAGATTTACAAGTAATCGATCTGATAGAACTGCATCTGTGGATGATGATTTTAGAATTTGGAGGTGAAGCTTTTGAAAATTTTTGTTCAGGAACTCGAAAAGATTGTAATAAGGTTATGTTATTATCAGTTAAATTTCAAAGGAATTTGGATAATTTACAAGGAACACTGGTAAAGTGTATGTAGACAATGTTGTACTGAAATTTTCATGACTTGGAATAGTTGTGGTTAGTATTTCTACATGCATAAGGTGAATAGTTGTGGTTAATATTTCTAATAGTTGTGGCAGTGTATGTAGACAATATGGGCATTTTTCTAATGATTATGCAAGCATGGACATCTCTCTTCCACCTCTACACTTGGAAGATGACAAAATTTCAGAAATATACTTCACAAATCAAACTATACCCATCACTACCACTGAACTGTCCTGTACTTCTTATCAACATTTTTGACTTGTAAATTCTAGGTACCAAGTTTTTCTATTTTGCTCTCTTCAGAACTATTGACCTGCTGGGATGCGCTACTCCCATCCTCTCTCACCTGTCACAATATCAGATTTGTCAAAAGGTGAGGAAATAATAACTTAAAAAGGGAAAGGGAAAGGGGAGGGGGAGGGGGAAAAAAAGGTTCTCACATTGCAAATCTAGATAAAAAATGAGAAAGACAAATTATATTACTGAAGAAATATACTATAGCATTGCTAGAAATGTGATAGTGGTAGCATGTTAGAAATGTAGTAGTGGTGCCATGCTAGTGCCAAATCAACCTACAGAATAAGTAATGGCATATTTTAGTTGTGCTTTGTGTCATTTTATAGTCTAGTTTTGTATCTCTAATTTTGGAACGGATGAAAAAGTAAATGCATCACTAATTTAGGAACACATGGAGTATTTGTTTTTAAGAAACCAATATTCTATTTAGGTGGTGGTGTTTGCAGTGAAGAGATTTTATTAAGAGTCCACTCACGCTCTTATTCGACATATCTAGACAAGTTGAGCTCAATATATACTAGGACTTAGAAGTCCTTTGAAAATTAAAAACCTACTACTAAAGGATCAGCTACTAGTTGACAACTTGAGTTTTTTGTATGCCCTAACACAATAGGATCACAAAAGTTTTAGAAAGTCAAAATCATACACAAAATCCTACAATTCTCCTAAACAAAACCATTTAAGGTTCTCATTCATTCATACATTCATAGTCCGAAAAACAGAGCAAAATGAAAATTGAAAGACCAGCTATTTGGAGTTTTTCCGTGAGAAAATTGAAATGCACAGCAAAATGAGGAAAGTTAAGACAATGGAAGCAAGGAAGCAAGCAAGCAAGAAAGGGGTTACCGATTTGAAGTTGAGAAGGGCACGGTTTCCTCTCCACTCCTCAGGATTCGTGCAGTGTTTATACAGAAATTGGTTTTCGATCTAGAGAGAAATCTGATTTGGAGAGATTCTCGTGTTCGGATTTGGAGAGAAGGTAGGGCAGTGTTTGTGCTCTTTGTCAATTTTTGAAACAATTCTGCTCATGGCCTATCAAAAGATCCGGATCGTTAAAACTTTGGGATAAATCTAACCATTGAAATCAGTTAGCTTCACTAATACTATTAGTTTCAAAAATCGTAGCATACACAGTGAGGAATAGAAAGAGAGTCTGCTGGAAAGAAGGGAAAAAGAGAGGCCAAAACCAATCAATAAGCTAACAAGGTAAATAACTTTAGGCTCTTTCTAATCCTTTTCCTCTTCATCGTTAACCCTAGATCATGTATGGCGGTCACGAAGACAACGGATCTGCTCCGTCGCCAAGCGACGGAGGTTACGGAGGTGGAGGCGGAGGTGGAGGCGGAGGTAGTTACAGTGGTGGATATGGCGGAAGTGGAGGAGACGGAGGATATGGTGCCAGCGGTGGAGACTATGGAGGAAGTGACGGTGGATACGGTGGAGGTGGCAGTGGGGGAGGGGGTTATGGTGGTAGTGGAGGAGGAGAGGGTTATGGTGGCAGGGTAGGAGGATATGGTGGAATCGGCTGCCGTGATGATGGTAGTCGTGATGGCGGCGGCAGAGGAGGACTAACGGTTAACCCTGAACCGAAACCCGTTACAAGCCGTTGGATTAACTTTGATCGACCGACCACCGTTCAAAAATTAAGGAATGTGACCGTTAAATTGAGGCGTCCCCCTCAATTTTTTCCCACTTCAGAATTTGTCTTAGAGAGAAAGAAGAAGAGAGTGGCGACCGAAAACCTAGGAGGAGGAGGGGCGGGTAATAGCCGTCTCCAGTTGTTTTTATCGTCACTATTTGCAAATATAGGAGGGGTTTTCGGCCATAATCACCAACAACAACACCAACAACAACAACAAGAGATGACTTCTAAAGCTGTTTTTACCCAGAAACCTAGAGCTATTACTGATTTCTCTTTCTTCCCCTGTTTTTGTCGATTATTGGAATAGTTTCTATTTTTTGTGGTTCTTGATGTACTGATTAAATTTAGTTATTTATTTCTTATGGTTGAGATTTTATTATTGTTTGGTGGATTTGTTTGATTTGTGAAAAAGAAAAGTTAGAAATCTATTTCGATGGGTGATATTTTTAGCTGTTTGGTTCATTGAAAAATGATTAATTTTTATTTTTTGTTTATTTTGTTTAAAATTTTATTGATGATCATCGTATGGTTTTTCTTGCTCGATTGTGTAGTGAATTGGTGGAATTGGCTTTCTTTTTCTCTCTATATATATTTGTGTTTTTATATAATACATAAATGATTTTGTTTTACAATTTAAATGATGAAGTTGGTGTTTCTCGCAAAAATCTTTGGCACTCCCTCTTATGATTTATTTTTCTGTTTGACATGTTTCCCCATTTTAGTTGTTGAATTATAGATTTCTTGGCTTTCTTTTTCTCTCTCTGTATTTACGTGTGTTTGTGTGTGTGTATATATGTATATAATTTTGTTGTACGAATTAAATTATGAAATTGGTAATTTTTCAAAAAATCATTGGTTTTGTTATCACCTGGGTTATAGTTATTGGAGAAACAACAACTTTTGTGTCTCCCAAGGGATTGACTTTTCTTTCAAATGGAGAATGGATTCGCTATCTTCTTATTGCAAGAATGTTACGATTAATAAGGCTCTTAATGCATGTACGTCGTTACCGAGCCTTTGTTGCCACATTTCTAACTCTCATTCCAAGTTTAATGTCGTACATGGGTACCATATTTTGCGTCATGTGCTTTTATTGCTCTCTAGGTGTGCAGATCTTTGGTGGGATAGTAAATGTTGGAAACCCTGATTTGGTAGAAACATATCTTGCATATACTGACTATCTATTTTTTAATTTTAATGACTACCCAAGTGGAATAGTGACGCTTTACAGAGAGGTATGTTACGGTCTGATTAGTTAGTTTAAGTGATGAAATTGTATGATTGTGTAGTTTTTAATTTGTAAATTTGTATCTGAATTTGTGTTGTAAGCTTTTAACATTTTCTTTTCGGCTCAATCGACAAAAAATTTTGGGTGTAAAATTTGGGGTAGTACGGCTAGAGTATATATGTTGGGGGTGTAAATTTGAAACAAGAGCTAAGTTATTATCTTTGAGAAGGAAGAGGCAGGAAGGTAAGGAGTTAAACCTCCACTACGGCTTCTGAGTCATTCATAGAATAACAGGATGCGGCATAATACTTATATGTTAAACCTCCATAAATTTGGCATAACAAGTGCTGGAAATTAATAACAAAACTAAGTGTTAACTAACTGTCAAGTACCATAACACATAAAGGCTTGAGAAAACTTCAATTTCTGAAAAGAAGAAAAGTAATGGGCTGAATTAGAGGAAGTGGAGGCTATCTGGCTATGGAGGAAGTGACGGTGAATACGGTGGAGGTGGCATAAACTTTCTTGGCTAAGCCTTAGTGAAAATGAACTTGGAGGTGAAGGGGTCGCGGACTTGAGCTTCATCTGCTCTTTGACAAATTCAACCGATATAGAATTATTGGCTCTCGGTATGAACAATTTGGGAGAAATGTTACCCGAGTGTCTTAGTAACCCCTCAAGTAAGCTTTCAGTGTTGAATATGGACAACAATCATATATACGGAAGCATTCCGACATGGATTCAAAAATTTGTCAACTTGGCTGATTTTGAAATGTAGAACAATCAATTGGAAGGTCTGTTGCCCACTAAAATTGGAAGGCTTCCAAAGTTACAAAGGTTGATGTTATTACAAAACCATTTCTCATGTACCATTCCATCATCTCTAGGCAATTTAAGCCTTTTAAACTTGTTCACTCTAAACGACAATCGTTTTCATGGCAACATCCACCCAACTTTAATTGTTACCATTAATCATCTAACTTATGTTACTGTTCTATGTAATGTCTAAATACTCAAGTATGTATGTATTCTTCCCCCGAGAACGATTGTACTGAACAAGCTTTTATTTTGTTATAAACTTTGGGCATTTCGGCTATGAGTTTTAGTTTATAGTACTTACTTTTTTCTTTTGTTGTATAGTTAAATTCTGCTAAGCCCACTTGAAATAAATTGATGGGGACTTATTTTTTACTTTTGTCATCACAACATGGGTAGGAGTTCTTGAGAGTATGCTAAGTGGTTGCAAGTTCAAGTGAGTGAGAGTGACTCTATACATTTGGATATTTCAATTTTGTGACATGACTCCTTTGTAACTTGCTAACCCCTTCCCCCATCGCAAAATTAAATTTATAAGTCTACATATAACCCCGTGATTGTAGTAAAATACTCGAATAAAAGTTACAAATGTAAGACCCCAACTTTTATAAATAAAGATGAATTTTTCTATAAATATCATTTTTGAATATTATGGAGTAAATTTGATATAATGTTATAGTTTTGGGTAATATTTATAAATTTTGCAAAGTACGCAAGTTGTTATATAATATTCGATTGGTCGGGAAATATTCGTTTTAACAGAGAATATTCGTACAACGGCACAATCATTGGTGGACCCTACATAATGTAATTATTATCGGATCGAGAAAAGCGACAAAAATACTTTATGAAAATAACGGCGGAAGTTTTTTACCGTTAAGCCGTTGAAACACCCGGTGTTAAAAGTACGATGTCTGGCGTGGTTGCATAGTAGCATTGCGGTATTGATTATTGATGCTTACGTGAGAAATCACTCAGTTTTGTTCAATTATTGCTACAGTAATTGCTGCATAGTATCTCATATTATTTGATTCAATTATTGTCGATATTTTATATATTATTAAATCAATAATTGAGACGAAGAAGTTATTAATATTATTATTTGTAATATTAACGATGTCTAGAAGTTCTGTCAAGGAGAGGTTTGGTCACCTAATTGCGTGCCAATAGAGAGAAATCCTTATTGGAAAGCCCCCTCTTTCCTGGGAACGACCTGATCGATTAATAGTGTGAATAATAATAATGATGATGAATTTTGTTTTATTAGTATTATTAATGTAATAAAACAAAAAAACTTTTTATATAAAACAAAATACTTTTATAAAGTTATTTATTTTATTAGACAATAATTAGAATATATTATATTTTATTATGTATAGTGCCCGTATAGTGTTTTTGCATAGTAAAATCTTTTTATATAAAATAGAATACTTTTATAAAATTATTCGTTTTATTAAATTATAAATAGAATATATTATATTTTATTTAAAAGATTTTATTTTAAATCTGGACCGTTTCATGAATTAGTTCTATATGGGTCCATTCTTCTATAAATAGAAGCTCATTCCTTCATTATTTCTTATTTAATTCTTTGAAACTCTAGATAGAGAAACTATAGAGAGAAAGAAGAAAAGTGTTACGCTACTTCACTACTTCTATATCTAGTACTCTTTCTTTCTAAGGTAAGGGTATTATTTCTTTCTTATTCATGAAGAGAACTTACGTTATTCCATTCTTTATTATTCTCATTAGAATAACTCAGATATCGCAAGCTACCCTATACTTGGTGAAATTCTTACATTATTCCATTCTTTATCATTATGTTGAATAACTTCGTCTACGCAAGCACCGCATGCATGGTGATTTCGTTATTATTCCGATTTCTTTATCATTCTCGTTGGAACATCCGCATGCATGCTTCACGCATGACTGGTTCCGTTATTTATTATTCGTTGGAACAACTCCGCCTGTGCTTTTACGCATGACTGGTTCCATTATTTATCATTCATTGGAACATCCATCTCGTGCGTGCTTACGCACGTGACTGGTTCCGTTATTTATTATTCTATTGGAATAACCTGTCTGTATGGTCTATCGCATGCCTGGTGATTTCTTTTGTTATTCCATTCGTTATTATACTCAGTTGGTTAAAGTTTTGACTTCTATACTCCATGAAATTAGTGGAATATCCTTGATATTTGCGCTTCATCCAGTCTCTTTCATGGAAATATTCTTCTGAGCATTCTTGAATTTTACTCCATAAAGAAGTATCATGTTGACAATTTGGACGCTATTGATTCCTGGATTGAATAATTCTTGAACTTGTTTAATTGAATTCTTATATCATTGTCATTATCCTCATGTTTATATTTTGTTGAAAGTCATCTGTGACCTGTAGTGCATAGATGGACTTGGTATGATTATGACCAGGGATTATTCGGTATAATCATGACTGCAATATTACAAATAATGTGGTAAAAGTCCTCATTGGCCCGTAGTGCATTGATGGACAGTTGTTGGCATGATCATGACCATTGATGAATACACGAATATCCTTGGCCCGTAGTGCATAGATAATTTGTGGTTGTGATATTAATGAATATCCTTGGCCGTAGTGCGGGGATGATGTGGATTAATTATTAAGCTGAGTCCCAGCAATAAAAGTGATGAAAAACCTTTTAAATCATAAAAGATAGTAGATTTTATTCTCTACTTGACTCTTTTAATGGATTGCTTGTTCCGCTGCAGTTAAACTTGATGTTTGTTATATTTTATCAGTTTAACACTGTTAAATGCTAATAATAATTTATTCTGCATTATCTTAGTCATAATATTTCTTACTGGGCTAGTTGAGCTCACCTTTTTACTTTCATTGTTCTCTTCAGGAAATGAGAACGTAGCAAGGACTAGTCGGGGAACGGAGTGACGGTCCAGACGATAACATTAGTAGTCCTTACTATTCTATGAAATAGTATGTTAAGAAATGTATTGAGGACTTATTTTGAGTTTTAATACTGTCTAGAAGATAATATTTGTATTAAAACTCACAGCTCATGTTGTATATTTAAGATTGTATTTGTATTCTGTACCATGTATTTGGCGACTCAGAATAGGTGATGTATACCTATTTTGGGGGCGTCACGATTAGTATCAAAGCTTAGGATATGATCCTGGCTAAGATGTGAGACTAAAACTAGGAGGGGAGAGACGGGGAATTCCTTCGCTAGTATGACCTACCTAAGTTTATTTGGTATTTAATTGGTCGATCAGAGTATAGGGATAATATGTGTTATGTTAATTAACCCTTGTTTTGTGGCAGTATCTGAAAATGACATCCGAGAATGTTGAGAACATCAATGGAGCACAGGAGACCGTTGAGTCTCCATAGATCAATAATCAGGATAATGTGCATCGGAAGGCGACAATCCTCACGCAAAACAACAACACCGACCGGATGATGAACGATGGAATGTTCAAAGGCTTTATGCAATTCATGCAACATCGAGCAAGAGCGACTCTGCCCAAAATATAGGTGGAAACTCTTGGAAACTCTCGGACGGTCACCGCTAAAAGCAGTTCAAGGAGGCTGGGACCACCGGGAGTTTATTGGAGAGCCAAAACCACTTAAGGTAAGCGTGGATAAAGCGAGATCACCAAGATATTTGATGTCTTGGGATGCTCCGAGGAGCAAAAGGTCACCTTTGCCACCTTTATGTTACGAGGAGAGGCAGATTACTGGTGGGAATCGGTAAAACGTACTCAACCTGCCGCACTAAAGATGTCTTGGGAGAAGTTCCAAGAACTATTCAACGACAAGTACTTTCCCGAAAGTATTCGTCATATGAAAGAGGTAGAGTTCATCAAGCTGGAGCAGAACAACATGACCGTGTCGCAGTACGAAGCCAAGTTTGCCTAGTTGTCCCGGTTTGCGTCCCACCTAGTTGATAATGAGGAGAGAATGACGCGGATGTTTCTAAGAGGTTTGAAACCCGAGATACGTTAATATATTATCTCTCATAAATTGTGTTCGTATTCAGATGTTGTGAATAGGGCTCAGTTATTGGAGCGCGATAACGAGTTAACCCAACCAAGAGAAAGCAGCCGGCAAAATGATAATACCAATGGTAGCAGTCATCGAAGTGGTGGCAACAAACGTGGAAGGAATCAACATGCCAGAAATGGTAACCACTTCGGTGGTAATCATGGCCAAGACAATAACAATGGATATTTCAAGAAGAGAAGATTCAACAATGATGGAAAGACGTCAGCACCAGCACCCGTTGTTAAGGAAGGAGAACAACCACCTACCATATGCTTCAAATGCGGAGGAGAGGGACATATCAGTCCAAACTGCGCGATGCCATCCAAAGCGTGTTATAATTGTGGAAAAAAAGGTCACCTAGCCCGATTTTGTCGTGCACCGAAGACAAGTCCAGCTGGGATGGAGGCACCAAAGGCCGTCCCAGAAAAGTCAAAGCCGGTAGTTCAAGGGAGAGCATTTGTTGTGACCTCCCAGAAAGAAAGGAACCCGAACGAGGTCATCACGGGTAAGCTTATCATAAACTCTAGCGAAGTCTATACCTTATTTGATACCGGTTCTACCCATTCTTTTATTTCTCCTACTTGCGCTCAACGTTTAAATTTGACTCCGGAGAAATCAGACTTTGACTTATCTGTTGAAACTCCGTTGGGAGAAACATCCATTACATCCACTGTTTATAAGTCTTGTTTAGTTCAAATCGGCACCCGCACATTACCTGTCTATCTTATTTCTTTGAAAATACTTGCATTTGATGTGATTCTAGGGATTAATTGGTTAACTACTCATCATGCAAAAATTGATTATTTTCGTAAGGTTGTTAGTTTTCATATTCCTAACCAACCTATTATGCGAATTCAAGCAACCAAACCATTAAAATCAATCACTGTCATCTCAAGCCATAAAACTATTCATTTATTGAAAAACGGATGTCAAGCTTTCTTAGCTCATGTCACGGATCTAAACAAAAATACGTCAGTTTTGAATGATATTTCTATTGTTAATAAATTTCCTGACGTATTCCCTGAAGAACTTCCTGGCCTACCCCCAGAGCGTGAAATTAAATTTTGTATCGACCTTGAACCTGATACAAAACCCCTTTCAAAAGCCCCATATCGAATGGCTCCTGTTGAACTTCAGGAGTTAAAGACCCAATTGCAGGAATTGTTAGACATCTGGTTTATTCGTCCTAGTACGTCTCCTTGGGGTGCTCCTGTTCTATTCGTGAAGAAGAAAAATGGGAGTATGCGACTTTGTATTTATTATCGGGAGTTGAATCATGTCACCATCAACAATAGGTACCAATTACCGCGTATTGATGACCTGTTTGACCAGTTGCAAGGAGCCAAATTCTTTTCAAAGATTGATCTTCGTTCCGGATATCACCAATTGAATATTAGAATCGATGACATTCCAAATACGACTTTCAGAACTCGGTACAAACATTATAAATTTCTAGTCATGTCTTTTGGATTGACTAATGCTCCTGCTACCTTCATAAATATGATGAACCAAGTATTCAAGGAATATTTGGATCACTTTGTGGTCGTCTTTATTGATGACATCCTTATTTATTCCAAAAGTCGTGAAGGTCATGAGCAACACTTGAGGCTGATACTCCAAAAGCTTCGTGAAAACAAGCTTTATGCCAAGTTAAAAAATGCGAGTTCTGACTTGAGGAAGTAGCATTTCTTGGGCACGTAGTATCAAGTCATGGAATATCTGTTGACCCGGCAAAGATTGAAGCTATTCAAAGCTGGGAGCAACCTAAATCAGTGACCGAAGTACGTAGCATTTTTGGCTTAGCTGGTTATTATCGAAGATTCGTGGAAGGGTTTTCTCGAATCGCTACTCCATTAACTCAACTGACTCGGAAAGATATAAAATTCGGTTGGAGTGAGGAATGTGAGAAGAGTTTTCAAGAACTCAAGAGGAGGCTTATTTCAGCACTTGTTCTGACAATACCATCTGGCTCGGAGGGATTTGTCATCTACAGTGATGCTTTAGGCAAAGGGTTAGGATGTGTTCTCATGCAACATGGAAAAGTCATAGCCTATGCCTCACGATAACTCAAAGAATTTGAGAGGAATTATCCTACTCATTATCTAGAGTTGGCAGCTGTCATTTTTCCGCTTAAAATTTGGAGGCATTACTTGTATGGAGAGAAGGTGGAGATCTATACGGATCATAAAAGCCTCAAATATTTCTTCACTCAAAAGGAACTCAACATGCGGCAACGACGATGGCTTGAGCTATTGAAAGATTATGATCATACTATTCAATACCATCCTGGAAAGGCAAACGTAGTAGCTGATGCATTGAGTAGAAGATCATATGCGGGTATGAGTGCATTATCGTCAATGCAAAGGCCCATTTTATATGACTTACAAAGGATGGAGATAGAGTTAAAGACTCCAGGGACCCATGTGATGATGGCAAATATACGATTAGAACCAACTTTAATCGATAAAGTTAGAGTCGCCAAGCTACTGGACACTGGAGTCGATGATGCGTATGAGGAAGAAAGTGCAAGAAGGTGCTATTTCGGAAGCAAGAATCGATGAAGAAGGAATACTTCGAGTCAACTCTAGACTTTGTGTTCCTAACAATTCTGATTTAAAGTATAAAATCATGATGGAGGCGCACAACACACCGTTTGCAATCCATCCTGGGAGTACCAAAATGTATCATGATCTTCGTCATACATTTTGGTGGAGCAATATGAAGAGAAAAACAGCGCTGTTTATCTCAAGGTGTCTAACTTGTCAACGAGTCAAGGCGGAGCATCAAGTGCCAAAAGGTCCATTGTAACCACTTGAAATTCCAGAATGGAAGTGGGAGCATATTACCATGGATTTCGTTACTGGTCTTCTCATGGTTTCTTAAGGCATAGATGCAATTTGGGTCATTGTTGATAGATTGACCAAGTTTGCTCATTTTTTACCAATACGAGAAACTTATACACTTGAACGTCTTGCTCTTATGTACATAAACGAGATTATGAGACTGCATGGTATGCCAGTATCCATAGTTTCTAATCGAGACCCAAGATTCACTTCACGATTTTGGGTTAGTTTGTAAAAAGCTATGGGCACAGATTTACGATTTAGTTCGGCATATCATCCTCAGACGGATGGACAATCAGAGAGGACTATTCAAACTCTTGAAGATTTATTAAGACTCTGTGTCCTTGACTTCAAGGGGAGTTGGGACAAGTTCTTACCATTGGTGGAGTTTTCCTACAACAACAGCTATCAAGCAAGTATTAGCATGGCTCCGTTTGAGGCGTTGTATGAAAGAAAGTGTCATTCTCCAGTATGCTGGGATGAGGTGGGTGAAGCAACGTTGTTGGGACTGGAGTTGGTACGTATGACTACGAAAAAGATTCAAACGATCCGACAACGTATAAAAACCTCACAAGATCGACAAAAGAGTTATGCGGATCTTCATCGAAAGGACGTGGAATTCGATATTGGAGATCATGTGTTGTTACGTGTTGCTCCATGGAAAGGAGTTACTAGATTTGGAAAGAGTGGAAAGCTCAATCCTCGATTCATTGGCCCATTTTTAATCCTCGATCGAGTAGGAACTGTGGCGTATAGACTCGCTTTTCTGCTTTAGTATGTCTCGTGTTCATAACGTTTTTCACATATCCATGTTACGTAAATATGTGGAAGACCCGAACCACATTATTGAGTTAGAACCGGATGAAATAGCGGAAGATTTGATGTATGAAGAAGTTCCTGTTCAAATCTTGGATAAGAAGGAACATATTCTACGCTCCAAGGTTATACCTCAAGTCAAAGTTTTGTGGAGAAATCACGATGTCGAGGAAATGACCTGAGAGTTAGAATCTGAAATCAAATCAAGGTATCCTTACCTCTTCGATATACCAGGTATGTACCCTAATTTCGAGGGCGAAAATTCATAAGAAGGGGAGGTTGTAAGACCCAAACTTTTATAAATAAATATGAATTTTTCTATAAATATCATTTTTGAATATTATGGAGTAAATTTGATATAATGTTATAATTGTGGGTAATATTTATAAATTTTGCAAAGTACACAAGTTGTTATATAATATTCGATTGGTCGGGGAATATTCGTACAACGGCACAATCATTGGTGGACCCCACAACGGAATTATTGTCGGATTGAGAAAATGACAAAAATACTTTATGAAAATAACGGCGGAAGTTTTTACCGTTAACTGTTGAAACACCCGGTGTTAAAAGTACAAGATGTCTGGCGTGGTTGCGTAGTAGCACATGGTATTGATTATTGATGCTACGTGAGAAGTCACTTTCGTTTTGTTCAATTATTGCTACTGAGAATTCTTGCATAGTATCTCACGTTATTTGATTCAATTATTGTCGATATTTTATATATTATTTAATCAATAATTGAGACGAAGAAGTTATTAATATTATTATTTGCAATATTAACGATGTCAGAAGTTACATCAAGGAGAGGTTTGGTCACCTAATTGCGCGCATGATAGGGAGAAATCCTTATTGAAAGCCCCCTCTTTCACGGGAACGACCTGATCGATTAATAATGTGAATAATAATAATGATGATGAATTTTGTTTTATTAGTATTATTAATATAATAAAACAGAAAAGCTTTTTATAAAAAATGTAATACTTTTATAAAGTTATTTGTTTTATTAGACAATAATTAAAATATATTATATTTTATTATGCATAGTATTGCGTATAGTGCTGTATAGTGTTTTGCATAGTAAAATCTTTTTATATAAAACAAAATACTTTTATAAAGTTATTCGTTTTATTAGATTATAAATAGAATATATTATATTTTATTTAAAAGATTTTATTTTAAAACGGACCGTCGTTTAAAGTAAATCAACTGGATCGTTCATGAATTAGTTACTTATGCAGATTCATTCTTCTATAAATAGAAGCTCATTCCTTCATTATTTCTTACGAATTCAATTGAAAACTAGAGAGAAACTATAGAGAGTAAGAAGAAAAGTGTTCGCTACTTCACTACTTCTATATCCGTACTCTTCTTTCTAAGGTAAGGGGTATTATTTCTTTCTTATTCATGAAGAGAACTTACATTATTCCATTCTTTATTATTTCATTGGAATAACTCAGATATGTGAGCTACCCTATACTTGGTGAAATTCTTCTCATTATTCCATTCTTTATCATTATGTTGAATAACATGTCTATAAGCACCGCATGCATGGTGATTTTTCTATTATTATTCGTTTTTTATCATTCATTTGGAACATCCCGTCTGCGTGCTTCACGCATGATTCGGTTTCGTTCTTAATTATTACATTGGAACATCCGCATGCATGCTTTTTATACATGACTGGTTCCATTATTTATCATTCTGTTGGAACATCATGTCCGTGCGTTTACGCGTGACTGGTTAAGATTATTTATTATTCGTTGGAATAACTTGTCTGCTATGATTCATCGCATTCTCGGTGATTTCTTTTGTTATTCCATTCGTTATTATACTCGGTTGGTTAAAGTTTTGACTTCTATACTCCATGAAATTAGTGGAATATCCTTGATATTTACGCTTCATCCAGTATCTTTCATGGAAATATTCTTCTGAGCATTCTTGAATTTTACTCCATAAAGAAGTATCATGTTGTCAATTTGGACGCTATTGATTCCTGGATTGAATAATTCTTGAACTTGTTTAATTAAATTCTTATATCATTATCATCATCCTCATGTTTATATTTTGTTGAAAGTCATATGTGGCCTGTAGTGCATAGATGGACTTGGTATGATTATGACCGAGGATTATTCGGTATAATCATGGTAGTAATGTTACAAATGATGTGGTAAAATCCTCATTAGCAGTAGTGCATTGATGAGCAGTTGTTGGCATGATCATGACCATTGATGAATACACGAATATCCCAGGCCCGTAGTGCATGGATAATTTGTGGTTGTGATACTAATGAATATCCTTGGTCAGTAGTGCGTGGATGATGTGGATTAATTATTGTCGAGTCCCAAAGAATAAAAGTGATAAAAAACCTTTTAAATCATAAAAGATAGTAGATTTTATTCTCTACTTGACTCTTCTAATGGATTGCTTGTTCCGCTGCAGTTAAACTTGATGTTTGTTATATTTTATCAGTTTAACACTGTTGAAGGCTAATGATAATTTATTCTGCATTATCTTAGTCATAATATTTCTTACCGGGCTAGTTGAGCTCACCCTTTTACTTTCATTGTTTTCTTCAGAAATGAGAGCGTAATGAGGGGACTAGTCGAGAAAGCGAGTAATGCATCCGCAGACGATAACATTAGTAGTCCTCACTATTCTATGAAATAGTATGTTAAGAAATGTATTGAGGACTTATTTTGAGTTTTAATACTATCTAGAAGACAATATTTGTATTAAAACTCACAGCTCATGCTGTATATTTAAGATTGTATTTGTATTCTGTACCATGTATTTGGCGACTCAGAATAGGTGATGTATACCTATTTTGGGGGCGTCACACAAAGGTTGATGTTATCACAAAACCATTTCTCAGTTACCATTCCATCATCTCTAGGCAATTTAAGCCTTTTAAACTTGCTCACTCTAGACGACAATCGTTTTTATGGCAACATCCACCCAGCTTTAATTGTTACCATTTAACATGGATTGATAATTCGAGATATTTAATTTTGTACATTAATCTTCTAACTTATGTTACTGTTCTATGTCATGTCTAAATACTCAAGTATATACGTATTCTCCCCCCGAGAACGATTATACTGAACAAGCTTTTATTTTGGTATAAACTTTGGGCATTTTGGTCGTCCACTAAGACATCAAATTGAAATTGGGTCGACGTCAAGCACACCTAAACCAACACCACTACAAGGTAATCAACTGTACAATAACAACTATTTTACTAATATTCTTTCTTCACCGAATTTGATTCGTTTCACACTAATACATTTTTTTCAATAGCGAATATGAATCATGTGGTCACCCTGTCCATTGGACGACCTACTTATACCGTGTTTGGATATGTAAGTTCATTTTTTAGTCTTAATAAAAATTGAAAAATTGTTATTCCTTTTTGAAATTTTTAACATGTCTTTCAATTTGGGACATGAGGATTATCATTTGAAACTATATCTTGGTATAAAATCATTATTTATACATATTAGTTCTGATATGTATTAGTTGATTCAATGTTTATTACTGATGATAAAATAAACTATATTTACAAATTATTAATATTAAACATCACGGACACTAATCGCTACAACACATTTAAAGTATTGTTTATACAAACATCCATAAGTGTAGTTAATTCATAAATATTCTTTTATTAAAGCAATAACCAATTTGAAACTATAATTGTTAACTATTTTGCAATATGTTGCTCATCAACTATTATTTCATGTTCGTATTTGCAGGAGGTGGTGGATATCAATAAGGGGATCGTGGTGGTAGAGGAGGGGGAGGAGGAGGATACCAAGTAAGAGGTGGTCGTGGCAGTGGTGGTGGAAGTGGCAGGGATGGCGATTGGTTTTGTCCTAATCCAAGGTAATCCTTTTCTTCAGTGGATCCTTTATTCTTCTGGTGTTTATTCTTGGGTGGTAATTGGTTGGATAACTTGGAAATTATATGGACTGCTATGTTGATTTATAAGGTGGTGTTTATATTTGATTAAAGATTATCATTGTGGCTATGTTGATAATAGAAGGTGGCTGCTTTGGTTATGATTTTAATGCCATAAGGCTGGGATCAAAGAGTTAGGAATACATTTACTATGTGTGAATATAAGGACTGCGCCCTAGGGGTAGGCTAGGAAGTCTTCAAGAATACGTCAGGAAATTTATTAACAATAGAAATATCATTCAAAACTGTAACTCTCATCCAAGACTTGGATATCACATGTAATGAAGGTTTCTCCTATTGAAGTTTCAACCGATAAGTCAAAGTCTAATTTCTCCAGAGTCAAATTTAAACGTTGAGCGCAAGCAAGTGAGATAAAAGAATGGGTAGAACCGGTATCTAATAAGGTATAGACTTCGTAAGAGTTTATGATTAACTTACCCGGGATAACTTCATTCGGGTTCCTCGACAAACACTCTCACTTATACTACTGGCTTTGACTTGTCTGGGACATCCTTTGGCATCACTATCCCAGCTGGACTTGACTTCACCATACGACAAAATCGAGCTAGGTGATCTTCTCTTCCGCAATTAAAACATGCTTTGGATTGCTGCGTACAGTTTGGACGGATGTGTCCCTCCTGTCTGCATTTGAAACATACAATTGGTGGTCGTTCTTCTTCCTTTGAAATGGGTGCTGGTGCTGCTGTCTTTCCATCATTATTGAACATTCTCTTCTTGAAATTTCCACTTCTATTATCTTGGCCATGATTACCACCGAAGTGGTTACCATTCTTGGCATGATAATTTCCCCCACGATGGTTATCATTGTTCCGATGGCCGTTGCCACCAGTATGATTATTATTGTGTTGCTGGTCATTACCTTTTGGTTATGATGACTCATTATCGCGCTCCACTAACTGAGCCATATTCACAACATCTGAATATAAACAATGTTTGTGAGAAATGAGGTATTGACGTATTTCGGGTTTCAAACCTCTTAGAAACATTCGCGTCATTCGCTCCTCATTATCGACCAAATGGGATGCAAACTGAGATAACTCCGCAAATTTAGCCTCGTATTGCGACACGGTCATTTTGTTTTGCTCCAACTTGATAAACTCCACCTTCTTCATGTGACGAATACTTTCGGGGAAGTACTTGTCGTTGAACAATTCTTGGAACTTCTCCCAAGACATCTTGAGTGCGTTAGTCTGGGTACGTTTTACAGATTCCCACAAATGATCTGCTTCTTCACGCAACATAAAGGTGGCGAAGGGAACCTTTTGCTCCTTTGAGCATTCCAAGACATCAAATATCTTGGTGATCTGCTTTATCTACATCTCTGCCTTAAGTGGTTCTGGCTTTTCCAAAAACTCTAGTGGTCCCAGCTCCTTGAACTGTTTAGTGGTGACCGTCCGAGAGTTGCCAGTGACTCCACCTGTATTTTGAACAGGAGTCTCTCTCGTTTGGTGTTGCATGAATTCTAAAAAGTTCCTAAATATACCATCGTTCATTATTTGATCGGTGTTGTTGTTTACAGGAGGATTATCACATTCCCATTGCACATTATCCTGAGTATTGATTGTTGGTGATTCAACGGTCTTTTGTGCTCCATTGCTATTCTCAACATTCTTGGATGTCATTTTCAAATACTGCCACAAAACAAGGGTTAATTGACATGCCACATATTAGCCCTATACTCTGACCGACCAATTAAATACCACATAAACTTAGGTAGGTCATACTAGCGAAGGAATTCCCCGTCTCTCCCCTCCTAGTTCTTGTCTCACATCTCAACCAGGGATCATATCCCTAAGCTTTGATACCAATTGTGACGCCCCCAAAATAGGTATACATCACCCATCTTGAGTCGCCAAATACATGGTACAAAATACAAATACAAACTTAAATATACAACTGTCGTGTAAAATACGACAAAATATAAGCTGTGAGTTTCAATACAAATATTGTCTTCTAGACAATATACAAACTCAATGGAGTCCTCATTACATTTATTATCACACTATTTCACAGAAAAGTAAGGACTACTAATGCTATCATCTGGACTGTCACTTTCGTTCCCCGATTAGTCCGGCTTATGTTCTCATTTTTCGAAGAGAACGGTGAAAAGAAAGGTGAGCTCAACTAGCCAAAGAAGAAATATTATGACTAAGATAATGCAGAATAAATTATCGTTAGCCTTCAACAGATGTTAAACCGATAAAATATAACAAACATCAAGTTTAACTACAGTGAACAAGCTATCCATTAGAAGAGTCAGTAGAGAATAAAATCTACTATCTTTTATGATTTAAAAGGTTTTCATCACTTTTATCACGAGACTCATTTTTAATAAATAATCCACATCATCAAATCATCCCCCACTACTACGGGCCGAGGATATTCTTTAAGTATCACGACCACGAATTATCCATGCACTACTACCAAAGATAATCGTGTTTTCATCAATGATCCCCGATCATGCCATAAAACAATTCATCTTTGCACCCTTGGCAAGAGAATCCATAGCCATAATCATACCAAAAGCGTCCATCAATGCACTACGGGCCAATGAGGACTTTTTTCACATCATTTGTAACATTACGGTCATGATTATCTTAGAATAATTCCCGGTCATAATCATACCAAGTCCATTTATGCACTACAAAGCTGCTGAGATGACTTTCAACATAATATAAACATGAGGATGATGACAATGATATAAGAATTCAATAAAACAAATTCAAGAATTAATTTATCCAGGAACCAATAACGCCCAAATTGTCAACATGATACTTCTTTGTGGAGTAAAATTCAAGAATGCTCAGAAGAATATTTCCATGAAAAGATACTAGATGAAGCGCAAATATCAAGGATATTCCACTAATTTCATGGAGTATAGAAGTCAAAGCTTTAACCATTCGAGTATAATAGAATATATGAAAACCGCAAATGGATTTTACTTGCATATATCTTTGTAATCCACGTGAGCAGATCATTTCCACAATTTAATAAGGAATGAATCCGAATGATCATTCACCATGCATGTGGTAATCCACATAGACATGTTATTCTAATAGAATAATAAAGAATGGAATAACAAAAGGATTCACCATGCGTGCGATAGACTGCACAGACAAGTTATTCCCAACAGAATAATAAATAATGGAACTAGGTTCGGCATAAACGCACAGACAGGATATTCCGCGAGAATAATAAATAAAGGGAACCAGTCCGAAGCGAAACGCATGCATGACAGGATATTAAACATAATAATAAATAATGGAACTAAGTCCGTGTAAGCGCTTACGCATGAGGATATTACGATGAATAATAAATAATGGAACCAGTCCGAACGTAAGCGCATGCAGACGAGGATATTAAAGCGAATAATAAATAATGGAACCAGTCCGAAGCGTAAGCGCATGCATGAGGATATTTCGACGAGAATAATAAAGAACAAAATATTAGAAGAATTTCACCATGTATGCGGTACTTCGCATAAACAGGTTATTCCAACATAATAATAAAGAATGGAATAACAAAAGTTCTCTTCATGAATACGAAAGAAATAATACCCCTTACGAGTATTGAAAGAAAAATAGTTCTCTTCATGAATATGAAAGAATAATACCCCTTACCTTAGAATAAACTGGATACTGGAATAATGAGGTGGCAGACTTCTCTTCTTCTTCCTCTTTATAATTTTTCTCTATAATAAATGCTCTATAGCTTTAGTGAATTGGTGAGAAATGAAGGAAGAATGAGCTTCTATTTATAGAAAAATATAGTTTCGATAATTGCACATTTTGGGTCTCGAAATATTATAGTATAATACCTTCCTCTTTTTCTTCATTTTTAATTTAGTCCCGCAAGTATTATCAATCTTGCACCACCTCCCCTAATGGTAAATCATGTGAATTAATAGTTCATTCATGTGACTCAATAGTATAATCATGTGAAAAAACTAATTACAGTATAGTACCTTCAATTATACCTCTATTTTTAATTTAGTCATGCAAGTATTATCAATCTTGCACCAATTCCCCTAATAGTAAATCATGTGAATCAATAGTTCACACATGTGAACAAATAGTTATATAAGCATGTGAATTAGTAGCAATTAATTGCTCATTTATCCGATAAATTACCCGATTTATCAATATAACCCCCAGACATCAATTATCATCAGAATAGATATCGATTTCCACTAACACTAATAATCCCAACACAATGGAACTATCAAATTCATCTTTAATCAACACGAACTTATTCATCATTAATATTATAACTCACAATATTTAACAACCAGGTCGTTCCCAGGAAAGAGGGGGCTTTCCGATAAGGATTTCTCCTTATTAGCAGCGCAATTAGGTGACCAAACCTCTCCTCGATGTAACTTCTAGACATTGTCAATATTGCAAATAATAATATGAATAACTTTGGCGTCTCAAATATTGATTTAATAATATAACATATTATGCGGATGATACTATGACAATAATTGAATCAATAATATGAGAGATATGATACATCAATTATCAGAGTAATAATTGAATATAGCGGTGACTTCTCACGTAAGCATCAATAATCAATACCCAGTGTGCTACTATGCAACCACGCGTAGACATCGCATTTCTTTACTACCGAGTAGTTCAGCGGTTTTAACGGTAACACTTTCACCGTTATTTTTATAAAATGATAATTACGTGCGTTTTCTAACTACGACAATACTCCGTTAGGGTCCACCAATGATTGTGCCGTCGTACGAATATTCCCCGACAAAAAGAATATTCCCCGACCAATCGAATATTATATAACAACTTGCATACTTTGCAAAATTTATAAATACTACTCACAACTATAACACTCTCAAATCCACACCATAATATTCAAAAAAATATTTCTAGAAAATTAAATCTTTATTCATAAAATTTGGGGTCTTACATGTAATCTATATTGTTCTTCCATGTTTTCTTTAAGACAAAGAAAGTTTAGAAATGGATTGTTTTGGTGCCAAAAATCAAAATGACTGTGCAAGCTTATTAAGGTCATAGTGATAAGTTTTAATGATGTTTTGAAGTAAATAGATGGACTTGGTATGATTATAACCGAGGATTATTCGGTATAATCATGGTAGTAATGTTACAAATGATGTGGAAAAAGTCCTCATCATGCATAGTGCATTGATAGGCGCTTTTTGGTATGATTATGGCTATGGATTCTCTTGACCAAGGTTGCAAAGATGAATTGCTTTATGGCATGATCGGGATAGATTGATGAAAACATGATTATCTTTGGTCAGTAGTGCATGGATAATTCGTGGTCGTGATACTTAAAGAATATCCTTAGCTTGTAGTGCATGGATGATTTGATGATGTGGATTATTTATTAAAATTTGAGTCTCAAATGATAAAAGTGATGAAAACCTTTTAAATCATAGAAGATGGTAGATTTTATTCTCTACTTGACTCTTCTAATGGATTGCTTGTTCACCGCAGATTAAACTTGATGTTTGTTATATTGTATCGTTTAACTTTGTTGAAGGCTAACGATAATTTATTCGAATTATCTTAATCATAATATTTCTTCATTGGGCTAGTTGAGCTCACCCTTTTACTTTCATTATTCTTCGTGAAATGAGAACGTAGCGAGAGGACTAGTCGGGGGAGAGTGATGGTCCTAGATGGTGCATTAGTAGTCCTCACTATTCTACGTGAAATAGTGTGATAATAAATGCAATGAGGACCCCATTGAGTTTGTATATTGTCTAGATGACAATATTTGTATTAAAACTCACAACATATGTTTTGTCGTATTTTACACGTCTGTTGTATAATTAAGTTGAATTTAAATTTTGTACCATGTATCTGGCGACTCAGAATGGGTGATGTATACCTAATTTTGGGGGCGTCACAGTTGGTATCAGAGCTTAGGGATATAATCCCTAGCTGAGATGTGAGACAAGAACTAGGAGGGGAGAGATGAGGAATTCCTTCGCTAGTATGACCTACCTAAGTTTATTTGTTATTTAATTGGTCGGTCAGAATATAGAGGTATTATGTGGTATGTCAATTAACCCTTATTTTGAAACTATATTCTAGAATGATATTTGAAACACAGGAGATGAGAAATGGAAAATTATGATAGAGAGGAAATAACCGCGAAGGTACAATCCGAAAAGAAAGCAAGGTATTCTCATCTCTTGAATATCGAAATCGTCACGTAAATGTCGAGGGCGAAATTTCATAAGGAGGGGAGATTGTGAGACCCCGAATTTTATGAAATAAAAGTATTCAATTTTTCTATTTTGGTAAATAGTTAAATTGATAAAAGTTTAAATTTAAGGGTGATATGTGAAAATTTTTCAAAGTAGACAAGTTGTCATAAAATACCCGGTTACAATTCACTTTAGTATTGTTCACTCGAGTATTTGGGGCACTTTTTGTGTCGGAGTACTATTCACGAGTTACTATTTACGAGTTACTATTTATAAGTTACTATTCACCTAAATTACTATTCACCCGAATATTATTCACTCGGGTATTTGGGGTATTTTTCATGGCAGAGTACTATTCACGAGTTACTATTCACGGGTTACTATTCACCCGATTACTATTCACTCTAGTATTGTTCACTCAGATATTTGGGACACTTTTTGTGTCGGGGTACTATTCATTTGTAGTACTATTCATTTAGAAAATATATTTCTTTTTGATCTAAATCATTTTTGGGTACAATATTATTCCATGAGGAGATGTGCTAATTTTTAGAATCAGTTGGTTGAAATTATAATAGTAAATCAATATGGATCGTTGGTTTAAAGTTTTAATCGTAAAATCTTTTTATATAAAATAGAATACTTTTTATAAAGTTATTCTATAAATAGAATATATTATATTCTATTACGCATAGTATTTTACATAGTAAAATCTTTTTATATAAAATGAATATTTTTTTATAAAGTTATTCTATAAATAGAATATATTATATTTTATTATGCGTAGTGTTGTATAGTGTCTGCATAGATAGTATTTTGCATAGTAAAATCTTTTTTTATATAAAGCAGAATACTTTTATAAAGTTCTTCATTTTATTATATTATAAATAGAATATATTATATTTTATTTAAAAGATTTTGCTTTAAATATGGACCGTTCAATTAAAAGTAAATCAATCTAGACCGTTCATGAATTAGATTCTTATGCGGAGTTCATTCTTCTATAAATAGAAGCTCATTCATTCATTATTTCTTAACGAATTCCTTGAAACTCTAGAGAGAGAAACTATAGAGAGAGTTCTTCTTCTATAATCTTGAGTGTATTTCTTTAGAGTTTAAGAAAGCTTTGAGCGTAGTACAAGTTTTCTTCGAGTATATCATCGCCCTACCAGTCGGAATACTCTTCTTTCAAAGGAAGGGGATATTATTTGTTGTACTCGTAAGGGGTATTCTTTCTTTCTTATTCATGAAGAGAACTTCTGTTATTCCACTCTTTATTATTACATTGGAATAACTTTGTATACGTGGGATACTCTATACTTGGTGAAATTCTTACATTATTCCATTCTTTATTATTACGTTGGAATAACTTTGTTTATCTGCAACCGCATACATGGTGAAATTCTTCTATTATTTCGTTCTTTATTATTCTATCGGAATATCACGCCGATTGTGTATTACGCGACTGGTTCCATTAATTATTACATTGGAATAACACATCTATGCGATCTATCGCATGCATGGTGATTTCTATTGTTATTCCATTCTTTATTATTACGTCGAAATATCCACGCTGTATGCGTTTACTTGGCGGGACTGGTTCCATTATTTATTATTACATTGGGAATAACACATGCGTATGTAGTCTATCGCACGCATGGTGAATCCTTATGTTATTCCATTCTTTATTATTCTATTAGAATAACATGTCTATGTGGATTACCACATGCATGGTGAATGATCATTCGTATTCATTCCTTATTAAATTGTGGAAATGATCTGTCTACGTGGATTACCGCATAGCGAAGCGAAAATCCATTCATAGTTTCATATATTCTATTATACTCGATTGGTTAAAGTTTTGACTTCTATACTCCATGAAATTAGTGGAATATCATTGATATTTGCGCTTCATCCAAAGATATCTTTTCATGGAAATATTCTTACGAGCATTCTTGAATTTTACTCTACAAAGAAGTATCATGTTGACAATTTGGACGTTATTAGTTCTGAATAAATTAATTCTTGAACTTGTTTTATTGAATTATTATGTCATTGTCATCATCCTCATGTTTATATTATGTTGAAAGTCATCGTGGCACTGTGGTGCATAGATGGACTTGGTATGATTATGAAACGAGGATTAGTCGGTATAATCATGACTAGTAATGTTACAAATGATGTGGAAAAAAGTCCCCATTGGCCCGTCATTGCATTGATGGGACGTTTTTGGTATGATTATGGCTATGGATTCTCTTCGGCCAAGGTTGCAAAGATGAATTGCTTTATGGCATGATCAGGACCGTTGATGAAAACATGATTATCTTTGGCCCGTAGTGCATGGATAATTCGTGGTCGTGATACTAAAGAATATCCTTAGCTTGTAGTGCATGGATGATTTGATGATGTGGATTATTTATTAAGGTGAGTCTCAGCGATAAAAGTGATGAAAAACCTTTTAAATCATAGAAGATGGTAGATTTTATTCTCTACTTGACTCTTCTAATGGATTGCTTGTTCATACAGTTAAACTTGATGTTTGTTATATTGTATCGGTTTAACCTTTGTTGAAGGCTAACGATAATTTATTACGAATTATCTTAATCATAATATTTCTTCTTTGGGCTAGTTGAGCTCACCCTTTTACTTTCATTATTCTCTTCGTGAAATGAGAGCGTGGCGAGGGACTAGTCGGGGAACAGAGTGATGGTCCTAGATGGTGCATTAGTAGTCCTCACTATTCTGTGAAATAGTGTGATAATAAATGCAATGAGGACCCCATTGAGTTTGTATATTGTCTAGATGACAATATTTGTATTAAAACTCACAGCATATGTTTTGTCATATTTTACACGACTGTTGTATAATTAAGTTGAATTTAAATTTTGCACCATGTATCTAATGACTCAGAATGGGTGATGCATACCTAATTTTGGGGGCGTCACAAAATGTTTATCTGTGTATATTGACCTAGATTATTTTTCTTGTGTGTAGTTATTTCTCGACGTGGAGGGTAGAAGGCTTGCCTTATAAATTTTCTTAAAGAAAATGTTGCTAACAAGTGTTGAACTCTAGACCTCCCCAAACTAGAACCTTATATTCTAACAAAAATCACTGGACCAACTACCTATTATGTTAAAATTTATGTAACATTAATATTTAAACCACCTAGCATCTTTTATATACATGTGAAGATGAGATAATAATAACTGTAATAATAATAATAATTGTAATAATTATTATTGTAATAATAATACTAAATTTTAAATAATTAAAATTTTAAATAATAATTAAAATTTTAAATAATAATAATGATAATAACTGTAATAAATTTTAAATTATATCATTATTATTATCATAAAATATATATATTCAATAAATGTCATATATATATATATATATATATATATATATATATATATAAAGTTTAATTAAAATTTTAAATAATAATAATGATAATACCAGACCCTAATACAGTGAGTAATCTAAAATTTTATTATCATTATTATTATTGTAATAATAATATTAAATTTTAAATAATTAATTAAATTTTAAATTTTAAATAAGTAATCTAAAATTTTATTATCATTATTATTATTAGTTTCGATAACCACAATAAAAACCAGACCCTAGTACAATGACCAAAACGTTATTTATCTCCGATTTTTTAGTCTTAGAAAATAAATATATCTTCAGTTATAAAACGGGAAAAAAAATCTTTAATTTTGATAGGAAAAAATTGAGGATGCCGTATCCATATGGGCTTCTCCACGAGGCTTTGTCCAATTTGTTTTCTCTAATCTAACATGTGGGTCCTATGATATTTATTAGTAAAAATGGCAATTGCTCTACAATTATTTATACCAGTATTTTTAAGAAAACTGATAAATGATATTTTTACATAAAAATTGTCGCTATATATTCTATTTTTAATTCATGTGGTATGCTTTTTAATTATTTTTATGTGAAAATATAAAAAGGTGTTGTAGAAATATTAATTTCTTAAAGACCTATTCAAAATGCATTTATATTTGATTGAATTCTTTTTTGTTGAAAAATAAATTTGATAGTAATGTTTAGGAGTCAACTTGCAAAGTTCTATAATTCAAACTTATTTAATTCTAAAGTAATTGTATTGTGAATACATTTATATTCGATTGACTTCCGTTTTACGGAGAAGAAATTCAAAAGTAATGTTTTGGAGTTATCTTGCAGAATTCTATAATTCAAAGCAGATGTGAACGTGGTGATGAGGTCTTAAATATATTGGCTAAAACTGAGGTAGTGAAGTATTAAGACATTTGAGTTTCATGTTCTATTCTCATTTTGACCAGTTTATTTCTTCTCTTATAGAAATTAATTTTATTTTCTTAAAAATGGGGCTTTCAAAAAAAGTAGATATAAACTTATTTGATTATAAGTACTTCAATTATAATTATTAAAAACTATAATAATTATATTTATTTATTTTCAAAATTTATGGGAATCACATAAATTTAAAATTTATGAAATGATTTGAAAAGTTAAAATAAAATTACAAGTTCTTTTGAAAACATTTGTTAATAACCAATAATAGGAGATTTAGCTAATGTGAACACATAATTTAAGACCTTTTTAAAATCAAAAATTTGAAAACCATAATATTACTTTTTATTTCAAGATTAATTTGAGATATTTTAATATAATTAAAAACTGATATAATTTATTTAAATTTTAAAAGCACTAATTTATATATTAATATGTAATTATTTATTTATATTGGAGGAAGGAGAATTTATAGAGTGAGTGCGTGAAAAATATACTATTTTTTACTCTTAGTACTATTTAATTTAGGTTTTACTTTCATATATTTTGTATTTTCCATGTCAAAATCACTTGACCAATTAAATTACTGAAAAACATGCAAAAATACAAAAGAAAAAAAAACATATGATGCAGTTAGTGTTGGTAACAACTTTTTAATTAATAATTCTAAAAATGTTCAATTTAACTATGAAAGTCAAATTATGATATTTATTAGGGGACGGAGGGAGTATATATTGTAATATTAATATACTGGTTGTGTCTCGTGCCTCCGACACTGTATAAACGGTGAGATTTGTTTTAAACTTTGAACGGCCCAGATGATTTATTGAGTGAGCGGGAAATTCAAAATTATTTGTATTTTATTAGATAGATTTAAGTCATTTGAAGTCTCTAAATTTAAATGAATCGTGACAATTATAAAATAAAAAATGAATGATAATCTTATAATTTGGAACAGAGTATGTTTTTCATTGAAATTTTATTGGTTGCTCAGTCCAAATTGTGGCTATCTATTTAAAAGAAGTTTCTTTATTTGAAATTTTCAAATCATCCTGCCAACACTGATATCGATTTATAGTTTCGGATAAATTTTAATAGAATTTGCAGAGAAAAATGAGAAAAAAGTTTTAATTCATTTCATTTTGATTTTTTTCTCAATACAAAATCTAAAGTTAATATCTAGTCTTATTCTTAGTCTAATCCTAACCTTTCATTTATATATATATATATAACAAATACCCACCCTTCTCGTATAATTCTATAACTCTCCATGAAAGAAGTAACTACTTCTTTGTTGGCTTTCTATTTTGTCACCATCTTCTTCTTCTTCTTCAGTCTTGTTCGAGCTCAACCAGAAATATTTCCAAATGGTACAACCGATCCTTCAGAAGGTACAAATTACATTTCTCCTTTAAATATCAGTGTTATTAAGTTAATTATATCAAATATTCATTCCAATACATGTAGCATCTTGCTTTCTTTTGATGTTAGAATTGATTATGGTACTTGCAAACCTTTTATATTATTCAAACACTTAATCTATTATATATATATATATATATATATATATATATATATATATATATACTCCCTTTCTTTCGAAAATATAAGATGATTATTAATTATTGATTTTTTAAAATTAATTTAAAATATCTTAATACTCAAAATTTATTTATTTATTATTAAAATTATAAAATATTTTTTAATAATTATTAATATTTTTAAATAATTTGTAATATTTATTATCGTATTCATAAGATTAAATTATTTTGTACAAATTTTGAATTTAAAAATATTTTGAATTAAATTAACTTGAATGAATCAATAATCAATCTATGAATATTATAAAGGGAGAGGGGGTGTGAGTGACACAGCTTCAAGAATCACAACTCCCTTTCCCTTTTTGTCCCTGCAAGTTTAATTATTTTATAATTTTGTCCATTTTAATTTTTTTTATGTTTTAATTTTATCCCTTAAATTTTATAAATTTGCTATTATATCCTTAAAGTAATTGCACACGTAACGTGTGTGTCACCGTGACTAATGATCTTATATTTTAGAAGAGAGAGAGTATTATCTTCATTCCAAAATATAAAACAAAGAACAAAGGGCTGAAATAAGCACACTTTAAAATTAAAATTGGAATTGTTTTTGTTTTTGGTAATCCTCCAAAAATGTTTTTAACGAGTAGAGATTTTAGCTAAAAAATACTTATGAAAAAGTATAAAATTTATAAGGGAACTGTTAAATTCACAACAAAAAATATTATTTTCACAATAAAAATGTCGATATAGATCATATAGCTACAGTTTTTACCGTCGCTATACATCTACAGCGACACTTTTTTTATAGAAATAACAAAAAGTGTTGTGGATTTATAGGAAATTGTTAAATCTACAATACTTTTTATTATTTTCACAATAAAAGTGTCGTTGCAGATGTATAGCGACACTTTTATTGTGGAAATAATAATTTATTATGGGTTTAACAATTTCCTAATTTATACTATTAAATATACACTTAATATTAGTTAAAAATCATATGTAAAATGACTTTGAAAATTTTTATTTTAATCATTATTTATTTAAATAATTAAATATTATCTTACTCGACAATGGTATTTATATTTGTTTTAATTGTTTAAAAAAACACTTTGGCTTATCAAGACCAAAAAAATGAAAGAAAGAAAAAGAAAAATAATTAAAAGAGCTAAATGAATGTAGAATACATTATTAAATGCCTACAAAGTAAGAAAACTATCAATTTACATATAAATTCAATTGCCTACAAAGAGACAATATATATCAATTTATATATATATATATACACACACACAACAAGGATCAGGTCCTAGAGTCCGGACCTATAAAATACGGACCAATTTTTTTAAAAAAAAATAACTAAAAAAAATTTTAATATTTTATGGAACTAGAATTTTTTTCATAATACAGTATTTTGGTTGTGATTTGGATACATATAACAAAATATATATGTACAGTCTGTATAGACATGTTTTATTATATGTATTCAAATCATACCCAAAACACTGTATTATGGGAAAATTTCAGTTCCATAAAATATTAAACTTTTTTTTAGTTTTTTAAAAAAAAACAACAAAAAAAAGGTACGCATTTTGACAAAATACGAGAGTGCGGACTTGATCCGCTCCCTATATATATATATATATATATATACATATATATATTATTAGATAATACAAATATAATAAAAGTAAAAGTATCAACCAATTAAAAGTACCCCATGCCTCTTGAAAAAAAAAGTATAATTTAATTCATGAATTAACTTAGTTCAAAACCAACCAAAATATCTCAGTTAACTCATTCAACAAAACTTTATTTGTGTTATTATAATAAGTAATATATATTAAAAAATACGTTAATAAAACTTTTAATTTTGTCATAATAATACTTATATTGATTAATATTATATAATAAATAAAAGTATAAAATATCATTGGAATATTTATATTTTTTGCTAAGTTTTTAATTTCGGTGCCACTTGAGCCAAAGGTTCTTAATTTAACATTGGAATATCTAATCTATCTAATATACAAAGGGGGAGCATATCCCGCTGTAAACAATTTTGGTGAAGCCTTTTGATTTCCCAAAATGCCCCTCACCTTTTGTTTTAAATCTTATCTTGCATTACGTTTGTCGGGAAAAATAAATTATACATCTCTCTAAGAAATGATATCTTGCATTACGTTTTTCATTAAATTTCTCGATACATATTTAATACTAATAAAATAATTTGTTATAACATAAAATAAAAGAACTTATCCGGTCAATACATAGTTAATGATAAATATTGTTAAAATAATTTAAAAGATTGTTAAATATATATTTACTTTGATAGTATTTTTTTATACAGTCATTCACTTATATTTTCTTACTAATTAAGTAATTATGTATGTATAAAGCATACATTTGTGATTTATTTATTTATTTATGTAAGGTGAGCCTTTTCCATATTTTGGAGCTATATATGCGTTACGAATTTTTAATCTCTCCCTCAGTCCTTTAATATAAGACGTTTTAAAAAAAAAATTATTCCTTAATATATAACGTTTTAGAATTCCAAGTAAACATTAATTGTTTGGTTTCCAATATTACTTCAAGTATTAAATATAACTTTGATTTTCTCACTATTTTTTGCTCAATAAATAACAATCTATTTTTTTAATACAAGGATAATATAGACATTTAATATTATATTTAATGCTATACAATTATTTCCTTAATATTTATGTACAACTCTAAAAAGTCTTATATTAAGGGACGGAGGAGGGAGCAGTAATAAAATTGTACAATAAATGTGTAGTAAAAAGAGATTCGGTTAGTATGAAGTTTATTTTTTGGTAAGTTGGTCAATTGGTCAATAGAATACTGACACACATAGAGTCTCGCGCGTTATAAATCTTGATAAATCTTGTTTGATTCAAATCGACACTTTCACGTCACCTGTCGATCTACTCATCATGTTTTTCGTAAGGTTGTTAGCTTTCATATTCCTAACCAACCTATTATGCGAATTCAAGCAACCAAACCACTAAATTCAATCATTGTCATATCAAGCCATAAGTAAAGAGCCCCGATCCTTTTGTTGATGACTTCCTTGTGTGGAATGCACCGAAGCCAAACTTTCTGTAGGCGACGTCGTGAATTACGATGACAAGTTGATAGGTATCATTGTGAGGTCTTATCTAGGTTAAAGGATAGAAGTCACGAGTTGGTATCAATGTGACGTCTTATCCAAGTCTTGGATGAGAGTATGATTTTGAATGATATTTCTATCATTAATAAATCTCTTGACGTATTCTTGAAGACTTTTTAGCCTACCCCAGAGCGTGAAATCGAATTTTGTATTGACACCAGTACAAAACCCATTTCTTAAACCCTCAAAATATTTCTTCAACCAAAACGAACGTATAATGCGCCAAAGACGTTGACTCGAGCTATTGAAGATTACGATCGTACCATTCAATATCATCGTGGAAGAGCGAACGTGGTATCTGACGTGTTGAGTAGAAGATCGTATGTGTTTACAAGTGCGATGTTGTTAACATAAAGACTCATTTCGTATAACTTACAAATGATGAAGATAGAGTTAAAGACTCTAGGGACCCACGTGAAGTTAACGAATATACGAGTAAAATCGACTTTAATCGATAAAGTTAAAGACGCCAAGCTACATGCACCCGAATCGATAAATGTGAAGAAGAAGGTTCAAGAGGGCGTTATTCTAGAAGCAAGAGTTCTTTGAGAGAGGAAATCTCAACCCTCGATTTAATTGGCCCATTTGAAATCCTCGATTGAGTAGGAACTATGACTTATAGACTCGTTTCATCGCCAAGTATGTGGCGTGCTCATAACGCTTTTTTAACGTATCAATGTTACGTAAATATGTGAATGACCCGAACCACATTATTAATTTAGAATCTATTCGAGATAGCGGATGATTTAACGTATGAGATCTCGTGTTAAAATCTTGGATAAGAAGAATCGTATCCAACACTCAAGGGTTATACCTCAAGAGTTAGAATCGAAATGAAGTCAAGGTATCCTCTCACATTCTAAGATACCATGCAGTGCGCACGTAAATTTCGAGGGCAAAATTCCATAAGGAGGAGATTGTGAAACCCAGATTTTATGAATAAAGAATTAATTTTCTCGAAATAATTTTTTTATATTATGGTGTGAATTTGAGATAATGTTATAATTGTGGGTAATATTTATAAATTTTATAAAAGCATGCAAGTTGTTATATAATATTCGATTGGTGGGAATATTCTTTTTTTGTCGGGAAATATCAAATGCGACGAGTACAATCATTAGTGGACCCCAAGCGGAATTATTGTCGGATTGAGAAAGCGACAAAATATTTTATTGAAAATAACGGCGAAAGTTTTTCTGGTTGATCTTTGTTGAACTACTCGGTAGTAAAAGAAATCGATGTCTGGCGTTGTTGCGTAGTAATACACGGTATTAATTATTGATATTTATGTGAGAAGTCACTCGGTTTTGTTCAATCATTGCTACAATAGTTCTTCACGATAGTATCTCACATTATTTGATTCAATTATTGTTGATTTAGAAGTTTTGTTTTATTCAGTATTATTAACGTAATAAAATAGAAACATCTTTTTATATAAAGCGAGAATACTTTATTAAAGTTATTCTATAAATTGAATATATTATATTCTATTATGCATAGTGTTTTGCATAGTAAAATCTTTTATATAAAATGAATACTTTATTAAAGTTATTCTATAAATAGAATATATTATATTTTATTATGCATAGTGTTTGCATAGTAAAAATCTTTTTTTATATAAATAGAATATATTATATTTTATTTAAAAGATTTTTCTTTAAATATGGACCGTCAGATTAAAGTAAATCAATCTGGACCGTTCATGGATTAATTACTATACATTCCATTTTCCTATAAATAGAAGTTCATTCCTTCATTATTTTCTTACAAATTCACTGAACTCTAGAGAGAGAAACTATAGAGAGAGACTATAGAGAGATAGAAGAAAAGTTTTTTCGCTACTTCACTACTCTTATATCAAGTATTATTTTACGGTAAGGGATATTATTCTTTTGTATTCAAGAAGAGAACTTACATTATTCCATTTCTTTATTGTTACATTGGAATAACCTATATCGCCAAGCTACCCTATACTTGGTGACATTCTTCTATTATTCTACATCTTTATTATTCGCCGGAATATCCATCGTCTCTTGCTATATGTGGGACTGGTTCCATTTTTTTATTATTCCGGAATATCACATGTCATCTTATCTATAGGACTTGGTTCCATCATTTATTATTCGCATTTATTATTACATTGGAACATCACGCTTCGGTGTGAATTTCACCGACTGGTTCCGTTATTATTATTCTATTCGAATAACCGTCATCGCAAATCGCATGCGTGGTGATATCTTTAGTTATTCCATTCGGTATTATACTCGATTGATTAAAATTTTGACTTTATACTCCATGAAATTCGTGGAATATCCTTGATATTTTGCGCTTCATCCGAGATCTTTCCATGGAAATATTCTTCCGAACATTCTTGAATTTTACTCTACAAAGCGGTATCATGTTGACAATTTAGGCGTTATTGGTTCATGGATAAATTAATTCTTGAACTTGTTTTATTGAATTCTTATATCATTGTCATCATCCTCATGTTTATATTATGTTGAAAGTCATCGTGGCACTGTAGTGTATAGATGGACTTGGTATGATTATGACCGGGGATTATGCGGTGTAATCATGGTAGTAATATTACAAATGATGTGAAAATTAAAAGTCCTCATTGGCCGTAGTGCATTGATGGACAATTTTGGTATGATTATGGCTATGGATTCTCTTCTGCCGAGGAGCAAAGATGAATTGTTTTATGACATGATCGGGGATAGTTGATGAAAACACGATTATCTTTGGCCCGTAGAGCATGGATAATTCGTGGTCGTGATACTTAAAGAATATCCTTGGCCGTAGTGCAGGGGTGATTTGATGATGTGGAATATTTATTAAGCTGAGTCTCAGCGATAAAAGATAGTAGATGTTATTTTCTACTTGACTCTTTTAATGGATTGCTTGTTTCGCTGCAGTTAAACTTGATGTCTATTGTATTTTATCAGTTTAACATTGTTGGAGACTAATGATAATTTATTTCGCATTATCTTAGTCATAATATTTCTTCTTGGGCTAGTTGAGCTCACCCTTCCTTTCACCGCTTTTTTCTTGTGAAATGAGAATATAAATTTGGGATGAGTCGGGGAGCAGAGTGATGGTCGAGAGGATATCATTAGTAGTCCTCACTAATGCGTGAAATAGTGTGATAATAATTGTAATGAGGACTCCTTTTGAGTTTGTATAATCTCTAGTAGATAATATTTGTATTCAAACTCACAGGTTTATGTTTTATTAAGTATTGTACAGCGATGGTTGTATTTGAATTCTGTACCAAATATCTGGCGAACCATAATGGGTGATGTATACCTAATTTTGGGGGCGTCACAGTTGGTATCAAAGCTTAGGGATATGATCCCTGGCTAAGATGTGAGATAAGAACTAGAGGGAGAGCAGGGAATTCCTTCGCTAGTATGACCTACCTAAGTTTATTTGGTATTTAATTGGTCGGTCAAAGTATAATGATAATATGTGATATGTTAATTAACCCTTGTTTTGTGGCAGTGTTTGAAAATGGCATCCGAGAATGTTGAGATTATTAATGGAGCACAGGAGACCGTTAAGTCTCCACAGATCAATAATCAGGATAATGTGCAACGGAGGACAATACTCCTCATGAAAACAATAACACCGATGAAATGGTGAATGATGGGATAGTCGGAGGCTTTTTATGCAATTCATGCAACAACAGTGAAAGGCGCCTCATCCAAAATATAGGTAGAAATCATCGATAACTCTCGGGACGGTCACCATTAAGCGGTTTAAGGAGCAATTCATGCAACAACAGGCGAAGGTAGCTCCACGTCCATAATGCAGTGGAAACAATGGTAACCCACGGTTGGTCACTTCAGCGATTCAAGAGCTGGGACCAAGGAGTTTTGGGAAAGCGAGAACTACTTAAGGTGGAGACATGGATAAAGTAGATTACCAAGATATTTGATGTCTTGGAATGCTCGGAGGAGCAAAAGGTTCCATTCGCTACCTTTATGTTGCGTGAAGAAGGAGATCATTGGTGGGAATCGTAAAAGCGTACCTAACTTTGGACGACTCAAGATGTCTTGGGAGAAGTTCAAGAATTATTCAACGACAAGTACTTTCACGAAAGTATTCGGTCACATGAAGGAGGTAGAATTCATCAAGCTGGAGCAAAACAATATGACCGTGTCGCAGTACGAGGCTAAGTTTGCGGAGTTATCCCGGTTTACATCCCATTTGGTCGATAATGAGGAGTGAATGACGCGAATGTTTTTACGAGGTTTAAAACCCGATATACGTCAATACCTCATTTCTCACAAACTTTGTTTATATTCAGATGTTGTGAATAGGGCTCAATTATTGGAGCGCGATAATGAGTCCAAGACAACCAAAAGGCAACGACCAACAACACGATAATAATCATCATCTGGGTGGCACCGGTCATCTGAACAACGATAACCATCGTGGGGGATATTATCATGCCAAGAATGGTAACCATTTAGGTGGTAATCATGGCCAAGATAATAAGAATGGACATTTTAAGAAGAGAAGGTTCAACAATGACGAAGAAGGCGTCGACCAAAGACCCGTTTCAAAGGAAAAAAAACGCCCATCTGGTCAGATATGTTTCAAATGCGACAAGAGGGATACATCCAAGTCAAACTCATGCGCAACAATCTAAAGCGTGTTTTAATTGCGGAAGAAAAGGTCACCTAGCTCGATTTTGTCGTATGGTGAAGTCAAGTCCAATTGGGATAGTGATGCCAAAGGATGTCCAGCACAAGCCAAAGTTTTAGTTTTAGAGAGGCGTTTTTTTCTCGTGACGAGGAACACGAATAAAATTATCACGGGTAAGTTAATCATAAGCTCTTACGAAGTCTATACCGTGTTGATATCTACGGTTCTACTCACTCTTTTATTTCACCTAGTTGTGTTCAATGTTTGTACTAAACTCCGGAGAAGTTAAACTTTGATTTATCTATTGAAACTCCATTGAGAGAAACCTTCGTTACCTCCACTGTTTATAAATCTTGTTTGATTCAAATCGACACTTTCACGTTACCTATCGATCTTATCTCTTTGAAAATACTTGTCTTTGATGTGGTTTTTTTTTAAACGATTGGTTAACTACTCATCATGTTTTTCGTAAGGTTGTTAGCTTTCATATTCCTAACCAACCTATTATGCGAATTCAAGCAACCAAACCACTAAATTCAATCATTGTCATATCAAGCCATAAGTAAAGAGCCCCGATCCTTTTGTTGATGACTTCCTTGTGTGGAATGCACCGAAGCCAAACTTTTTGTAGGCGACGTCGTGAATTACGATGACAAGTTGATAGGTATCATTATGAGGTGCTATCTAGGTTAAAGGATAGAAGTCACAGTTGGTATCAATGTGACGTACTATCCAAGTCTTCGATGAGAGAATGATTTTGAATGATATTTCTATCATTAATAAATCTCTTGACGTATTCCTGAAGACTTCTTAGCCTACCCCAGAGCGTGAAATCGAATTTTGTATTGACACCAGTACAAAACCCATTTCTTAAACCCTCAAAATATTTCTTCAACCAAAACGAACGTATAATGCGCCAAAGACGTTGACTCGAGCTATTGAAGATTACGATCGTACCATTCAATATCATCGTGGAAGAGCGAACGTGGTATCTGACGTGTTGAGTAGAAGATCGTATGCATTTACAAGTGCGATGTTGTTAACACAAAGACTCATTTCGTATAACTTACAAATGATGAAGATAGAGTTAAAGACTCTAGGGACCCACGTGAAGATAACGAATATACGAGTAAAATCGACTTTAATCGATAAAGTTAAAGACGCTCAAGCTACATACCCGAATCTGATGAATGTGAAGAAGAAGGTTCAAGAGGGCGTTATTCTAGAAGCAAGAGTTGCTGAAGAGAGGAAATCTCAACCCTCGATTTAATTGGCCCATTTGAAATCCTCGATTGAGTAGGAACTATGACTTATAAACTCGTTTTACCGCCAAGTATGTCGCGTGCTCATAACGTTTTTAACGTATCAATGTTACGTAAATATGTGGATGACCCGAACCACATTATTAATTTAGAATCGGACGAGATAGCGGATGATTTAACGTATGAGATCTCGTGTTAAAATCTTGGATAAGAAGAATCGTATCCAACACTCAAGGGTTATACCTCAAGAATTAGAATCGAAATGAAGTCAAGGTATCCTCACTTTTGTTTCTAAGATACTGCGTACGTATGTAAATTTCGAGGCGTAAATTCTATAAGGAGGGGAGATTGTGAAACCAGCATTTTATGAATAAATAATTAATTTTCTCGAAATAATTTTTTTTATATTATGGTGTGAATTTGAGATAATGTTATAGTTGTGGGTAATATTTATAAATTTTGTAAAGTACATGAGTTGTTATATAATATTCGATTGGTGGAGAATATTCTTTTTGTCGGAGAATATCCATGCACGATTGCATAATCATTGGTGGACCCCATAACGGAATTATCATCGGATTGAGAAAACGACAAAAATATTTTATTGAAAATAACAATGAAAGTTTTACCGTTGATCTTGTTGAACTACTCGGTAGTAAAAGTAAAGAATACGTGTTGTTGCATAGTAGCACGGTATTGATTATTGATATTTATGTGAGAAGTCACTCCGGTTTTGTTCAATTATTGCTACAATAGTTCTTTGCGTAGTATCTCACATTATTTGATTCAATTATTGTTGATTTAGAAGTTTTGTTTTATTCAGTATTATTAACGTAATAAAATAGAAACATTTTTATATAAAAATGAATACTTTATTAAAGTTATTCTATAAATTGAATATATTATATTCTATTATGCATAGTGTTTTGCATAGTAAAATCTTTTTATATAAAGCAGAATACTTTATTAAAGTTATTCTATAAATAGAATATATTATATTTTCTTATGTATAGTGTTTGCATAGTGCAGATAGTGTTTGCATAGTAAAAATCTTTTTATATAAATAGAATATATTATATTTTATTTAATGATTTTTCTTTAAATATGGACCGTCGATTAAAGTAAATCAATCTGGTCGTTCATGTATTAGTTACTATGCATTCCATTTTCCTATAAATAGAAATTCATTCCTTCATTATTTTCTTACTTAATTCTTTGAACTCTAGAGAGAAACTATAGAGAGAGACTATAGAGAGATAGAAGAAAGTTTTTTCGCTACTTCACTACTCTTATATCAAGTATTATTTTACGGTAAGGGATATTATTCTTTTGTATTCAAGAAGAGAACTTCATTATTCCATTTTTTTTATTGTTCATTGGAATAACCTATATACATGAGCTACCCTATACTTGGTGACATTCTTCTATTATTATGTCTTTATTATTCGCCGGAATATCCCGTCTGTCTTTATCTGTGGGACTGGTTCCATTTTTATTATTCGTCGGAATATCCCGTCTGCATCTTATCTGTGGGACTTGGTTCCATCATTTATTATTCGCATTTATTATTTCATTGGAACATCCCGGTTTTGTGAATTTCACGACTGGTTCCGTTATTATTATTACATTGGAATAACCGATCTATCTAAGTACCGCATGCATGGTGATATCTTTAGTTATTCCATTCGGTATTATACTCGATTGATTAAAATTTTGACTTTATACTCCATGAAATTCGTGGAATATCCTTGATATTTTGCGCTTCATCCAAAGATATCTTTCCATGGAAATATTCTTACGAACATTCTTGAATTTTACTCTACAAAAAAGATCATGTTGACAATTTAGGCGTTATTGGTTCATGGATAAATTAATTCTTGAACTTGTTTTATTGAATTCTTATATCATTGTCATCATCCTCATGTTTATATTATGTTGAAAGTCATCTCGTGGCACTGTAGTGTATAGATGGACTTGGTATGATTATGACGAGGATTATGCGGTGTAATCATGACCGTAATATTACAAATGATGTGAAAATTAAAAGTCCTCATTGGCGTAGTGCATTGATGGACGTTTTTGGTATGATTATGGCTATGGATTCTCTTGACCAAGGGAGCAAAGATGAATTATTTTATGGCATGATCGGGGATAGATTGATGAAAAACACGATTATCTTTGGCCGCAGAGAGCATGGATAATTCGTGGTCGTGATCTTAAAGAATATCCTTCGTAGTAGAAAAGGGGGTGATTCGATGATGTGGAATATTTATTAAGTCGAGTCTCGGTGATAAAAGTGATGAAAAACTTTTTAATCATAAAAGATAGTAGATGTTATTTTCTACTTGACTCTTTTAATGGATTGCTTGTTCCAATCGCATTAAACTTGATGTCTATTGTATTTTATCAGTTTAACATTGTTGGAGACTAATGATAATTTATTCGCATTATCTTAGTCATAATATTTCTTCTTGGGCTAGTTGAGCTCACCCTTCCTTTCACCGTGTTCTCTTGAGGAAAATGAGAATATAAATTTGGACGAGTCTGGGAACGGAGTGATGGTCCAGAGGATAAGATTAGTAGTCCTCACTATTCGTGAAATAGTGTGATAATAATTGTAATGAGGACTCCTTTTGAGTTTGTATAATCTCTAGTAGATAATATTTGTATTCAAACTCATGTTTATGTTTTATCGTATTGTATACGCATAGTTGTATTAGTAAGTTGTATTTGAATTACATACCATGATATCATGACCCAAGATGGGTGATGTATACCTAATTTTGGAAAGCGCCACGATCTATTTGTCAAAATTGATAGTTGCTTTGCAATGAATTATTTTTCTATATATCTATATATATAATCTAAAAGAGAAATCTACAATTTAAATAATTTGATTGAATATAAAATTAGTGAACGAGTATAATAAACAATGAACCTAAATTGAAATGAATCTAGTCTCCAAGAAAAAAAAATAATTGAAAAAAAATTTACACCGCGTAAAAAAAAACATATAAGAAAATTAATTCGTGCCATGCATGGATTGCAAGCTTATATAAATATAATATCTTAAATTCAATAAAACTAACTTTTTAATAATTGAAATACTATTTTATTAAAATTTTGTGCCTTCAATATTAAAAGGTGATGGAAGGAGTATTATTCGTACTCGCTCGACTAAAAGTTCAATTCGAACTCGACTCAAAATATAAATGAGTTAAATATGAGAATATTTTAAAATTCGATAAATTACTCAAATCTCCTCAAATTGTAATTTTCTATTAATACTCGGATTATATTCGTTTGAAAAGTTCAAACTGTTCGAACTCGATTCAGAAGCTAAATAAGCCTCAATCAAATTTTATTTTATACTCAATAAATTTTATAAACTAAATCTGAACAAGTCAATATTCAAATCGACTCAGTTCGTTTATACCTTACTAATTAAGAGTAGTAGTGTTTATAGTTCTAAACGCACCACCCAAAGTTTGAAAAGTTGCCGTTATTTTTCAAACTTTGATTGAATTAATTTGTATCAAATTATAATTACAAAACATACCCAATTATTAAGCATCTCTTAAAAAAAAAACAAAAAAAACTACCACTAATCTTATTATTCATGTAAGACAATAAAAAAACTGAGTTAAACATTTGCCATATATATCATTTTTCAATTTTAAATTATAGTACAAACATTTATAAACTTGTGGAATTTAAAACTAAAAATTATTCAATTGCAGTGAAAGCCCTGAATTCCATTTTTCAGCAATGGGGGATTTCTTCATCAGACTCGAAAACATACCTGTGGAATACAAGCGGAGAACCATGCAGTGGAGCTGCCATTGATTCAACCACTATTACTCTCAACTCCTTTAGTCCAGGCATTAAATGCCTATGCTCTTATGACAATGGCAATGCTTCTACTTGCCATATTACCCATCTGTAAGTATTCATTCAACAATTTATCCACTAATTATTTGTGCTTGTAATCATGTGTTTTGTTTTATTTTGGTGCGAATTTGTTATTTTTGTTGAAATTTCAAGGTTCCCAAGAAAAAATTGTTGCAGAGAAACAATGGCGACAGAAAAAGAAACAGACCATAGAAAGAGAGAGTTTAGATAGAAGAGAAATCATGAACTTTATTCATACCCATTATACTCACAAATTAAACAACTGAAAATAGTACTTTGTTCGTTCCAAATTACAAGATTATTGTTTACTTTTGAATGTTAATTCGAGGCATTTTCAAAACGATCAACCTTTTAATAGTACGTTTTTAGATAGTTTATGATATTCATTTTCAAAATGATTAAGTACTTCTTACATAGTTTACAATATTCATTATTTTATTAACTAAAACTAAATGAATTGAAGTCAATTTTGAGTTTGAAAATGTCTAAAGTTGACTTTAAAGATCTTATATTTTGGGACTGAAGAAGTATATGGGTAGTACAGTATATCATTTAACTTTGACGTAGCTCAACTGTTTGATATATGATCCAAGAGGTGTTTTTCGACTTACTAGTATTATTATTATTTAGTGACAGCATTGATGGGCTGTATTCATGTGTGCACCACTGGGTAGTATAGCATTTATCAATTTCATTCATGTCCATTACACTTGCAAAGAAAACAACTGAAAAAGTTATAAGATCATTGTTAACTTTGGATAGTCAATTCGAGAAATTTTTAGTTATAATGATGGCTTGCAAGATTTTTTAATGTTTTTTGTTTCTTTCGGCAGGAAGGTTCGTGAATGTAATGCTGTGGGTGTCATTCCAGATGAGCTATGGCATTTGACTTTCCTCACCAATTTGTAGGGTTCCTAAGTTGATATATTTAGTTAAAGGCGTTGAAGATTTCTTTTATCATTTATAGTCTATTAATCAGTTATAGACTATGATGCAGAACATCAACATAGCAATTTCATAGACATTTGCGATATTCCCAATGGGCACATTGACATTTATTTGAAATTTCTCCTTTAATAATATGTAGGGATTTGGGCCGAAATTACTTGAGTGGTCCCTTGTCTGCGTCCATTGGCAATTTAATTCGCATGCAGTACCTGTAAGCCCTTTTTTTTTAATTTAAGAAAACTCTGGTGTTTAAGATACTTCTTTAGCATACTGATTTAAAAGAAAATAGGAGCTTTGGTGTCAATGCACTATCAGGGGAGCTTCCAAAGGAACTAGGGAAGCTTACCGAGTTGGTAACATTGTATGTCATTTACTCACTTTTTAACAACTAATGTCTTAAAGCCGAAATTTGATATGAAGTATGTTTGTAAAATGCCTTTCTTGTTAATATTGCAGGGCTTTTGGCACAAACAACTTCACTGGCCCTCTGCCATCCGAGCTTGGGAGTTTAAAAAAGTTAGAACAACTGTAAGTGCTTATCTCAATCTGTATAAAAAGTGATGCTCTCACATGGTTTTAAAAATCAGTCCAAAGCTGTACATAAAGCTAGATACGAGTTCCATTCTGTTACGGCCTTTCAGGGGGAGAGAAAAGATTTCAGTATCAAACTCAATATATGAACAAACCTTCTAATGAACTCTGAATTGAATAGAATCAAGTTAGGGTAGTTAGTTTTACTTAATTTTTTCCATTTTATTTGCTGGTAGGGTTATATTCTTTTATTTGTAGGATATACGTAATCAGCAGTAATTATATTCATTGTTACTTGAAACATATTAGTTTAAAAGTAATATTATCATCCCATATATGTGATGAACTTCAATATAGTATAATTTTTATAATTTGATTCTATACTTAAAAGAAAAATTCCAATTTGCACCCTAAACTTTAGCCCTAAAATCAATTTGTACCCTAACTTTATTTTGAATTAAATTTCACCCTATAATTTTAGTGAGAAAACAAAATAAACCATCCACACCCCCTACAACAAAACAATTAACTTTAGTGCGGGGAATGCAAATTGTTTTGAAACTCAGTTTAGGGTGCATTTAACTCAAAATAAAGTTTAGGGTGCAAATTGATTTTAGGGTTAATTTAGGGTGCAATTTGGGATTTAGTCCTTAAGATAAAATAAGAAAGTTTTACATTTCCCTTGAACTGGAAAAATACAAAGGTCAAAAATTTATTATAGTCATCTTACAATTAGCAATAAATAAATAAATTCCAAAAGACAATAAAAAAACCAATTTATGGGATTTTGGATTTCAAAATGAGCATATCCATACCGTTTGAGAGAAGGGTGCAATAAGGAAGCATTCTCCCAAATTTATATATGTCCTGCATTTGTAAAATGATAATGCACTCCACTTTTTATCTGTTGTGCTCTACCATATAACAAAATTTGCTCATTGTAACCTTATGGTGAAGTGCAAATAGCGACGAGTGAAAATAGTTAAAAGTAAACTGTATATTTTACCTATTAAAAAAAGGGTGTAGTGTATATATCACCTCCCCCATGGCAAAACTGTAACATTGATTGTGACTGAGATTTAAACCTTGAGGTTTCATCTTGGGTAGCACTTGGTATTGATTTTCCAAATGGTCAACTAGAATGCTCACTAAGGAACTCTAATGCAATGTATGCTACTAGTAAAGATTCATGATTTTTGTAAGTTGGTTTTATTATATATTATAATTAATGTACTCTAGGGACTTTGCGTTGGTGGACCCTCCTAGTAAAACATTGTCCTTCACAGAATAATTGTTATCTCAAAGGGATTACTATTTCAGGCAATGTACTCTAACAACTGGCCGAAGGGGCAGATATTTAGACTACCATAGCGTATATTTTGTTTAAGATTGCGAGGCATAAGCATACTTTGGTAAAATAAAGCACACATTTCGTTTACAAAGATTTATCTAGAATACTTCTATGCGTCTTACCTAATCATGACTTATTACAAAATATCTTTAGATCGGCAAAAAAATGATTCGAGAAAAATTAGCAGAATTATGTTAAAATCAGAGGCGAAACCAGGGGGGTCATATGACCCCCCACCTTGAAATCTCCGGGGGTTATTTGCTTTCCTTTCCCTTCTTTTTTCTTTTATGTATTTTCTTTTCTCCTTTGGTTCTTTTGCTTTATCATCATAGTGGGCAAAAAAAGGTGGTATCAAGTCTCTCTGTAAACTAATTAAAGATAAAAAGCTAAAGAAATAAAATATTTTTTTTGGATCCCACTATAGTGACCATAAGTTCACCATAATTCTATCCTATCGAGATTATTAAATCTCTCCTTTTTTTTGTTGTTGTTGCTGGAATTCCTTCTTTGAAGCTAATTAATCCCATGAACCACAATATAAAGTTTTGAATATATAATATTATAATTTGTAATTTATCTATAAAAAGTAGCTAATCAGTTGACTAAAAAAATTCAAAGTCTGATTAATAGTCCCATAGTTCGGGGGAAAATTAAAAATAAAATATATATATATATATATGTATATATGTATGTATATGTATTTAAAGCCTTTAGACTCACAACTCAAAGGAATATGAAGAACAAATGATTGGAGTACAAACAACTGAACCTCTCCCTAAGATAGGATAGAGGAAAAACCATCAGCTACTAGAACCTTATCATTGTTGGAACAAGGAGTATAAGAGTTAAATAGTTGTGATATGCTCTGAAGTACCTGAGTTAATAATCCAAGAAGTATATGTGGATGAAACACTTAATGCACGAGAAAGTATAACGTAGTGAGAGGAAGCAGGGTTGGACAAAAGTGTTTAAAATATTTTCTCACGAGTGAGAGCACTATTATCACCACTATTAACTGTGCTAGACTCTGTCATATTAGATAATGAGTGCAACAAGAATATCTAAGGAAAAACTCAACGAGGATACTTCAGAGCTTGCAACACTTTTAATTACTAAAGGACAAGCAACAACAACCAAGAGAGGACAACAACCAAAAAGACTACCGGTTTACTAACTGGGGAAGAAAAAAAGGAGTACCAAAAATTACTTTGAAGAAATCACGACACAACCAACACAAATGGACAGAACAGGTTGAGGTGAGTCCGGAAAAGTGATAGTCGTCAGCCAAGAATAACTTACGCGTACTACCAACTTATTTTAAAAAAAAGGCTCAAGTCTGGACAAGTTTGAAGGAACTGAGGCAACTTAATTTTGAGCAATTTGATCAAGCTCTGATACCATGTAGAAACCCATTTTAGGTTAGAGAGAGAGGAAAAGAAATTTGTGAACGAGAGGTTAATTTCTTCCCATTAGTTTTCTCTATTTATAATGCTAAATAGGTTACAACAATTCCTACAATCAAGCTATTACAATCCGTACAATTAAGCTAATTCCTACAGTCAAGTTATTACAATCGATCACTCTAATTTAGCTACAATTATCCTGAGCATATTCTATTTACATTCTAACACACACACACACACATATATATATATATATATGTATTTTATCTTTTTCCTTTTTTTTTTGACCCTCTACTTTTAGGATTACATATGGGATTCATTTTCAGTCTACATTAACTAGTTGAGAATAGAAGGAGTTGTACATATTGATGTATGTATGTTTCTATATGTGAATGTGTGTCCTTTTATTTACGTACATCTATTTTTATTCTTACCCTTAACTGTATTTATGCACTTCTTTTTATTTTTATTTTTTGTTTTATCTTTTTATTTTTCTCCTCGCCTTCTAGTTTTACTCTTACGTATGGAATTTATTTTAGCCTACCTCAACTAGTTTGGATAAAGTTTCAATTGAATTGAGCATCTCTGAATTAGCAAATTAATAGCTGAGAACTGTATACCACGTTTGTAGCCATTTTAGTCTTACTTCTGATTTAATATATCTATTACAGTCTCCTCATGGGTGTTATTGTATTCTCAACTAGGTACAGTTGTACATGTGCTTGGATATATCTTCTGCCCTTTTTACAATAACCGTCATTTTCTAGTCCACAAGTGTAATTTTTTGTCACATATATACTTCTCTTTCCACGTGCTTGCATTCGACTGATCTTGAGGTTGTTCGCTCTTGTTTAGCTTGCCACCCATTTTATGGGTTGCCATGACTCATGGTCACCCTTGATTGTTCAGAAAGATAAATTTTGAATTATTAGTATCTACTATCAAGAAAAAAAAATCTTCGTAGCATTAACATTGTTCACCTTGTCAGTTACTTCGACAGTTCAGGAGTGAGTGGTCGAATACCTCCAACATTTGCTAATCTACAAAAGCTGCAAACAGTGTAAGATCTTTCAGACATATTTCTTAATATAATCTGAAGCGAATTAAGATATTTAGTATTTTCAAATGGTTTGTTTTCTTTGTTCAAATCCACTGAGAGGAATTGTTGGGGATCTAGGTGGGCTTCTGATAACAAACTCACAGGCAGGATACCCGATTTCATTGGGAATTGGTCAAATCTTTATGACCTGTAAGACATACTATACACTTTCTCATTTTAGTTAAATCATGGTGGAATTTTACACATTTAAGGTTAATATTAACTTCAATGTGAAGGATATATAATGTAATTTTTGGTATTTAATATGGCATACTCAATGTTAAGCTATATCTTGGTGTTTCTTCAGGAGGTTCCAAGGGAACTCTTTTGAAGGTCCCATACCAACTACATTCTCCAAATTGACCTCATTGACAACCTTGTGAGAGTTGGCTCTTTCTTTATTTTTGGTTTTGGAAATTTGTTGTACGTTCTGATTTCCCTTATTTGGATGATGATAATATCTTAATGAAAATTATTGCGTAGGATAATAAGTGATTTATCTAATGGGGGCTCTTCACTGGACTTCATTAAGGATATGAAATCTCTGAATGTCTTGTAAGGAAATTTGGTTGTATTTCTTATTGTTATGCTTTTCACTATAACTGTTGCATAATTTTTTCCAAACTTCCCAGTTGCTCTTCTTACTATTGTAAATTCTTTCTTTTCTTTTTCTCTGCAGAATTTTGCGCAATAACAATATTTCTGGTTATATCCCTTCCTACATTGGAGAATATGATGGATTGTCGCAACTGTAAGTTGTTTTTGTTAGTGGGTGATTCTTCATAAACAAGCCGGCCCCTGAAAGTTTCAAGTTGCAGTTGGGTTGTGTGCTATGCATTGAAAATGTAGATTTAATTACCCATTGGCAATCTTAAACCTGAAAGCCTTTAACCAAGTCCCCGACACTAAAAGCTTCTTGTTTTAGATATTATCAACCAATAAATGTTATTTATTTGTAATTATTGTTATTGTTATTTAATTTTTTTTGCAGAGATTTGAGCTTCAACAACTTGACTGGACAGATTCCAAACTCGCTGTTCATTTTGAGCTCACTTTCTCGCTTGTAATCAACATCTACAGCTTATTCATTTTCAGTAGTACATTGCATGAGCTTTGATCAATCAATAATGCTATGTCCATTCAATGATTTAGTACATTTTATTTGTCCATTTAAAATGAACCTCTCAGGATAGTAACTGATGTTGCATTGAAACAAGTACTTTTTTTTAATCCTCAGGTTTCTTGGAAGCAATAAGTTAACTGGTATCCTGCCTACACAAAAGAGTGCAACTCTCTTGAATATGTGAGTACATCTTCCATGACTATTCGTGGATCTAGTTAATAGTATGACGTTGTTAGACTAAGTAACTAGTTTCATCATTTGAATAGCTCATTCTTGTGCTATTTCATTAGATAAGGGTTATCAATTTTTGTGTTAGTCTAGTAACAAAGAACGATTTTTTATTTAACTCCAAGGGCGTGACTAATGTTATAAATTAGCTTTATGCTTTATATAATATCATGGTTACATGACCCTTGAGTGTAAGCATGGCTAGAATTACGATACATATGCGTTTGTTAGTGGGTGTGTGGGGATGGTATACTCTAGAAATCAGTTTTGGTTTGTTTCGTAGATGGTCAGTTTGGTAGATGGGAAGGAAAAGTGAAGTGATGGAAAGACGTGTGATGAACTTTCTTTTCTTTGGGAAAAGGAAGGTTCTTTCCAATAAATTGTTTGGAATAATAAGAAAGGAAAGGATAAAAAATTAGGAATGGTCTCACACTCCTTCGTGGTGTAGCATAAAGTGAAGGAAAAATGGAAGGATTATTAGGAGTATACTTTACAATTATAACCTTATTATATGGAGATGTATATTAAATAACAGTTTTATTAAGGTTTTACGTAAACCACTAAACTTAGACCCCTGCCTCAAAGTATTCCCCTTTTTTTATGTTTCTGCCCACTTTGGGAAGATGAAAGATGGTGGTCCCAAATAGAAAACCTGGCTTTCTACTTTTCTCTCCCATTAAGTTTTTCATCCTACCAAGCAAAGGAAAATTACTCTATCCCTCCCCTTTTCCACCCACCCTTTTTCATCAATGCTTGGAAGCATTTTTAACCTGAATGATTTGTGGGGTCATGGTTCATGCTTATATAAGATAAAAATGTAACACCTCAGTCCCACATTGAAAAATATGGAAAAAAATTGTCTAATGTATAAGAAATTAAATTACTAATAATAGTACATTCAAGTCCTGACCTTTTGGGTGAGCTTCACCCAAGAAGATACTATTGTTCCAGTGGTTTAAGGCCTTATTTAGATGGATTTGATTCGATTCGGACTTGGGATCCAAACTCGGGATTTGACCCGGGTTGTTTCAAAAGAGAAAGGTGAAGATGTAATGTAACTTAAACCAAGTTTTTCCACCCCCAAAGGTGTTACTCTAAAAAGGTTTCCATGCACTATTTTTGTAATTTAATCATAATCCAGTTATTATTCTTCATGATATTTTTTGAGGCACTCCCAATTCTTGGCTCCTACTTCTATTTCCCAGTTTTTTTCTCTAAAGGTGTAGGCTCTTTCTGGTCAAGCCTGTGTTGTAAGAATATATGCAAGCCTATGTTGTAACTTGCAAGAACACATTTTGTTTGGATACTACAAGTTCATTAATGTGGTTAGAAGGTGTTTTGTGGTTCAGTGTACAGGAGGTGCCATTAAGGCGGACTGCCAACATCCATGAGTGCAGTGGTAGCTGGAGAGTCGAAGTCTGGGCTAACTATTCTCGAGAGTAAACCCTGGGAGTGGTCTAGAGTAAGAAATTATTCATATAAGAGTGCACAATCGGTGGGGTGTAAAATCACAAGTATTGTTTGTGCTGGGCCTACTGAAGGTGCATGCCAGGGCTGTCAATGTTTGGCTGATTGAAGGGCAAGGATTGGATGCTTTTAACTAAGTAACACTGGGGGTGTGGAAGTAGCTCATTCCCTCCTGATTATGGGAAAACAACTATCTAAGGGCTGAGCGGGAAGAGCTGACAAAGTGACTAGATCCACGTACAGGAGAAAGGGAGAGATTTCTGGAACTAGGAGAGAGAGAGAGAGAGAGAGAGAGATAGAAGAACCCATTAATGAGGGTTGTCCTCCTTTTATATTAACTTCTAGCCAGTACAAAAAGGAGGCAGCCAACATTATGTGTTTTCCATTCCTTGTGACAGGAGGCCCATGCAAAGTAGCCCATGCTCCCTTGCAGCCTATTAATATGTGGAAACTTGGGGTTACTTGTAGCCCCTTCAACCGCTTCCTTGTACCTTTTCGCTGTTCGGTGACTAGATATCCTAAAGGCCATACTGTGTCAAAACTCACTTCTCGCCATCTAAGCTAAAGTGGTTGATCTGACACGCTATCCATGTGGGAAGGGTCTTGCTAACCCCCGTGGGAGAAGCACCTTCTCCCACAACATGTCCTTAGGCTTAACGTAGCCCCCATCCAAACTATCAAACTAAAACATTTAGATCAGCCCTTAAATCTACTTTGTGGCTTTCTCCTCTTGGTTTACCCTAACGCCAATACCTTCATGAGCAGAACCCAACCTATGTCCCCATGGAGGAAACCTTACTAGCCCGTGAAGGCAACATCTTGCTGGTTCCCTGAGACAGCACCTTCTCCAAGGCGGATTTTGTCAACTTACACTCTGTGTCTAGGGCTTTATGTTTTTGTCATCGGAACATTCCTCTAAGGCACTGATGTCCACTTAGAATCTGTTCCCAACCTAAGTGCATTTTCATCACTCATGGGAATTGCCCCACAATCCCATCTCTTACTGTCCTACTCCATTTATTCCATCACTCAAGACTCGCGAGGGAGTTCCATAAACCTGTTAATTTGGTTCCAATCCTCAACAACGCTATCCCTTTCGAGGGATTGCCCCACAAGCCCGAGTCTTGGCACAGACCAAAACCATTCCATCAGTATTGCACCAGGAGGCCGTGTATTGGAGAAGCTCCAGTAATGCCTATACTTATGGAGGGTTTCTCCATAAATCCTTGACAATGCCCTTTGCTCTGTCAGAGTGGTAATGAGTATATTAAGACTATTCATTGACTGCTTGTCCATTAGAGGGTTTGATCCCATTCCTGTGAAATGTTTTTTGGCACTTAAGCCAGTTCCTTGGTGTTCTGGGAACACTTGTCTAACCTTTAGACAAGTCAAGTGACACCAAGTTAACTGGTGTTATTGCAGTCACATGGCTTATTCTAATCCTTTAGAGTGTCGTGATAAGTTTCCTGACTGACAAAAGGTTATGAAGTATGTTATATAAATAAATTTTGCTAATATATCGAAGCGAATGCAAAGTGTACCTATTCATATGTAGATATTGAGAGTAGATTTAACCATGTGGTTAAGACATATTTTTGTTCGCATTGACTGAGATTTATTATTTTCAGTTTATAAAAAAAAGAAAGAATTACTGTCATTAGTTGTCAGTAATAGAAGATATACTTGACATACTCGTTATGTTCCCTGCAGAGATTTATCATACAATGAACTATCCGGGACATTTCCTTCTTGGATCAACCAACCAAAATTACAACTGTATGTACTCTTAAATTTATGTTTTCTGCATGCTTTAATTTTTAATTTTCTTCGTTACAGTCATCACTGCTATCTTATGGTAGTCTGACCTGACTGATTTTATAGTATGATTCTTGTTTGGTTGAAAGAATTGCTATAGATGCTTACACACACACACACACACACACACACACACACACACATATATATATATATATATATCACATGCTATGCATCAATTGAATGATTGTGAAACTAACATTGAGAGCTTTATCGTATGTAATTTGCAGTAATTTAGTTGTCAACAACTTCACGATTACGAGTTCAAACAGCAGGTGATTCTCTCGAAGCCACAAGTTCTTATAATTACTTTTAATTCTATATTACTCTTATTTCTATATTATTTATTATTATTATTATTATTATTATTATTATTATTATTATTATTATTATTATTTCCAATACTATTATAATCCTGATAGTTACCGTTTATTATTATCATTATTTTTTTTTGTTGATGATAGTAGAACCCGCAGCCATTACCCCAACCTTAGGGTGTGCATTTGATAAAACTACCAAGTGCACCACCAACCACGTTCACCGGGTAATCGCATAGTAAATTATGTGTGAGTGACTCCAAGGATATTATGTCTTTCCAGAGTACTAAACTTGGTGTATGCCTTGAAAGACACTTATTACTAGGCTCACGACCACTTGAGCTAACCCATTGAGTTGTTATTATCAGGATTATTTTTACAGGTAAGGAGACTGTCGCATAGATAGTGTTGGCTAATGACTATTTATTTCCAGCAAACCCATTTTGTACCATTCCATAAAAATCTTTGATGGCTGTATTTTAAATTCAAAGAAAAGAGTAAAGGATGGACATATTTCTTTCTTTTCCTTTTGATCCCTCTTTCTCTCTTCTCCCCCATTATTTCTGTCTCATAATCCGGATTGCAAAACTCCATACCCTTTAATTTGTATGAATAAAAAATTGTTGTTATTAAAAATGAGAATTTTAAAATAAGAGGCGTTGTTGGTATGTTTCAGTGCAATTAAAATGGACAAAAATGCAGCAGAAGTTCTGTATATGAACATATATACAACAATAGTGTACTTCAAAATATAGAAGGTTGACTACATGTCATCATTTTAGCTATACAGAAACATATCAACAACTGCTTCTCTTGAAAAATCTGTCCGAGTGCTTTTTAACGATATATGGATTGACCATTTATGACTAGTGGAATTATGGAGTTTTGAAATATAGAGTAGGAAAGAGAAAAAATGAAAGCTATAGAGAGAAAGAAAGATAGAAAGGAAAAAAAAGACATTCACTAGAAAGAGTAGTGACATTTGAAGGGTTGGCTGAAATAGGACATAGCCAGTGTTGGCTATGGATTTGTCCACTATGTATATTCTTAAATTATGTAGTACATATTATCTTACATAGATATAATTTCATTCTCATTGAATAATCAAAAAACTAAAACTAAATTTATTCTCATTGCGGCACCATATTATTCTCTTTGTATCTACATATATACTAAATCAAAATGATATTTCATTTTAAAAGCATCAAAGAAGATTTCTCATAACTGTGCTTATCATTATTCAGAGAGAAGATATAACTTGATGGTTTATAATAGTAATTCAAATGAGAACAAAAGCATATGTAAATGCAAAGGGTATATTGGGCAATACATGTATTGGTGCACTATTAATGGCAGCAATGATCAGGAGGCAATGTTTTCCTCGGCCAAAGCCATTGTCTTGGATATATTCATTTGTTCAATTTTAGTTTTTTAGCCATTCTTTTGTACAATGGTCTTTCCTAATTGACCTGCATTCTCTCTCAGATATCTGCCTTCAGGACTGAACTGTCTTCAACGAGGTTTTCCCTGCAAGCGTGGATCTCCAAACTGTAAGTGCAGTGTTAAAATTTTCAATTTTGACATAAAGAGCGGAATAGGAAAGAGGTATTATGTGCCCAAAAAGGAGAAAGATCAATTTGAAATTGTTGGTGCTCAAGGTGTTTTATTTAAACAGTTCCTTCTGTCATTTTAGCGATTGTATTTCCACTAAATTGTTCAAACACTAGCTGAAAATAATTTGACTTGTGATATTATATATATATATATATATATATATATTTTTTTTTTTTCTTTATGTACTTCTTGTTATTTATGTATTTAATTCAATTAATTGTTCTTCAGTGACAGACATTTGTTCATCAATCAAGTCTGATAAATTCCTCTTTTGCATTATTTTACAGATTACAACTTTTCAATCAAGTGTGGTGGTCCACAAATTACGGATTCAAATCAGATTATATATGAGAGCGATAGTGAAACCCTTGGTCCGGCGACATACCATGTTAATACTGTGAACAGGTGGGCAGTCAGTAATGTTGGACTGTCCACTGGAAGAGAGAATCCTCAGTACACAATTTCTACTTCATCTCCATTTAGAAATACTTTGGACAAAGAGTTGTTCCAGACAGCACGAATTTCTGCTGGATCACTCCGATATTACGGCTTGGGGCTTGAGAATGGTAATTACACCGTTAAACTCCAATTTGCAGAGATATTCATCCTAAATCCTATTACTTGGAAGAGTCTCGGAAAGCGCGTTTTTGATATATTTATCCAGGTATGTGTGAATGTGTAGATTTTTGAATAAAAAAGTAATGTGTTGTTGTATTTAATAATTAATAGATTCAAACAGTGCTGTGAACTGAATTTTGCTAGGAGAACTACTATTGACCTGTCATAAAATTACTACCTCCTTCTGAAAACTGTTATTTTATTATTTTATTCTCTCAAAATATTGCATTTGACATAATTTTTCTTAATAGTTTTTAAAAATATAAAAAATCCTACTATTTTAATTTTAATAGTGAAAAAATAATCCAATAAAAGTATAACTAAGCGTGTTACATGTAAACCTTATTGAAGAATAAAGTCAACAAAAGAATTAAGACTCATTTTTAGACGTGGGAGTATACTTTAGCATCATGTCTCGATTTGATTATATAGGAAAGTTTCTCCTGATTTGTTGTTATTCTTTTGTAACTCAGGGCTACTAATGAATTCCATAAGTAGAAATATACACATGGCATTAATATAATTCTAATTGGTCTTGTCAAAAGTAATTTGGGTACACGCCTTTGTACTGCAATTGACATATTGCGTATAGAGCTAAGCTTCTGCTTTATTTGCTTATCATGGCTGCCTAAAGACTCAAGTTATTCCCTTGTATTTTTTTCCCCATGTTTTTAATGTCACATGATCAATGAGCTCAATAAACTGAAATTATAATTATAATTTTTCTGTTAATTTTTCCCAAATCCCTTCTCTATACTCAATTCTGGCTAGTGATAGATGTCAATTATAATTATAATTTTTCTGTTAATTTTTTCCCAAATCTCTTCTCTATACTCAATGCTGGCTAGTGATAGATGGCATGTCCATGCTGCCTGTTATATGAGGGATTAGTTAAGTGACCTGCAAAGAAGAGGGGAGGAAACCATCCAAAGAAGAGGGAACACTGCAGACGGGAGTTCCCAAAATCTTATTGAAAAAGTTATATAAGCATCTTTGTCTATAGTATGCGTTTCATTCTATGTTTTTTAGAAAAAAAAATTCCTCCAAATTTTTTTTGATCTTAATTGTTTTCAATATTTTTGTTCTAATTATGTGCTGGCTTCTCTCACCCTTCATTTCACAGAAATTTCTGAACTATTTTTTTTTAAAACTATTTAGTTTCAGTAATTAATAAGTTGCTGAATCTTACTGCCTGGATATTAGTTTAGATATAACATATTCCAGGTCTAAGCAACATTTCATTCCCTTTTCTTTTATATAGTAAAACTGGCGTTCCAATACATTTGTTTGTTTGCTCTAGGGGAACCTGGTGTTGAAAGATTTTGATATACGAAAGGAAACTGGGGGGGCCTCTTTCAGTGCACTTTCTAAGACGTACAAAGTTCAGGTTTCTGAAAACTACATTGAGATCCATCTGTTTTGGGCTGGAAAAGGGACGTGTTGTGTACCTGGTCCAGGTATATATGGACCTATTATCTCAGCAATCAGTGCCACCCCAGGTTATCAACCCTAACACAATAGATTCAACAAAGTAGTTTGAGTCTATTTTTTTTAACTCCACTTATTACATGTTGTACAGACTTCATTCCCACTGTTAGTAACAACCCTCCAACCACTCCCACAAAAAAGAAGAATAGGATTGGTTTGATTTTGGGCATCGCTGTTCCTGTTGCTGTTGTGAGCTTTTTGTCTGTAATTGTGGTTTGCTCTTTTGTTCAAAGACGAAGAAGTCAAGATAAGTATGAAGAAGAAGGTAAAAAGGAAAAAATGATTTAAATGTATTATTGCAGTCTACTTCTTGACAGGATCCATTGCTTGATGTTGTCATTTGCCTGTGTGGGCTTCTAGTCTTATATTGGAACTGCTCTATCGATGCTACTTTGAATATATCATTATTCATGCACATAACCTTGTGTTGGCACAAAATAAGGCTTTACTGCCTGTTGGTTGCATTTCCATAAATTTGCTTCAATTCATTGCATGATACAGCCTGAAGTACTCTTGAAAATCCTGCAATAACATCACTGTCTCTATTGTCAACTCATTAATACCCTAGAAACATGTGAAGCATTTTTCTTTCTCTCAAATCCTTTATCAGTAATAAATGTAGCCTTGATTTGTAAAGAAAATTGAGTTCCATATATCGGCAATTGACAACTTTTACACAAGTTGAATCACGCATCCATGTCGCCAAACTCTGGGGAGTATGGAGGGGATTAAAACAGTGCTCAATTTACTGGAGGTGTCACGTTCAAGTATTTCTATTTGCAGTTGTTAACCATGGGTAGTTAACAAAAATCATGTGCTTGCAACCGTCATTGTTGTCATTTCTATTTTTGTTTCCAATATTATATAGGCTTTTGGGGTTAGAACAATATATTAGTTTGTTATATGTGGTATGATTCAAGTATTTTTCATGCATAGTATAAGTAAGTTGATTATTGAAAAACTACAGAAATGAAATCGCCACCTCTTCTGTCCATAATTTCACAGAGTTCCTGGGGATGGATGCCAGACCATACACCTTCAGTTATGCAGAACTAAGAGTTGCAACAGATGACTTTAATCCCACTAATAAGCTTGGGGAGGGAGGATTTGGACCTGTTTATAAGGTACGGCATGCTTGCAGTTGTAGTCAAGGATATTAAGGTGATGAAACATTTCATATTTACCCATGAATTCCTTGCCCACCCCCCACCCCCCACCCCCCACCCCCCAAAATAAAATAAAATAAAATAAAAATTCCCCCCATTCTCCGCAGAGAAAAAGAACAAAAAGAAAACAATTTGGTACAAAATCACTTGTAAAAGTTATTGCACTCACCTCTTATTATGAACAAGAGGCTTCCACATCATCTCTTCCTCTTGGATGACTGGAAAGTTGCGGCCTTCCTACCTGTAAATTTGTGCCATTAGGAGAGAGTCGGTAAATTCCAGTTTTTGTTGAAATTGAAATATTGAAAAATCTGAGCCTAAGCTCTTAATGCATATTTTGAGAAATATAATGATACTAAGGGACCAACAGCAGTAACACCAGTTATATAGTCCCCCCCCCCCCCCCCCTTCCCCTTTAAATGGAGTATGAGAATAAAATGTATGGTTGTGACTTAACAATTGTAGAACTTTTCTAATCAACAGGGGACACTTATCGATGGAAGAGTGGTTGCTGTTAAAAAGCTTTCTATAGCATCCCACCAAGGAAATAGTCAGTTTGTTGCAGAGATTGCTACAGTATCTGCTGTGCAACATCGTAACCTCGTGAAATTATATGGATGCTGCATCGAGGGAGATAAGAGACTGCTTGTTTATGAGTATCTTGAAAACAAGAGTCTTGATCAAGCATTATTTGGTAAACATTTACAGCTCTCACAATATATAAATATGGATATTATAGTGAATGTTATTTAATTTTGCACCAATGAAACAGGAAAACGAAGTTTGTATCTTGACTGGTCAACCCGTTATGATATATGCCTTGGAGTGGCACGTGGTCTAACATATCTTCACGAGGAATCACGACTACGAATTGTACACAGAGATGTGAAGGCAAGCAATATTCTGCTTGATTCTGATCACATCCCAAAAATTTCAGATTTTGGCCTGGCCAAACTTTATGATGACAATAAGACTCACATAAGTACTCGTGTTGCAGGCACAATGTATGATTCTCAACAGTAATACATGTCTATCAGTATATGAATAGTTTGTAATTTGTGGATGTTTTCTTTATCTAATGTAATAATCATTATTTTTTCTTGCTTCTGTAGTGGATATCTTGCACCTGAGTATGCCATGCGTGGACACCTTACAGAAAAGGCTGATGTGTATGCCTTTGGTGTTGTAGCTCTAGAGATTGTAAGTGGAAGATTAAATTCTGACTCGAGCTTGGAAGAAGAGAAAATATATCTTCTTGAATGGGTACGATTAACCTTCCCCACCACACTACACTTCCACACTACGACAGTAATCCTCGGAAACGTCATAACTTGTATGCATTTTAGCTCTAGCTAGGTAATTGTTTACGGAATTTCCAGCTTCATGCTTCTCAGCTCTAGGTCTAGGTCTAATAGTCAGGTTCACCTATTTGTGGCTCACTTCAAAAAGGAAATGAAGCATTTTCAGAACATGGTTAAAATGTTAATACGACACTTCTTAGATAGATATACATAAGCAGGATTATAATGATCCACTATAAAAGCGCATCAGGAGATGCAACTTGAAGACTGAAAATACCATTGAACTTTGGTCAAGCTATCATAAAAATATACAAACTATTGTTTTTGCACCTAAACAACTGAACTATCAAATAACTGCCAAAAATGCCCAAATTTTTGACCAGCTCATATGTACACATCAGAAGACATGTCAACTTATATGGGCACTTTTATGATTGGTTGAAAGTTCAATGGTTTAGGTTCAAAAAACATAGTTCATTGGTTTTTTGGTCATTAAGTCCAGGAAATGCTCTAACGAAATGAGAAAAACAAAAATGAGAGACCTCATGATTTTGGTTTTATTTTAGGCCTGGCAATTGCACGAGAATAACCGTGGAGTTGAGCTTGTCGATTCAAGTTTGTCTGAATTCGACGAGAATGAAGTGAAAAGACTGATACACGTGGCGCTCTTGTGCATTCAAACATTGCCAACATTACGACCTTCAATGTCCCGTGTGGTGGCAATGTTATCAGGAGATGCTGAAGTAAGCTCAATCACAACAAGGCCTGAATACATCAGAGACTTGAAATTTGAGGATATAACCAGCTTTACCAGTACCCAGACTTCAACAACAAAAACTGATCCTAGTACTCCTAGCTCATCAAAAAGTACTAGAAGCATAATAGAGGTAAATGACTCCAGTTATATGCTTCATAACATTGATGAAGAGGGTATATAGATGAGGAGTATTTTTAATTTAATTATTATTTTTTATAAATATAGAACTAGTATGCAAGCACCACTTTGTGTAAATATAGAACTAGTAGCCGTGTCAAAAAAGAAATAAAACCCATACATTAGAGATTAATGCTCTGTTTGAATGGTGAGAAACGTTTTTTGAATTTCTGGTGTTTAGGCATATTAGAAATTCGGTTGACCCAAAACGAATTATAATTGTAAGTTTAAATTTAGGGCAATATGGTCATATACAATTGTGTATGTTTTATTTGTATTGAGTCTGTCAAAATTACATCGTTTTGACATATTTGCTTTTAAAGAAAACAACTTTCCTCATCCCAAATCAGAAATAAAAAACAAATCAGTCAAAACGACGTAGTTTTGACAAACTGTGCACAAATAAAACATACACAGCTGTAAATTTAAAGCATTTGGGATTGCTTAAATAATGTTGTTGATTATTTCTTTTGCTTATAAACAGTTCTAAAAAAGCAATTTGTATTTAGTAATGAAATAATACTTAAACTAATAAAAAAGTAAAAAGTATTTGGTATTTAAAAAATTGTTTCACTTATTTCAACTATAAATTATTGAGAGTAAATGTTTTCAAAAGTAAAAAATAGGTAATTGATGAAATTATTAATAAAAAAAATAGGGATAGATTAGTATATTCGGTTAAAACTGATTATTAGATTTTGGTGAATAATCAGAAACACTAATTTACTACTTTTGATTATTTTCATAAGAACGACATTATAATTAGTTTTTATTTTTGGACTTTATAATAAAATTATATAATTGATGATTGTATTATATTTATACTAATATCTTAATAATATTTATAGAATAATAAAGTACTGAGTAAAATTACGAAATAAAACTTTAAAAGCTTACAATTGTAATCAAGTATTTATATAAATGAGAATAATATAATATTCATCAATTAAATTAGCTCATCCACCGTACTCGGCAAAACAACCAAAATAGTCCCTATACTTTAGAGTTAGTTTCAATTTAGTCTTTGTAATTTTTTTTTTTCATAATTGTCCTTGTACACTAGACCTAGGACCTTCAGTTATATTGCTTAAACCAAAACAAAGTTGGTTAACTATTTTTATTTAATTAAATTAGGTAAAATTTAGACCCATATTTAAAAATCTATATATACCAAACAGATTCCTTTTTTCAACCCATATATGATATATCATTCCAAATTCAAATAAAAAGTTCTTTCATTATCCGTTGGCGTTGAGTAGTGAAAGGTATGAAGGAGACCCCACTGATCCAGTTCGGTCTACATTCCCATTACCTGTAGCATGTAGGTCCGCTAATGGTTAAAACATAAAAGTAAGGTAACCATACATGTATTTATATTATTTTTAATTAATAAGATGCTAATTAATATATTTATTACTTGTTTATTTTAATTGAAAGTTTTTTTTTGAAACAAGTCTAAATAATTTTTTATTTTATTCGAATTTGAATTTTTGTATATTTATTTTAAGTCAAAATATTTTTTTTTGAATTAAATGGACCAATAAAATATATTATGGTTACTTTAATAAAATAGCAATGTAAATTTATTTTCTTTGAATTTTATTTTTTGTAAAGTTATTTTAATAATTTTTATTTTCTTTGAATTTTAATATTTTAAACTTATTTTAAATCAAAATAAAATCTTTTGAATTAAATGGACCAATAAACTATATTATGGTTACTTTAATAAAATAGCAAGTTAAATTATATATCATGTCTAAAGAACACTGTGACGCCCCCAAAATAGGTATACATCACTCATCTTGAGTCGCTAAATACATGGTACAAAATTTAAATACAACTTAATTATACAACTGTCGTGTACATACGACAAAACATAATTTGAGAGTTTTAAAACGAATATTGTCATCTAGACAATATCCACACTCAATGGAGTTCTCATTATATTTATTATCACACTATTTAACAGAATAGCGAGGACTACTAATATTATCATCTGGACCGTCACTCCGTTCCCCGACTAGTCCCAGCTACGTTCTCATTTCCTGAAGAAAACAATGAAAGCAAAAGAGTGAGCTCAACTAGCCCAGTGAAAAATATTATGACTAAGATAATGCAGAATAATTTATCGTTAGCCTTCAACAGTGTTAAAATGATAGAATATAATAGACAACAAGTTTAACTGCAGCGGAACAAGCAATCCATTAGAAGAGTCAAGTAGAGCACAAAATCTACTATCTTCTATGATTTAAAAGGTTTTTCATCAACTTTATCGGCGAGACTCAAACAATAAATAATCCACATCATTGAATCATCCACGCACTACGCCCAAGGATATTCATTAGTATAACGACCACGAAATATCCACGCTTCTACGGGCCAAAGATATTCGTGTTTTCATCGATGGTCATGATCATGTCAACAACTATCCATCAACACTACGGGCCGGTGAGGACTTTTACCACATCATTTGTAACATTACTACCATGATTATACCGAATAATCTCTGGTCATAATTATACCAAGTCCATCTATGCACTACAAGCAACAGATGACTTTCAACATAATATAAGTATGAGGATGATGACAATGATATAAGAATTCAATAAAACAAGTTCAAGGATAAATTTTTAAAGATTTATAATTTAATTTATCCAGAAATCAATAACGTCCAAATTGTCAACATGATACTGTTTTGTGGAGTAAAATTCAAGAATAATATTGTACCAAAAATGATTTGGACCGAAAACGAATTAATTTTTATCATGAATAGTACTCCGGGTGAATAATACTCAAGTGAATAGTATCATGTGAATAGTACTTCGTGAATAGTACTCCGGCATGAAAAAGCTAAAACTTATCAAGAATGCTCAGAATAATATTTTTATGAAAAGATACTGGATGAAGCGCAAATTTTGAGGATATTCTACTAATTTCATGGAGTATATAAGCCAAAACTTTATCCAAATGAGTATAGAATTCGAAATCTGAACCGAAATAATATTACTTATATACTACGGAGTATGGAAGAAAATATTATTTCAAGCGAATATTGAACAAAAATAACATCCCTTACAAATATTAAACGAAAATAATATTCATTACGAATATTAAACGAAAATAATATTCTTTACGAATATTGAACGAAAATAATATTCATACGAATACGAAAAATAATATCTATTCAGAATATGAAATAAATAATACCCCTTACCTTGAACAGAAGAGTATTCCAACTGGTATAGCGGGGATATTCTTGAAGAAAACTTCTACTGTTTCCTACGCTCAAAGCTTCTTAAAACTCTAAAGAAATACGCTCAAGATTATAGAAGAAGAATTCTCTGATTCTGGTGTGATTTTCAATTCTAACTAAGCATCCTATTTATAGGAGAATGGAAAGGATACTATTTAGAATTTTCACGAACTGCACAGTAGGAAATCTGACGAATTCTTCGGGCGAAAACCGAAGAAAATTTTAATTTTACTATTTATTACTGTGCACTAAAATATTCTAATAAAACAAAAGTTTTAAATAAAATATAATATATTCTATTTATAATCAAATAAAATAAAACTTATAATATATATATATATATAATATGTTTCCCTCAATCCCCCGTAATCTTCACCCCCCCATTTCCATTTAAGTTTCATCATTCACACATTGGACCCACATGTGGCCCCACCTTTATTATATAAAAAAATATCTTGAATAACTTTTTACCGATTATTTTGAAAAATGAGTAAATTGGGGGGAGGGTCCATATAATAAGCAAAACTTCATAAAAATTCCCCTAATATTTTTAACAACATTTATCATCATTATTATAATTCACAATATTTAACAACCAGGTCTTTCCCAGGAAAGAGGGGCTTTCCAATAAGGATTCCTCCCTATTGGCGCGCAATTAGATTATCTAACCTCTCCTTGACAGAACTTCTAGACATAGTCAATATTGCAAATAATAATATTAATAACTTTGTCGTCTCAATAATATTGCGCCGTTGTACGAATATTCCCTGTTAAAACGAATATTTACCGACCAATCGAATATTATATAACAACTTGCTTACTTTGTAAAATTTATAAATATTACCCACAACTATAATATTATTTCAAATTCAAACCTTGATATTCAAAAATGATATTTATAGAAAAATTCATCTTTTATTCATAAAAGTTGGGGTCTTACAAACACATAGATTTATTTTTATAATTCTTTTTTCTAATATTTTATGTATTATGATTTTTAATTCAAATTTTTAATAAATTATATTATAAAATATCTCAAACAAAAAAAAAGAATGCTATTGAGTAACAAATGTTCATTTCAAAAATTGAACAACCAACTCTAATAGAAACGAGCAATGCTAGGTGTCAGGGTGCACAATCTGACACTATTTTCTTTCGCGTCTATGTCTTCCTTGTGATGCACTGGTTCGCCCAACCAGTCAGTAACCTGTCAATCACACAAGCACAGTTTGTATAAACAAGCCACACACACAAGCCAACAATGTTTACAGGACAACGTCCCAACCTTTTATTGCTCACCCAATAACAAGGATTACAATATATGACTAGGGCTCGCAGGCTACACTTGATCAGTGATCTCTCTGCCTTGCCAAGCTGATATGTATAATTTTATTTTATATATTTTGATGAGAATAATTATATTTTAAATAAATATATAATTATTTATTTATTTTTTCTTATTATTTTATTTTTAACTATTTTTCATTTTTACTTGAATTAATTTTTATTGACCTTGATAAATTATATGTCAAGTGTTAAATAAATTAATTCATATAATATTCAAGGCAAGGAAACCCTATTTCTTTTTCTAAACTAAAGTTGGGCAAAATATTTTTATACATTCATACTTCATATAAATACTAAAGCATGTAGTAAACATACTTATTATTTTATAAAAGACAGGATATATATATATATATATATATATATATATATATATATATATAAATTACAATATTAGTATTATAAAGCGTGTATATATATAATACATTTATTATATATAGTATACTAGCAGGCATATATTGTATCTAAATTATAATGCATGCATGTACTTAATAATATATATAATATATAACATACAAATATACTAAGCATATGTGTGTGATATGTTGGCATGATTATGGGACATCAAAAATCGTGTGAGTATCCTGGCAATTTTTTAAAACATGCGGTCAACTTGAACAATAAATGCATCACTTTGAAAAAGGCCCGGGTGAATTTCTAATTTCTCATGCGTAAAAATCTGGTCTATTAAATTCAAATGATCTTCATCTAAACCGTGCACTCATATCAGATTTCAAAATATTATAGTTTTGCCCCAACTTTAAAAATTCTATAAATAGGGAGTATTTCATTCATTTGGTTTTTACCAATTCAGTGAAAAGAAAATCATGCTCTCCTTGCCTATATTCTCTCTAAAAGCTTTATATCTCTTCTTACAAAAATTATGATTATTTTTTGAAGAGAAAAATTGGTCCAAGTATTGAGCTAAGTTTAATTTCTGTTAAATTATTTCTTACTTGTATTATATCTATAGATATACAAATACACATTGTTCTACACAATTTTATATATCTATATTTCATCTTTTTGTCAAGTAAAAGGATACTTGGGTGCCGCAAGTGTAAGACCCCGAATTTTATGAAATGAAAGTATTCAATTTTCTTATAATTATTTTTTTATTTCGTAAATGGTTAAATTGATAAAAGGTTAAAGTTAAGGGTGATATGTGAAAATTTTTGCAAAGTAAACAAGTTGTTATAAAATATCCGTTTGGTCGGGGAGTATTCTTTTTATCAGGAATATCCAAATTACGGCACAATCATTAGTAGACCCTAACGGAAGTATTATCGTATTTATAAAAGCAGCGTAATTATCTTTTATAAAAATAACTAGTAAAGTTTTACTATTAAACTGTTGAACTACCATTAGTAAAAAAAAATACGATGTCTGGCATTGGTTGCGTAGTAGTAGCACACAGTATTGATTATTGATGCTTACGTAAGAAGTCACTCAATTATTACTACGATAATTCACGCATCATATCTCTCATATTATTGATTCAATTATTGTCACAGTATCATCTGTATAATATGTTATATTATTAAATCAATAATTGAGACGACTAAGTTATTCATATTATTATTTGCAATATTGACAATGTCTAGAAGTTACATCGAGGAGAGGTTAGATAATCTAATCAATTGCGGCATGATAGGGAGAAATCCTTATCGGAAAGCCCCCTCTTTCCTGGGAACGACCTGGTTGTTAAATATTGAGAGTTATAATATTAATGATGAATAAATTCGTGTTGCTTAAAGATGAAATTGAGAGTTCCATTGTGTGAGAATTATTAGTGTTAGTGGAAATCGATATTTATTTCGATAATAATTGATGTCTGGAGGTTATATTGACCAATCGGATAATTAACAGGATAAATGAACAATTAATGTGTTCACATATGTGTACTATTGATTCACATGATTTACTATTAGGGGAGTTGGTGCAAGATTGATAATACTTGCATGACTAAATTAAAAATGGAGGTATAGATGAAGGTACTATACTATAATTAATTTTTTCACATGTTTAGAACTATTGAATCACATGATTTACTATTGATTCACATGATTTACTATAGGGGAGGTGGTGCAAGTTTGATAATACTTGCGGGACTAAATTAAAAAAATGAAGAAAAAGGAAGGTATTATCTTGTAATATTTGAGCCCTAAAATGTGCAATTATTGAAGCTATATTTTCCTATAAATAGAAGCTCATTCCTTTATTATTTTTCACCAATTCACTAAAGCTATAGAGCAATTATTATAGAGAGAAATTATAGAGAAAGAAGAAGAAGAACTCCGCTACCTCACTATTCCATTATCCGATTTTCTTCTAAGGTAAAGGGTATTATTCTTTCGTATTCATGAAGAGAGTTATTTTCTTTCAATACTCGTAAGGGTTGTTATTCCATTCTTTATTATTATGTTGGAATAACTTTATACATCTGCAATATCGCATACATGGTGAAATTCTTCTATTATTTCATTCTTTATTATTCTATTGGAATAACTTTCATGTCTGTGCGGTCTATCTCGCATGCACGATGAATTCTTTTGTTATTCTATTTTTTATTATTACATTTGGAATATATCCATGCATGTAAGTGATTACGCAGGACTGGTTCCATTCTTTATTATTTTGTTGGAATAACTCATCATAAGGCTATCTATCGCATGCATGGTGAATTCTTCTATTATTCCATTCTTTATTATTCTGTTGGAATAACTTGTCTATGTGGATTATCACATGCATGGTGAATGATCCTTCGTATTCATTCCTTATTAAATTGTGGAAATGATCTATCTACGTGGATTACCGCATGGCGGGTGAAAATCCATTTACAGTTTCTTAATTTTTCTGACCCTCAAAAATTTTGGAAAAATTTGAAATGATAATTTGTTGAGTTTTCAAGATTGTGTCCAAAAATAGCGATTTTTGGATGTATAGATTAGGAGTTATAAATTTTATGGGAAAATACTATTTTAAAAGTAAACCCTTATAACTCCTTGTGGTTAACTCCAAAATTGGTAAAATTTTTATTTAGAGTACATATATATAACAGGAGTATACCCTGTAAATTTTGAATTTTTTGGACAAAAGTACAATTTATGATAAATGTCTAAATATTCGGCAGTTTTGGCCATATGAAAAATTGTAAATAAATTTTAAAAATTTCGAGAAAAATATATATTCAATATGGGACTATATTCTGCTAAATCCCAGAAAAGAATAATTTTTGGGACTGATTTGATATTTTTCATGAAAATGGTTTAGTTACGAATATATGAATTAAATATGTTATTTGAAGTTAAAAAATTGGTAAAATAGATTTTGTGGCCTGGAAATCCTATATAAGGTATATGCAGATTTTTGATGAGGGATTTGATCATTGGTGATGAAATCTTATGAGTATAACATTTTTAAATGATTAAAATACATTATTTGGTAAAGTGTAAACAATTAAAATAAATTATTTATAAGTTTAAGAAGTGATCAAAATATTGTTATAATATTAATAATATTAGATTATGAGTTTATTAAGTGATTGCTAAACATTTGGATAAATTTAAAGTCTTTAATATTTATCCTTATTTTCGTTTGATTAATGTTTATATTATTGTCATCATCTTCATGCTTATATTGTGATGAAAGTCATCTTTGGCTTACGTGCATAGATGGACTTAGTATGATTATGACCAAGAATTATTCAGTATAATTGTGACAACCCCAAAATAGGTATACAGCACCCCACCGATTTTGAGTCGCCAAATACATGGTACAGAAAATAACTACAACTTCAATATCATAATTGTCGTGCAAAATACAACAACACTTATGCTGTGAGTTTTGATACAAATATATACCAACTGTGACTCATGTCCCAACGGCACCTTACATAAAGGTACAATCAATAACTGTTCTAGAAATTAAAATCTTTGGGAAGTACTCAAGGAAACCTTCGTACATGGGACGCCATGCGTCTAGGTTATGATAAATATTATATGTCCACAGAATTATCCTTGGTTGATCCAATAGACCCCAAAGAAAAACAAGAAGATTACTATCATGTTCTTTCCAATGTTGAGTCTTTCTCGACATATAACTATCTCCGATTATCCGCAATTGAAAATTATATTTCAACCAAACTCCAAGATCATATAGGTAGTGCTTCTCGTAGATATACTCAAAGAAGAGGATGCACAACCCTCGTCTTATGATAACACGAGGTTGTATGTCATTAGACATCTTGTATGATAATGACAAAACACCCTTCCAAAGTTGGGTTCGTCTCACCCTATTTGATTCACCAAATATAACTATTAAATGACGTATAAAATATAACACACTTATCTAAAGTCCTCAATAAAATCATTTCCATACTCTTTTAGGAGAACCTCAACAACTATAGACCACCGTTCTATTCCCGTTATTATCTCGCCGACCCAAATTTACACTTTTATTACGAAAGGAATTGTGAAGCAAAAGGGTGAGCACAACTAGCTCGATAAAAGAATATCATGACTAAAGATAATTAAATTATCAATAGTCTTCATCGAATAAATCAGAGATTTAGAACATATGGTAGATGATAAAACTTTTCAACCATAGTTGCAGCGGAACAAGCAATCCATTAGAAGAGTCAAATAGACTATAAAGTCTATTATCTTCTCCACATTAAAAGTCCACAAACAATATTTTATCCCTGTATAACATCAATCAACAATTCCTTTCCACAATCATATGAATAACTCATAATCATAATTGTGACTCTAAATTCCTCTTCTCATCCAGGACGAAGATAATTTTCATCACCTGTCTTTACCTGAAACTTCAAAGATCATGGTTATACCAAATCATAGTTCCTGTTCATAATCATACTAATAAATTCATCTTTGCATTACGGGCCAAAGATATTCATTAACAGCTCATCTTCGCACTACAGGCCGAAGATATTCAATAATAATTCATCTTTTCACTACAGGCCAAAGATATTCAACAACAATTCATCTTTGCACTACAGGCCAAAGATATTCAATAATAATTCATCTTTGCACTACAGGCCAAAGATATTCATCAATAATTCATCTTTGCACTACAGACCAAAGATATTCAACAATAATTCATCTTTGCACTACAGACCAAAGATATTCATCAATAATTTATCTTTGCACTACTTGCCAAAGATATTCAACAACAATTCATCTTTGCACTACAAGCCAAAGATATTCAACAACAGATCATCTTTGCACTACAGGCTAAAGATATTCAACAACAATTCATCTTTGGCTTTGCACTACAGGCCAAAGATATTCAACAACAATTCATCTTTGCACTACAGGCCAAAGAGAACACATAGTCACGATCATACCAATAATCTACCCATCTTTACACTAAAGTTAAAGAGAAATTTCGTCCCCGAAATTTACATACCTGGTATTTCAAAGAGTTGAGAATACCTTGCTTTCATTTTAGATTCCATCTTTCCTGTCCTCATGATTTTTCCATTTTCATCTCTCGTATTTGAGATATCATTCTAGAATCTGACTTCAAAACAAAGGTTAATTGAACAAATTAACATATCACATAATATCCCGATATTATGACTGACCAACAAATAAGCTTAGGTAGGACACACTAGCGAAGGATTTACTCATCTCTCCCCTCCTAGTTCTATTCCCCGATCTCCGCCAGAGATCATATCCCTAAGCTCTGATACCAACTGTGACTCTGGACACCAACATGTGTCAGCACCTCACCAGTGATACCTATCAGTTTGCCACCCATGAGCAAGCGCCCCTACGGAGAGATGCGGCTTGGTGCATCCCCATCAACAAGAAGTCACCAGATAGAGGCTCGGGGCTCTTTACTTATGGCTCTGATACCAAATGTGATAACCCCAAAATAGGTATACCGCACCCCACCGATTTTGAGTCCCCAAATACACGGTACAGAAAATAACTACAACTTCAATATCATAATTGTCGTGCAAAATACAACAACACTTATGCTGTGAGTTTTGATACAAATATATACCAACTGTGACTCATGTCCCAACGACACCTTACATAAAGGTACAATCAATAACTGTTCTAGAAATTAAAATCTTTGGGAAGTACTCAAGGAAACCTTCGTACATGGGAGGCCATGCGTCCAGGTTATGATAGATATCATATGTCCACAGAATTATCCTTGGTTGATCCAATAGACCCCAAAGAAAAACAAGAAGATTACTATCATGTTCTTTCCAATGTTGAGTCTTCTCTTGACATACAACTATATCCACTGTCTGCAATTGAAAATTATATTTCAACCAAACTCCAAGATCATATAGGTAGTGCTCGTAGATATACTCAGCAAGAGGATGTGCACAACCCTGTCTTATGATAACACGAGGTTGTATGCCATTAGACATCTTGTATGATAGTGACAAAACACCCTTCCAAAGTTGGGTTCGCCTCACCCTATTTGATTCACCAAATATAACTATTAAATGATGTATAAAATACAACACACTTATCTAAAGTCTATAAAGTCTATATAACATCAATCAACAATTCCTTTCCACAATCATATGAATAACTCATAATCATAATTGTGACTCTAAATTCCTCTTCTCATCCAGGACGAAGATAATTTTCATCACCTGTCTTTACCTGAAACATCAAAGATCATGGTTATACCAAATCATAGTTCCTGTTCATAATCATACTAATAAATTCATCTTTGCATTACGGGCCAAAGATATTCATTAACAGCTCATCTTCGCACTACAGGCCGAAGATATTCAATAATAATTCATCTTTGCACTACAGGCCAAAGATATTCAACAACAATTCATCTTTGCACTACAGGCCAAAGATATTCAATAATAATTCATCTTTGCACTACAGGCCAAAGATATTCATCAATAATTCATCTTTGCACTACAGGCCAAAGATATTCAACAATAATTCATCTTTGCACTACAGACCAAAGATATTCATCAATAATTCATCTTTGCACTACTTGCCAAAGATATTCAACAACAATTCATCTTTGCACTGCAAGCCAAAGATATTCAACAACAGATCATCTTTGCACTACAGGCTAAAGATATTCAACAACAATTTATCTTTGGCTTTGCACTACAGGCCAAAGATATTCAACAACAATTCATCTTTGCACTACAGGCCAAAGAGAACACATAGTCACGATCATACCAATAATCTACCCATCTTTACACTAAAGTCAAAGAGAAATTTCTTCACCAGGATTATAAAAATGTTATATATGATAATAAAAATAATATTATCAAAAAATAGATTTAATTTCAAGAGTAAGATTCATAAATCAATGATAATTTGATCAGACAAAAAAACCAATTTATCGTGAATAGTACCTCGTGAATAGTAACTCGTGAATAGTAACCCCGACACGAAAAGATAAAGTTTCACAATAAAAACCATATCAATATTTATAACACCTTAATTCAAATGTTATAAATCAATTAATAATATCAAAATCTAATATTATTAATATTACAATAATATTTTAATTATTTCTTAAACTTATAAATAATTTATTCTAATTATTTACACTTTACTATTTAATGCATTTAATCATTCTAAAATGTCAAACTCATAAGATTTCATCACCAATAACCAAAACCTTCATCAAAAATCTGCATATACCTCATATAGGATTCTCAAGCCATAAAATCCTATTTTCCAATTTTCTTACTTCACATAACATATTTAATTCATTTACTCATAACTAGACCAATTTCATGAAAAATACCAAATCAGTTCTAAAAATATTTCTTTTCTGGGATTAAGCAGAATATATTCCCATATTGAACATATATTTTTCTCAGAATTTTTAAAAGTCATTTTCTATTTTTTATATGGCCAAAACCGCCGAATATTTAGATATTTATCATAAATTGTACTTTTATCCAAAAATTCCAAAATTTATAGAATACACTCATGTTATATACATGTACTCCTAATAAAAATTTTACAAATTTTGGAGTTAACCACAAGGAGTTATAAGGGTTTTCTTTTAAAATAGTCTTTTCTCATAAAATTCATAACTCTTAATCTATACATCCAAAAAATCGCCATTTTTGGACACAATCAACAAAACTCATCAAATTATCATTTCAAATTTTTCCAGAATTTTTGAAGGTCTGAAAAGTTACTAAAACTGAAAAACACAACAACCCTTAAAATCCCTTACCTCAAAAAAAGAAGATCTTAAGCGGAATATCGGATGAAAAGTCGAAGGAACCTTGCACCGAATAGCAACTCTCAAAGTATCTAAGTACTCACAAAAATATGCTCAACAATATTGAGAGAGAAAACTTATGTTTCTGGTGTGATTTTCAATTCTAACATAAGCTTCTATTTATAGGAAAATGCTAGAACGCCAAAGGAGACTAAAATAATAAAATATATTATTATTTCCTCTTTTCTCCTACGCAGCCATATTTGAGAAATCAGTAGCCACTACACTTGAAAATTAATTCTAACACATGGTTTGAAAAGTAAAAGTGGGTCCCACCCATAATTTTAATTAAAATCATTTTATTTTCCGAAACTTCAATAATTCATAGAAAATATAGCGTTTATCGTAAAAAATATGAATTTTATGTCCATTCCACACTAAATCAATTCTCTACAACTTTGCAGTAAAGAAAGTTTTTCCAAATTCCGAATAGAAAATATCCGAAATTCACAAACGGATGATTTTAACACCGTTTCAACACCTTTTAAAATTCATAACAAATCATGCATTCTTTTTTAACGGTTCAAAATTTGTGGACATATACTCAACTCATATATGTATAACATATCCAAAAATCACAACGATCCAACAGTCGGATTAAAATTATAACTCACGCAAAGAAAGCTTTAAGAACATCGATTTGAGTTTTAATACCTCCAATCAAGACAAAATCTCGATAAAACACCTCAACATTAATTCCTTCATTTATAACCACATAAATAAATCCATCATCTATATCCACATCAAATAAATATTTCATTATCATATAAATCAATATTTAATTATTCACAAATAATATTACAGAATCACAATTATGACAACCAGTGCGGTCCGTGAAAGAGGGGCTTTCCATTAAGGATTTCTCCTTACTGGCGGCGTAATTAGATGACCAAACGTCTCCTTGATGAACTTTCTAGACATTGCCAATAATTCTATCTAATAATATTATTCAAATAATATGAATTATTGATCCGATAATGAAAATATCATGCGATGACAATTATTGAACAACAATAATATAAAATATCAACGCAAAGCAATTATTGAATCAATAAAATAAAATATTGAGCAAGAATTATCGTAACAATTATCGAGTAAGTGCCTTCTTACGTAAGGATCAATAATTCAAAAATAATGTGCAATGGTATATTTCGCAACAACAACAGACATATTCTTGTATTTTAACCACCGGTATTCCAACGATGTTGTTAACTTGAATAACAACTCTACGCCGTTATTTATAAAAATTCATACTTGTCATTTTCTTCATTCGACAGATTATTACATTATGGGCCCCCTAAATGGTCATCGCTACCGTCAAATCATCGATATTCCCGACAAAAAGAATATTCCACGACCAAACGAATATTCTCCGACAACAATGAATATTTTATAGCCACTTGCGTATTTTGTAAAATTTGCATATTTCGCCCATAACTTTAAACTTTTATCAATTTAACCATTTATAGAATAATAATTATAAGAAAAATTGAATAATTTTATTTTATAAAATTCGGGGTTTTACAATAATCATGACCGTAATGTTACAAATAATGTGATAAAAGTCCTCATTGGCCCGTAGTACATTGATGGACAATTTTTGGTATGATCATGACCATGGGTTCTCTTCGGCTAAGGGTGCAAAGAGGAATTTTTTTTATGGCATTATCATGACCGTCAATGAAAACACGATTGTCCTTGGCCCATAGTGCATGGATAATTTGTGGTCGTGATACGAATGAATATCCTTGGCCTGTAGGGCAGGGATGATTCGATGATGTGGTTTATTTATTAAGCTGAGTCTCAGCGATAAAATTGATGAAAAACTTTTAATTCGTAGAAGATAGTAGATATTATGCTCTATTTTACTCTTCTAAAATACAGTTGTATGTCTTTGGCCTGGAGTGGAAAGATGAACTGTTAATGAATATATTTGGCCCGTAGTGGAAAGATGAATTTATTAGTATGATTATGGACAGGAATTGTGATTTGGTATAACCATGGTCTTTGATGTTTCAGGTAAAGATAGGTGATGAAAATTATCTTCGTCCTGGGTGCGAAGAGGAATTCAGAACCACAATTATGATTATGAGTTATTCACCTGATTGTGGACATGAATTATTGACTGATGTTACAGGGATAAAACATTGTTGGTGGATTTTTAACGTGGAGAAGACAATAGACTTTATGGTCTATTTGACTCTTCTAATGGATTTCTCGTTCCACTGCAACTATGGTTGAAATGTTTTATCACCTATCATATGTTCTAAATCTCTGATTTATCATTGACGAAGGCTATTGATGATGTAAATTATCTTTAGTCATAATATTCTTTACTGTGCTATTTATGCTCACCCTTTTGCTTCATTCCTTTTCGTGTATTAAGAGTGTAGCTGGGTCGAGCGTAGGGTGTGAGGATTAGAACGGTGGTCTATAGCTGTTGAGGTTTCCCTTAAAACAGTATGGAAATAATTTTATTGAGAACTATAGATAAGTGTATCGTATTTTATACGTTATTTTAATCGTTGATTTTGGTGAACCAAATAAGGTGAGGTGAACCCAACTTTGGAAGGGCGTTTTTGCCACTATCATACAAGATGTCTAATGACAGACAACTTCATGTTATCATAAGGCAAGGTTGTGCACATCCACTTGCTGAGTATATCTACGAGCACTACCTATATAATCTTGGAGTTTATTTGAAATATAATTCTCACTTGGAGACAACGGAGATAATTATATGTCAAGAGAAGACTCACCATTGGAAAGAAGATGATAGAAATCTTCTTGTTTTTCTTTGGGGACTATTGGGTCAACCACGGTTAATTTTGTGGACATATGATATCTGTCATAACCTAGACGCATGGCCTCCCATGTACGAAGGTTTCCTTGAGTATTTTCCAAAGATTTTAATTTCTAAAACAGTTATTGACTGTACCTTTATGTAAGGTACCATTGTAAGGTCTTGTGGTCAAGGTATCACGAGAGTTATATATATTTATATTAAAACTCACAGTTTAACTGTGGTCATTTTCTGCATGACAGTTGTATAAATAGAGTTGTCAGTAGTGTATTTTTTGGCGACTCAAGATGGGTGATGTATACCTATTTTGGGGGCGTCACATTTGGTTTCAGAGCTTAGGGATATGTTCGCTGGCGGAGATATGAGTCTATAACTAGGAGGGGAGAGACGAGTAATATACTTCGCTAGTGTGTGACTTACCTAAGCCAAAATTTTGGTAAGATTCAAGACCTAGCCGCTCTTAAAGCAGTTGCTGAGCACATCCAGTCCGGATCTTATGGAAACAACCCCTGGAGGGTCCATAAGAAGAAAAAAGATGATGTTTCCTTGATACTACAAGGTCAAAAAGGTAATCAGAACATGCCTATACAAAGGAGAAACTACTCCCCTTTTTAAGCACAATCTTCAAACCCTCCATTGCCTAAGGGCGGAGATGTAAAGCGCTCTCGGACGTTTACACCCTTAGGGGATTTGCTCGAGAACATTCTTGCTCTTCTGACTACTCAGAAGAAGATTACACATCTACTTCCACCAGCCAACCCTAATGGGAGGGGTTTTAATGCTACTTGGAAGTGTGCTTATCATTCCGGTGCACCTGGACATGATACTCAAGATTGTTGGGACTTGAAGCACAAGATCCAAGATCTGATAGACAATGGTGAGATCGTGGTCACAAAACCAGATCAAACTCACGTGCAAGACAACCCTCTTCCTCAACACAAAGAAGAAGAGGTCAACATGATTAATTGGAGCCATGGACAGAGTTCCAATGCCAATAGCGATTCATCCCAGACCATCAAAGACAGTGTTAACAGTTGGGATCATGCTAAATTCCAGTATGCAATGGAACGAAGGTTGAAACCTTTAGGAAAACAAGTTGAACAATTGGCAGAACTGGTGGTTTACCAACATCAAACCACACACCAGTTAATTCATCAGGAGCATGCGTATCTCCTTTCTTTTGTCAAAAATGCTCCATCCTCACCCTCAGAAAGCGAAGCTATGGAGGATAAGGTTGTGAAGAGAGCAAAAGCCCGTCGGGATTTTGCCAATCAGAGGGAATTTACCTATCTGGGCCAATCTATGGAGGATATATTTCAAATGTTGATCAATTAAGGAAGAAGTACCTCCCTTCTACCTCCAATCAATCCCCGTGCGGGACGGTTTAACTCTGATGGAGTCTGTCAATATCATTCACATTCTCGTGGTCACAACACAGAAGAATTCTGGGCACTCCACCATCTTATTCAGAATTTTATTGATAGCGGTGTCCTGCAACTAGCAGATGACGACACTGTGCAACTCGAGAGTGGGAATATAGGTCCTACCAAATGGAAGGTATTAGTAGCAGTTATATCTAAAGTGGATAAAGAGACTGTCAAAGCATTCCCCATACAAGCAATTTAACTTAAAGGAGTTGACAATCCTTTGAAAGTGGCCGCACCAGAGCCAATTTCTTTACCCTGCAGACCATAATATCCTGTTGTCAGCTTATACGAAGTTCCATGGAATTATGGAGAAGCTGAAGGATCTACGTCTTATACCACTGCTACAGTGTCGAAGGAAAATCCACTGTATCTTCCTCAACGGGTTATGAAGCCTATTTGTAAAGCAAATGGGAAGATTCCCCTGGAGAAGATTGAAAAATTCTCCGCACTATGGGCCATAACGAAGCCAAGGTGGTTCTAAGCTTCAGAGAAGCTCCACATTAGATATCAATACTGGACTTGGTTTTCTCTTCTGAGGAGCATCAGAAGATTTTATTGAAGGTTTTGGAAGAAGCCTACTTGCCAAAATCAGTGGATGTGGAAAAATTTCAACATATGGTTGATCACATTTTCAACAACAATGTGATATCCTTCACTGATGATGACATACCACCCGAAGGGACCGGTCATTGCAAGCCATTGCACGTTGCAGTTTTATCTTCCGGGTATATGCTAGCTGGAGTTTTGATAGATGGAGGTTCGTCTCTAAATATTTGTCCTTATGACACCTTGGTGAACATGAATATCAATCTCAAGGTGATTTAGAGCAGCCATACGATTATCAAAGCTTTTGATGGATCTCGGCGAAATTCAATCGGAAAGATTGAGTTGCCAATTGAGATTGGTCCAAATACATTCAATGTATCCTTCCACGTTCTCAAGATAGAGTCAGGATACAACCTGCTATTGGGGAGACCATGGATACACATGGCTGGAGTCGTTCCCTCCACATTACATCAACAACTCAAATACATTGTCAACAACAGTCTAGTCACTGTCAACGCTGAGCCGAAATATCCTGAACAAGGAACTCTACCAATCATCAGCTTCAATTCATAAGTTGAGCCAGCTAGTTTTTATACATTGGAAGTGAGTAACACACAATACCATCCTATTGGAGTGCCACTTCCCGTACCCAATATCTCTGCCGAAGTTATGTCGGCCACTCAAGAAATGATGTCATTGGGTCATCAGCCTGGACAAGGGCTTGGTAAAAATCAGCAGGGTACTAAGCACCCTATTCAAATGTCCAGTCAAATTGGGCCAGCCGGACTAGGCTATTCTACCAGTTCCAATCACCGGAATCCTCATAAGCGTAAGCCGATTATTCAAGCTTCCGCCGAGTGGCGGTCTTCTATACCTTTACCTCATGAGTTGATACAGTCTTTAGTAAAGGTGTTAGCCCATGTTGTGGCCATGCTGTTTCCTAAACCAGTGCCAATCAAAGCAAAAGAGGTGCTGAATCCTGATCCCAAAGCGGAAGAGAAGGAACGAAACATAAACATGACATCGCCTTGATGATGTCAAGCATACGCATCATTGTTCATGATGAATATACAAACAGATATACCCCAGACGATGATTGCCCAGATGTCATGGTTATAATTCGGGAGAATGAGAATGATGACAATCCCTCCGTCACTGCAGTCCTTCAAGACTTTGCCCTCAACAATTGGAGCAGCACTCCATGCATTTTTCGACGAGGATAAACTGGGAAGAAAATCCCTCTGCCCTGTAGATAACTTTAATTGCTTGCTTTTCTTTACAGTACTAGCAGTTATTTTATCAAGTACATGCTAACACTTTTGTATGTTCAATCAGTTGCATATATTAAGTGAAAGCATATTTTGTTTCAGGACTCTGAATTTAGATGTGCCTGTACTTGCTGATGAGGTGCCTTCTCTCCACAAGGGCTGTAACTTTGATGCAAAGTTGGACTCAGACTTGATGGAAATACAAGAGGACATTGAGATACCGCAGGAGATTAAGGAATGGGTCACAGAAAAACCTAAACCCAACCTTGACCAAACCACTTCTTTCAATCTTGGAACCTTAGAAAACCCTAAGCTAATCCATATTGATTCAGACCTCACCCCAAACCAACGAAATGACATGGTTGCACTATTAACCCAATTCTAGTATGTGTTTGCATGGTCTCATGAAAACATGGTGGGTTTGTCGACTGACATTGTTCTTCATCGCCTTCCCATTAAAGAGGGATTCAAGCCAGTTAGACAAAAGCTCAAGCGATTGAAACCTGAGTGGAGTTTAAAGGTTAAAGAAGAAATTGTGAAACAATTTCAAGCTGACATTATCATGGTGTCTACATATCCGGAGTGTATATCCAACATTGTTCCCGTGCCTAAACCAGGAGGAAAGGTGCGAGTTTGCGTGGATTACTGAGATTTGAACAAAGCTTGTCTTAAAGATAGCTTTCCCGTGCCTTTTATCCACATTCTTATTGACAATACTGCTCAATACGACATGTACTCCTTTGCTGATTGCTTTGCGGGGTACCATCAAATTATGGTCGCTGACGAAGACCGTGAGAAAACTGCTTTCATCATGCCTTGGGGGACTTTTTGTTACAGACGGTTGTCATTCAGACTCATCAATGCCGGGGCAACCTATCAGTGAGCTATGATGGCTCTTTTCCACGATTTAATGCACAAGGAGATAGAGATCTACGTGGATGACATCATTGTCAAATCCCGAAAGGAGGAAGACAACTTAGACCATCTTAGAAAACTTTTCAAAAGGTTGCGTAAGTACAACTTGAAGTTGAATCCAGCCAAGTGCGCCTTTGGTGTTAAGTCAGGCAAGTTGCTAGGTTTCGTAGTCAGCCATAAAGGAATTGAACTGGATCCTACCAAAATCCAGGCCATCAAGGAAATGCAAATTCCTCAGACAGAGAAGGAAATACAGGGATTTTTGGGAAGAATCAACTTTATTAGCAGGTTCATTTCTCAACTCACAGCAACCTGTGAGCCCATCTTCAAGCTATTAAGGAAGAACTCCTCCATAAAATGGAATTATGAGTGTCAGAAAGCATTTCTTACTATTAAAGAGCAGCTGGTTAATGCTCCTGTTTTGGTACCGCCCAGGGATGATGTTCCCCTGTTCATGTACCTGTCCAATAATGACAATGTCATGGGCTGTATGCTGGGGCAAAAAGACGATAGAGGCCAGGAACGAGCTATCTATTACCTCAGCAAATAATTCCGCATCAGTGAACACAAGTACACTCTGATTGAGAAAACTTGTTGTGCTTTAGCATGGGCTTCCATGAGGTTACAACATTACCTCCATGGTCACACAACCCATATCATATCCCGCGTGGATCCTCTCAAGTATGTGTTTAGTAAGCCCATATTAAATTGTTGACTGTCCAGATGGCGGTTGATCCTACAACAATTTGACATCGTCTACGTGATGTAAAAGTCTGTTAAAGGTCAAGGAATTGCGGATCAACTGGCCGCCGCACCTGCAGGGGATTACAAACCCTTAGAAACATACTTCCCCGATGAAGGAGTAATGACAGTTCAGCAACACCATTAGTACGATGCATCCCACACATGGAAGATGTATTTTGATGGAGTTATTATCTGAAGGTTCGGAGTGGAGCAGTTCTAGTATGCGTATGGGGAGCGAGTATCCGTCGTAGTCAAATTGCGCTTTATCGACCAACAACACAATTGAGTATGAAGGTCGTATCATGGGGCTAAAACTTGCCCGTTCAATGGGCATCAGAGTGTTAACTGTCTTTGGGGATTCTGAATTGGTAATCAGACAATCCACAGGAATCTATCAAACCAAAGAATTATATTTGCTATTTTACCATCGGCAAGTTTTACAGATGGCTTTGGAGTTCGAAGAAATCTCCTTTCTACACATTCCTCGTAATAGGAATGATTTTGCGGATGCATTAACAACGTTGGCCTCCTTGATTCACATACCTGACAAGGAAAACATGCCAAACATCACATTTGCACTGCAAAAAGCCCCAGCTTATGGGAACTATATTGGAGAAGTATCGGATGAGCTACCTCCTGTCCACAACCCTTGGTATCAACACATCAAGGAGTATCTGCGAGATAGATCTACACCCGCTGAGGCGAGCCTAACTGAGAAGAGGCGGATTCATCGACTTGCTATGAAATTCTACCTGAACGGAGATGCACTCTACAAAAGAGATGCAGGATTAGGTCTCCTCAGATGTCAGGATAAAGACCAAGCTCAGAGGCTCATAGATGAGATCCATGGTGGAGTATGTGGCCTACACATGAGCGGATCCTTACTTGCCAAAAAGATTCTCAGAACAGGGCATTATTGGCTTACACTCAAAGCTGACTGTGATGATCACGTCAAGAGGTTCTATCAATGCCAGATTCATGGAAATTCCATCCACGCCCCTCCAAGGGAACTCCACAATATGAGTTCACCATGGCCCTTCTCAATGTGGGGAATGGACGTGATCGGGCCCATCGAGCCCAAAGCCAGTAATGGACATCGATTCATATTCACCATGATCGACTACTTCACCAAATGGGTAGAAAGCGACCTCCTTCCCTGTGGTTACTAAAGAAGTCATCATTGCTTTCGCCGAAACAATGTCGCTCATCGATATGGACAACAGAGGTCATTGTGTCAGACAATGCTAAGAACCTCAACAACAAAATGATTGAGGAGTTATGCAGAAAATTCCACATTAAGCACCTTAACTCCGTCATCTACCGTCCAAAGATGAATGGTGCTGTTGAAGCGGCTAATAAAAATATCATGCAGAAAATGTCCGCCAATCACAAGGGATGGCCTGACCTCTTGCCTTTGACTTTATTAGCCTACAGAACTTCAATGCGTGCTTCCATTGGGGCAACCCCCTACTCCTTAGTCTATGGGATGGAAGCAGTGCTCCCCATAGAAGTGGAAATGTAATCCCTCAGAGTATTGATGGATGCTCAGTTGGATGAAGACCAATGGGTACAAGACAGGTATCACCAATTGTCTCTAATAGACGAAAGGCGAACCACGACTATCTTCCATGGTCAGTTATATCAGCAAAAGATCACACGATCCTACAATAGAAAAGTCCGACTATGGCAGTTCAGACAACATGACTTGGTTTTAAAGAAGATCATTGATAACCAAGATCAGTCTAAGGGAAAATTCGTTCCTAACTGGGAAGACCCATTTGTTGTCAAGGAGGTATTGACAGGAGGTGCTCTCAGACTACAGGAAATGGATGGGGATGAATTTCCTGACTTTATCAACTCGCATAATCGTGAAAGCGGTACTATGTCTGAACTTACCATCAAACAAACATCCTGGGTTTTGGTTCGTCAAATCACCAGTCATTCCTAGGACTGAGCAAAAAATGGATATAACCGAATTACTGAACCGAACCAAAATAATTTAACCGAATTTTGTTGATAATTCGGTTATTTTCACTATTTCGGTTATAACCGATTTATTTTACGATTTTCGGTTAACTTATACGGGTATTAGTTTTAGGTTATTCGGTTAAACCGAATAACCGAACAACACTCGGTTTTTTTTAACACTTTAAAATCATGTAAAACAGCTCAGGCATGTTTGAATTTCATAGTGAGGGAATACATTATAAATGGAAGTAACCCACGAGCCACCTGCCCCACCTCTCATTCATGTGACATAAATTCACCCAAAACAAAAAATCCAGATCCAGGAAATATCTCTCTTTTTCTCTCTAAAATCACAACTACATTTCTCTCTCTACCCCACACTCTGTTTCTCTCTAAAATCAAACAGGCAACATCTCTCTTTTTTACTCTAAAATCAAACAACTCTTTTTCTCTCTTTTGCTCTGTTCGCTTGCTCAGTTGCTTGGAAAGTCTTTGGCCCAGATCCGGTTTGAATCTGTACTACTATAGGTACCTTGAAAACGGCGAAGGCTCTGCCGAGAGAGATCTAGAAGTCGGCACCAGCGACCCCTTCGGCGACCTCAAACCAGATCCGGGCGACCCGAGAAGGATGGAGGAGGGTGCGTCGGACATCGAGGTGGCGACGGGGACTGGAAGGGGTCTGGTCTGGGTACTGTAATGATCCTTACGGTGTCAGATCAATTCTATACCTATTACTAATAGATAGAGAGGTGCTAGCTAGTTTACAAACAACTTTTCATATTTTTGTAATTGGAATACCAATTTCTTACATTCAATAATAATATTCTGATGGATCCGATTTACATAACTAAGTTTTTAGATATTATATATATATTGAAAAATTTGGGAAAAAAAAAGTCTTGCCCAATTGTTTGAATAGAATTTCATGCCCAATCGCCAATCGGCGATGGGATTTTTGTATAATATGGGAATGCCGAATGTGTCTGATCTCCACTGTCTATTTTAATTTCGGTTATTAACCGAATAACCGAATTATTAATTCGGTTATTCGGTTATTATGTATTTCGGTTATTTGTTCGGATATTCAAAATAGGACAATTTCGGTTTTCGGTTATAACCGAAATGTTAATTCGGTTCGGTTAATAACCGAATGCTCACCCCTAGTCATTCCGGTTTCTAACCCTTTCTACATACTCTTCTGCCCCTCAGGGAAACATACACTTCAAGCCAGCAGCCTGGTTTCACCCCAGTTCAAACATTTCACACAATTTCGGTTATCCTGAAGATGGGATTTAACGTCTCTTTTTCACACCAGCAGTTTGTCCTGAACTTAGGATCAAACTTTCTTCCCCGCAGTCTATCTTGCACATAGGATTAGAATCTCTTCCCCGCAGCTTAACCTGTACATGGGATCAAGATTTCTTCCCTACAGTTTACCCTGCACATGGGACCCCCACTTTTCAGTCATCATTCGTCCTGAGGGGCGAACTACGTCGACCTGATCTCCCCGATACATGGGAGTACATAGGCAACCATATTCGATATGGCCCGGTCACAATAAAAAAAAAACAACAAAAACATTTCTACCCTTTCTCTACAAAAAATAAAAACCACAAAAAAATACTTCTGCGCCCTTCTGCCTTTCACATTCAGCGTTGAACCTCTTACACCAGGTTTGAACTACGCAGACTTAATGTCCTCTTCAATAGGAGTACATAAGCAGCCATTCATGGTTCAGTCTAACCCCTACCAAAACAAAAATACTTGTCACACGGTACTGGGATCAACTTTCAATCCACCACATTTCATCGGTTTCAGATCAATGGGATGGAATTACCCAACTTCTTCTCATAAATAGAAGATTCGGCGACCATCTAAGCTACGATCGTGCCTCGAAGAGCAATACCAATCCATAAGAGATGGAATTAACTAGGCTTCTCATAAATAGAAGTACTGGCGAACATCTGTGGTGCGGTCAATCTCAGAGAGGAAAAGCTACCTTCCTCTCCACTTTTCCATACAGATACCAGTCCCAAGACACCAAAGACGGTAGGGGTATATAGAAATCAATGATCCGTTCTGAGAGATCCTACGACATCTCAATGTCCGCCTATCAAGGATAAGTTCAGAATGCATCAAGATCACAAGGCCCTGAAGAAACAGGAAAATATCAAGCAAGTATCAAGGCACAACTAAAGGAAAGTGAATCAAAATATATTTCCCTACCATATATAATACTGTTTGATATATACATATATCTTTGTATACATGACAAAATGGCTAAGTTTAGTCTCATGCGAGGAAAATACAAAGCTATCTACGGATCTGTGTGTATGCGGACTATCAGATCTAACATAGCATCCCTATTTGAAGAAGGAGGCAAAGCTGCAAGCTCCTGCTCAATGGTATCTACCCGAGCTAGCAGATTAGAGGCCAACTGCATGGATCAATGTAGGCACTCATGTCGGCAAAAGTGACAGCTATCTAGGATCTCACTGAAGTACTGTCTGCAATGGCCACATCCCTAGCAGATAAGGCGGCATCCCGCTCCATAATCAAGGCATCTCTGGCCGATCTAGTCTCATCCCTCTCTAACAGAGCGGCGCCTCTCCCATCAAGAGCTGTCAACATCGCTACCTAGCCTCGATCTCTCTCAGAGTCATCGGATGTAAGCTCGATCCAATGTTGTCTTTGAATCTTCGAGTAACAAAGTAGCACTTGGGGTGGGAGAATCCATCATAAATACTGGCAGCCCAGCAGTCAAATCCTCCTCGGTGGGAATATCAGTCTCCTCTATAGGCTCCTCATCGTCGTAATCAATATCCTGCACTGTGGATACTACCATAGTCGATGCAGTCTCTGTCTCTATCCATGCAGAATACTCTGCAGAATAACCCGGATGACTGACAGAAAACTTAGCCAGCTCTCGCTGATCCCAACAGGTATACAACCTGGATCTATCCTCTGCTGATAGATGGTGTGAAGCAAAGCGCTGACTCACTGCCCCCTCAAATGGATGGAAATCCTGAAATTAGTCAAACTGATACATAACGACCAGTGGGTGGTAGGTGGTCATCCCTCTCAAACTAGCTAGAGGTAGATAATCCATGCTCGGAGCATGAGTAATGAAGCTGTAGGGTGAATTAAGCCCCGAACACGACAATATAGCGAACAAATCTCCAATCCCTGCCGAGAAAGCTGACCAAGAAGCGGCGTCTATGCACTCCGCAGGCTGAAAGGAGTATGACATAGCTATATCATGGGTGAAGCAATACCCATGCCGTCTGAATGTGCCCATCGGTCTCAAGTGTGACATAAACCACACGTACAGCATGACCAAACTACCTGTGAATACTCCTGCCGAATCAGTGCAGTAGTATGTAGCTGACCTCAGAGTCTCTACGATGATCATCGGTATAATGGTATGACCCTCCCTGAGAGCTCTCACTGCCAAAATGACGCTGATATCCAGCTCATCCATATATCGTGGCATATAGACGTATGACAATACGCACAGTAGTAGTACATCACTCTGGCTGAACGCCAATGGTCCTCCGGTGTGGTGAAATCCCCGGAATGTCGTACATAACTATCCTCAGAGCCAAATCTATCAAATAAAAAACACTGGGATATCACGTGGCCGGATGTAATCTCGTCATGTACCACTCTACGCCTTAATCTGGTGAGGGTCATGAATTGTCTACTCATGTCTCCGATCGCCATATGCACGCAAGGTCTATCCAGCAGCAGCATCGTCAATTGTGCATACTCCTCCAAAGTAGGAGTCAACTCCTGGGTCCCAAATCAAAAAACATTCCTCTCCGATACCAGTGCTCCAGCATACCCTCCACGAATCCTGTGGGAACCTGAAACATCAATAAGGTCATAGTGTGCTACAACAAATCATCTACAGTCACCCTGTCTAGTGGTGACATGCTATCATACCATGAACGCATACCAGATGCCACCAAAAAAGGTGGGGTATGATCAATACGGCTAACTGTCAAAGAAGACATCTGTATGGGCCGTGTCATAAGACCATCCAGGGGTCAATGCTGAACATCTCTGGACATACATACATATGCATAACATAATAACATGCATGATACAATAGATGGCAATATGATATAGGGAATGGAAAACTGTACATACATTCCTAAGTATATCATCATCTAATACATCTCTGTATAACTAAAATACAGGGAAATGGGGCGAAGCTACCCAACGTCTAACGGAGGCCTATTAAAAGAGATAGCAAGAAATACACATCAGAAGAAGTAAATGGTGTCGATGTCTACATCATCGATCCTGTCCACCTGATGTAACTCCTCCTGAGTCACTAGATCTCTATCTACAGGTATGTCAGGCCTATACAAGGGAGGATCTGCACCGGAAAAACCATATGGGTCACCTGAGGGGCTAGCGCCAGAGCTGAAAGGATCAAAAGTATCTACCTCTGAAGGATCTCTACCTAAATTTCGAATGAAAAGATGTGTCCGGTCCAGCTGCCGAGTCAAACTGTCAATTTGTATCACATGAGTTGGATCTCTGACACAGGCTAGCCAATCCATTATCATCATGGATCCTGGAACCATATCCCCCATAAACTGTGTGGCGCGGGTCTGAGCTCCAATGGTATGAGGGATCCACCAACGCTGGAACATCTCCTGAGTGCAGGGGCCCTCTGACAATGTAAAATTGTCAACCCCCAACAATGGGATATCAATGATGGGTGTGATGAAACAGGAGAATAACGCCTAAAGCGAGGAGGCAAAGATCGGATGCTGAATCTCTCCCCGTGGTGCTCCTAATAAGACGCTTCTCCCAAATAGAGCTCCCATCCTCCATCTCAGAAGAGAGGAATCCTCGGGTGGAAATAACGTACTCAACTCCGATTGGTACCCATCCTCAAATCCAACACCCAAGTGCTCCCCAAAGTAGGGAACCCATGTGATGACATCACCACAACAACTCCAGCTGTAGGTGACAATGAGTGAAACCCTCAGCAACAGGGACCTCCGCCAGTATGGAATGATGCCATCTTCGTCCTCATGGATAGGTGTCTAAACCTAGAGCGCTCACAGGACGTAAATATGGAAGCCTCTCATAGGCTCAAAACTGCCAACACAAAGGCAACATCTGCTGTCAGTCAACACTCTTAACCTCTACATGGGAAAAGACAAGAGAAATACTTACCAGCAGAAATGGGTAGAATCCTAACCAAGCCTCGGTCAAACCCTGCGATCGCATACGCATTCCCCTGAGGAAGTAGGCAAAGGTGTAGGAACCCCAATCATAGTCTCCTATACGGTCCATGTGTCGAGTGGCGCTGATCAAAGCGAAAGACACCGTAGAAGAGTTATCTGCTATGAAGCAGCCCCTAATGATCATCAGGAACAATCACCGGAGAATGCTATCCCTGACTCTCACATCATCGGGTATAGGTTCCCTCAACAGCCCGCTCATAGTATCTACGCTCAAGGGACCTGTACGAATAGTCCTGCCCTTGATCGCTCCGTCCGGAACTCCCAACAAGGATTTGACGGCAGTAGGGGTAATATTAGCCGTGCAAGGCACTGGATCCCCTCCAAACTCCATACCTGTGATAAACCGCCAATCCATCGACATCATCAACACCTCACATTCCAGCAAATGGAGTGACTGAGTCTGGTGACACTATCACTCAGACAATGCCCTGAGGTAACTCCAGGGACAACGACGGGGAAGGATGGAAAAGAATGCTCCAAATCCCCAAGCATGTACAATCGCTCTGTAGTCATCATGCAAAGCCTGATACATAGAGTGAATGCTGAACTAGTTCCCTCGAGGCTGTGTGAAGCCGGGAACCTACATCAAATACAGATTAACATCAGAATCCTTTACTCCTCATCAATACGAAAAAGGAAGATTAAAGATCTAACTTCATACCTCATTTGCGTGCAGGTAGACTGAAGGATACCAACTCAAGTCACCTAGAAGATTTGGGTTCGCCACTTGAATACCTGGCAAGTCTCTACGAGGAACACGTACAACAGGAACAGGAACCTCAATCGGCACACCCTCATCCTCGTCCTCGACATCTGGCACTTCAACCTGGATATGACGTATCACCGACTCCGCTAAACGACGAGGCTGTCAAACAAAACGATGTTGAGGCACTTCGGAAGCCCTCCTCCGTACACCAGAAGTGGTCCTACGGGAACTGCTCGACTAATCCAGATCCATAATATCTGGACAACAAGTGTCCAAATCACCTCAGAAAGGGTGTGGTAAATTCTTACCTGGAGCTTTTCAAAATGCATTTGTTACATGCATTGTTTTAACATACATCTACAATAGAGTTAAAATTGCATGACTACTCAATGCCTACGTTTTGGAAAATTTTGCCATAGCCCCCTTTGTAAATGGGACTATCCACATGCACATAGGCATGACTAGGTGGCCATTCAGTAGCACATCTATACACAATCATATACATCCTACATGCATTAATACATTAAAGTGAAAAATCCATAAGTGTAGTCTAATTACCAGGATTATTTTACTTCTTTACTTTTACTCATTTGTCCTCAGATAGGATAAGAAATGACAGTAAAAGGTGCCAATTTGACTGTGTCAAAAGTCAATTTTTTTCACATCATTATGTTCAGCATGGTTTAATACTAACATTTGCTATGTTGAATATTTTTTGTCAAGTCATATCAGCATGCACATTCACTACTATGTGTCTAAATGCATTTCATGTGATAAGTCATTTTCCAACGGATAGAAACTGGAAAAAAAATACATGCATATGTTACCAGGACAGTGAAGAACGTTTGTACGGTGGCAGAATATGCAGAAAGTTGCCCGAACTCAGCAGATCTGAAGAAGAGCTCTCAGATTTCCTTCGCAGCGTAGCTTGAAAATGACTTATGAAAGCAACCTTTGGGCTTTACATAGCCACGGTTGGCCGCAGGTCCACCTGCGGCTGCTGCAGGTGTAACTGGGTATACTATACTGATGAGCTCAGCTTTCATAAATCATGCTCGGCAATACCCCACAAAGGTCCGATGCCATCAAAGCATGATTACAAACCTAACATGTATCCCCGGTGGGGGTTACAACGCCGAAGTCAACAAAATGCTAACGTATCCCCGGCGGGGGTCACAACGCAAATCTTTCAAGCATTAACATATCCCCGGAGGGTGTTACAGTGCAGTCTCGACCATTGATACACACATCAATGAGGGTCAAGCAATCTTGACGTTATATCAACCGGTGGCAAATAAACCCATCGGAGCAAACATCCACGTATCCCCGGCGGGGGTTACAACGCAATGCAACCATTGAAACACACATCAATGAAGGTTAAGCAGCCTTGACAATACATCCATCAGGGATTTATCCGGTGATACACACATCAATGGAGGTCAGGCAGCCCTGACAATGCAGACTATTTGCAGTAACTCCAACATAATGAGGTAATATGTTATACACATCCTCAAACAGACAAAGCTTCCTCCTCACAGATCTCTTGTACACGAGAGGAACATCTGCAGAATGGAGCCAGTGTCTAGGATTCGAGACTTTGATGATAACCCCAATGTCGATATCCTTGGAGACTTGGATCGCACGTCTAAGCCATCACTGATTGTCATCCCGGCAGGATTTGCAGGGAACCAACAATCATTCATCATGCATCATACATTTGCATCATGTTGCTGCACATAACATCATGTTTATCTTACTTGCATTTCAAGTGTCTAGGATTCTTTATCCTATCCATGCCTTGCATTGCATGAATATGATAAAGAGGGGCATCTGTAGACACTCAAAATTTTCTGCATGCCTGTTACTGACATTGCAGGAAGGCAGATTCATCTTTCGAAGATAACCCTGGAAGACAGCTCACATCTATTCCGGATACTACCGGAAGTTCAGATCCAACACGGAGCACAAACCGGGAACATCAGTTCTAACCCGGAACACAAACCGGGAACATAATCTCAAACCCCGGAACACACACCGGGAGTGTCATTTTAACCTCGGAGATAGCCCCGAGGTGCGCAGATCCAAAGACTGGCAACAACACCGGAGATGACAGTTCTGTCTCGGCGATAACACCGCATGACGTTGATTTCGGTCCGAAACAACAACCTTGGGAGAAGTAACTCCACCTTGGTGATAGCCCCAAGGGAGGCCATTACAGTTTCGACGATAACTCAAGAAATGCTTGCTTCACATGCTATCAGCTTCAATCTCAGACCTCCTGCCGAGGCACTCATACCTCAGACCCAGAGCTAACACCGGGCAGACAAGCACCATCACAGATGACATTGCGGCATACCAACAAGTAGTCCAATCTCAGATGTAACCCTGAGTAACGTCTGCTTTCAACTCAATCCGGCGATAACCCCGGTGAAGAGTAAAATGTCATCTTGCTACACATGTGCGTCGTCTCAACACTTCATACATACATACATGTTCTATAAAAACTGAGAAATTGCAATCCTGAGTGACTATTACGCGTGGCAGCACACCAGATAAAACTTGAAGCTTGAAGACCATGGGCATGGTCCCCTTTTCCTGACTTCATACAACCTCTAATCCCATTTCATTGTGTAACTCTCGACACAAGCGGTCCGAAGAAGGTCAGATATCCTTTGTTCGGATGCTCGGATTGAAGTTCTGCAAGTTTGAGCGGACATTACGATGCACGAAAGTGCACGTGCTTGAGAACGATGAACTCGCGGGACCACAGGGCACCAGCAGTACATCTGCGGTATCGTCAGAGGTATACCCTATGACCATCGATTCTATAAATATATAGTTTGGGGTCAGCCATTTAAAAAAAAGGCGAGGAAGCCCTGTCCAATTTGCTCTGTACACACCCCATATTGAGTGTTTCCTCATTTTAAACACCTGTTAGCTCATATATAGCTATATTTTTACCCGACAGGAGCTAAGTGTTCATCCATATAGAGTCATAGAAGCCTGTATTGGCAGCCCACTGTAAGCCTTTTAACACTCTATAAAGCCTTTCTTTTCATATATGTACACTCTATTATACACATTGAGAGTCGTGTTGTGTGTGTATGCCCGGACTTCGGTCCGTGACTTTCATTTCTGTCTATATATATATATATTTATATATTTGTATATATTTTTATATGGACTAACATTATCGAGTTATGTCTCGTTTGAGCCTAGACTTATGTTTGGAGGTTATTACTACTATATATATATATATATATATATATATATATATATATATATATATATATATATATATATACTTATATATATAATTGTTATCGGACATATCCGATGAGCCCTGGATTTTATATGTCGATCGTTTATTGCTTATATATATATATACTTATATATATATATATAATTATTGTTGGACATATCCGATGAGCCTGGATTTTATATCCGGTGCGTTTATTGCTTATATATATATATATATATATATATATATATATATATATATATATACATATCGATCAGAACTGGAGTTACTTTCGTGGCCTTTTCTGACTTTTATTTACATTTAAATCACTTTGAAGTTTACTTTGAATGGTTGATCGCTTTTACTGCTTTATTTACTTTTCTGATCCCCCATGGAGAATAATTCGTGGTGGCTGATCATATCTGTATATATACATACATATATATATATATCTACAACTTTTATATATTTACCTGCTTACTGCTTTCCATATAAACTGCGGTATCCTGTGAGCCTAGGAATCATGTGATCTTACAGATTCAGAATAATGAATTTAGATTCGGTTCCCGTGATAGACATTTTTCAGCTGTAAGCAGCTTGTATTTTATTTTACCGAGTCTGAATTTCCTTGGATGGTTGTCATGCCCGTGAGGAGTTTGACACTGCTGTATATTGTTTTCTCGAAGATGCCTCTCATCTCGAAGATGCCTCTCATCTCGAAAATAAAAGAAAACAAGCCAAACATTTAATAATAAAATGGAATTATCAAAGGCCTCAATTACTATTGAGCACAAGGTTTGAAAAAATCTCTTTTTATAAAACATCATTGCTATATCTTGCTTAAAACTGAATTTTTCTATTAATTCAAACCCTTTGTATATAGGTGCGAACGAGGCCTCGCACTACTTTCAAATAATTGCACATTGATCCGCACATACACACACACATTTATATATCAGTTTCTTAAAAAGTGGCGGTCACTGTGGCAACACGGATGTCGGGGGATGCCTAACACCTTCCCTCCGCATAATCAAGCCCCCGAACCCAAATGAATCTCGGTTTTACCGACCCGTTTAGCAGTGTCACATCACTGGGTCAATATGAAAAACTTTTTGGTTGCGTTGGTACAACCAGTTAAATACACTAACTGGCGACTCTTAAAGTCAAATCGTCGACATTATACATGTCAGACCTTTTTCACTTATTTTTTCAAATAAATCTCACATTAACATGAGAACACCAAAGAACAAGTAACAAAAAGGGACATTTAAAAATCCCGACGTCGACATTTTTGATTATTGATACTTACGTAAGAAGTCACTCAGTTTTATTCAATTATTGCCACAGTAATTGTTGCATAGTATCTCATATTATTGATTCAATTATTGTCACAATATTTTATATTATTAAATCAATAATTGAGACGACAAAGTTATTCATATTATTATTTACATTATTGACGATGTCTAGAAAGTTCTGTCGAGGAAAGGGGTTTGGTCACCTAATTGCACGCCAATAAGGAGAAGTCCTTATCGGAAAGCCCCCTCTTTCCTGGGAAGGATCTGGTTGTTAATATTGTGAGTTATAAATGATGAATAAATGTTATTAAAAATGTGTTTAGTGAAACCAAGTGAATTGAGATAAATAGAGGTGATTTTTACGAAGTATTTGTTATAAATTTGACTTATTGCATGGACCCCCACTTATCCATTTTTCAAAATCATCGGTAGAAAGTTATCTCAGTTTTGTTTTTTATTATATATATATATATATATATATATATATATATATATATATATATATATATATAAAGTGTGTGTGTGTGTGTGTGTGCGTGTGTGTGAGGGTGTGTGTGTGGTGGATTATATATATATATATATGTATACATATTATATAAGTTTTGTTTTTTCATATAAAATAGAATATATTATATTTTATTATGCATAGTATTGCATAGTACTGCATAGTGTTTGCATAGTGCTGCATAGTAAATCAGAAAAAAATTCAATGAAGCTAATTGCTGGCGTAGTGATGGTTTCAATTGCATGCGATCCATGATTTTTTTTTCCTTACTATGCATCCAAATAGTATCCTGTCATTCTCCTATAAATAGGATGTTTAGTTTAGAAATGAAAATCACACCAAAATCAGAGAATTCTTCTTCTATAATATTGAGCGTATTTCTTTTGAGTTTAAGGAAACTTTGAGTGTTGCAAATAGTGCAAGTTTTCTTCAATAATATATCCGCTATACCAATCCATACCAGTAATAAATACTATCCTTTTAAGGTAAGGGATATTATTTTTGATCAATATTCGTATGAAATAATATTTTCTTCCATACTCTGTAGTATGTATGTAATATTATTTCGTTTCAGATTCTGAATTCTACACTTATTTTAATAAGTATTGCTTCTATACTCCTTGAAATTAGTAGAGTATCCTTGAAATTTCCATTTCATCTAGTATCTTTTCACAAGAATATTTTTTTTGAACATTCTTATTAAATTTTAATCTTTTCATGTCGAGGTACTATTCACGGGGTACTATTTATGAAGTACTATTTACGGGATACTATTCACTCGGGTACTATTCACCTGGGGTACTATTCATGATAAAAATTGATTTCTGTTATGTCCAAATTATTTTTACATGAATAAATTCAATTATACATCTTTAATATTTATCCTTGATCTCGTTTAATTGAATTCTTATATCATTATCATTATCCTCATGCTTATATTATGATGAAAGTCATCTTTGGCCTGCAGTGCATAGATGGACTGTTGATTGGTATGATAATGACTTTATATCGGTATAATCATGACCTGTAATATTACAAAGGATGTGGTAAAAGTTCTCATTGGCCCGTAGTGCATTGATGGACAGTTGTTGGCATGATCATGTCCACTGGTGATACTAACGAATATCTTTGGCCCGTAGTGCATATATAATTCATGGATGTGATAATAATGAATATCCTTAGCCCGTAGTGCATGGATAATTCATGGATGTGATACTAACGAATATCCTTGGCCTGTAGTGCATGGATAATTCGATGATGTGGATTATTTATTGAGTTGTGTTACAGAGATAAAATATTGATGATGAACTTTTAAATCATAGAAGATAGTAGATATTATGCTCTACTTGACACTTCTAATAGATTGCTTGTTCCATTGCAGTTAGACTTGTTATCTATTATATTCTATCAGTTTTACACTGTTGAAGGCTAACGATAATTTATTCTGCATTATCTTAGTCATAATATTCTTTACTGGGCTAGTTGAGATCACCATTTGCTTTCATTATTCTCTTCAGGAAATGAGAATATAGCTGGAACTAGTCGGAGAATGGAGTGATGGTCCAAGATGATGGCTATAGTAGTCCTCACTATTCTATGAAATAGTGTAATAATAAATGTAATGAGGACTTCATTCGAGTTTGGATATTGTCTACGAGACAATATTCGTGTTAAAACTCTCAGCTACATTTTTGTCGTATTGTATAAATGAAGTTGTATTTAAATTCTGTACCATGTATTTGGCGACTTAGAATGGGTTGTGTATACCTATTTTGGGGGCGTCACAGTTGGTATCAAAGCTTAGGGATATGATCCCTGGCTGAGATTCGAGGCTAGAACTAGGAGGGGAGAGACGGGTAAATCGTTCGCTAGTATGACCTACCTAAGCTTATTTGTTATTTAATTGGTCGGTCAGAATATAGGGATAATATGTGGCATGTTAATTAACCCTTATTTTGTGGCAGTGTTTGAAAATGGCATCTAAAAATGTTGAGATAAGAAATGAAGCACATGAGACCGTTGAGTCACCAACGATCAATACCCAGGAAAATGTGCAACAAGAAGACAATAATCCTCAGGTAAACAAAAACACCGATGAAATGGTGAACGATGGGATGTTCAGAGGTTTTATGCAATTCATGCAACATCAGGCAAGAGAGACTCCTGTCCAAAATAAAGGTGGAAACACTGACAACTCTCTGACGGTCACCGCTAAGTAATTCAAGGAGCTGGAACCACCGAAGTTTTTTGGAAAGCCAGAGCCACTTAAGGCAGAGACGTGGATTAAGCAGATCACCAAGATATTTGATGTCTTGGGATGCTCCGAGGAGCAAAAGGTTCCCTTTGCCACCTTCATTTTTCGAGGAGAGGCAGATCGTTGGCGGGAATCTGTAAAATATACTCAACCTGCCGCACTGAAGTTGTCTTGGGAGATTTCCAAGAATTGTTCAATAACAAGTACTTTCCTAAAAATATTCGTCACATGAAGGAGGTAGAATTTATCAAGCTAGAGCAAAAAAATATGACCGTGTCGCAGTACGAGGCTAAGTTTGCCGAGTTGTCCTGATTTGCATCCCATTTGGTAGATAATGAGGAGCATATGACACGAATGTTTCTAGGAGGTTTGAAACTAAAAATACGTCAATACCTCATTTCTCACAAACTTTGCTTGTATTCAGATGTTGTGAATAGGGCTCAGTTATTGGAGCGCGATAATGAGTCAACCCATTCAAGAGATAGCAGCCAGTAAAACGATAATACTAGTGGTAGTAGTCATCGAAGCAGTGACAACAAACATAGAGGAAATCAATATGCCAGAAATGGTAACCACTTCGGTGGTAACCCTGGCCAAGATAATAGAAGAAATGAGTCAAGTGGAAATTTCAAGAAGAGAAGGTTCAATAATAATGGAAAGATAGCAGCACTAGCACCCGTTTTCAAAGAAGGAGAACGACCACCAGTCATATGCTACAAATGCGAAGGGGAGGGACAAATCAGTCTAAATTGTACGCAGCAGTCCAAAGCGTGTTACAATTGCAGAAGAGAAGGTCACCTAGCCCGATTTTATCGTATAGTCAAGTCAAGTCCAGCTGGGATGGAGACACCAAAGGCTGCCCCAGACAAGTCAAGCCCGATAGTTCAAGGGAGAGCGTTTATCGTGAACTCCCAAAAAGAGAAGAACCCAAACAAAGTTATCACATGTAAGTTAATCATAAACTATAGCGAAGTCTATACCTTATTTGATACCAGTTCTATCCATTCTTTTATTTCTCCTACTTGCACTAAACGTTTAAATTTAATTCCAGAGAAATTAGACTTTGACTTATCTGTTGAAACTCCGTTGGGAGAAACCTTCATTACATCCACTATTTATAAATCGTGTTTGATTAAAATTGTCACCCTCACGTTACTTATCGATCTTATCTCTTTGAAAATACTTGCATTTGATGTGATTTTAGGGATTGATTGGTTAACTACTCATTATGCTAAAATTGATTATTTTCGTAAGGTTGTTAGCTTTCATATTCCTATCCAACCTATTATGCAAATTCAAGCAACCAAACCACTAAAGTTAATCATCGTCATATCAAGCCATAAAGCCATTCATTTATTAAAAAATGGATGTCAAGCTTTCTTAGCCCATGTCACGGATTTAAACAAAAATCGTCATATTTGAATGATATATCTATTGTTAATAAATTTTTTGACGTATTCCTTGAAGAACTTCCTGTCCTACCCCCAGAGCGTGAAATCGAGTTTTGTATTGACCTTGAACCCGGTACAAAACCCATTTCCAAAACCCCATATCAAATGGCTCCTATTCAACTTCAAGAGTTAAAAACCCAACTACAGGAATTGTTAGACATCGATTTCATTCGTCTTAGTATGTCTCCTTGGGGTGCTCCTATTTTGTTCGTAAAGAAGAAAGATGGGAGTATGCGACTTTGTTTGATTATCGGGAGTAGAATCATGTCACCGTCAAAAATAGGTACCCGTTGCCTCGCATTGATGATCAATTTAACCAGTTACAAGGTGCCAAATTCTTTTCAAAGATTGATTTTCATTACAGATATCATCAGTTAAAGATTAAAACTGATGACATTCCAAAGACTGCTTTCAGAAATCGGTACGGCATTACGAATTCCTAGTCATGTCTTTTGGATTGACTAATGCTCCTGCTGCCTTCATGGATATGATGAACCAAGTATTCCAGGAATATTTGGATCATTTTGTGGTTGTCTTTATTGATGACATCCTCACATACTCCAAAAGCCGTGAAGATCATGAGCAACACTTGAGGCTGATACTCCAAAAGCTTCTCGAAAACAAGCTATATGCCAAGTTAAAGAAATATGAGTTCTGGCTTGAGGAAGTAGCATTCCTTAGGCATGTGATATTGAATCACGGAATATCTATTGACCCAGTGAAGATTGAAGCAATACAAAGTTTGGAGCAACCTAAGTCAGTGACCAAAGAACGTAGCTTTCTGGGCTTAGCTTGTTATTATCGGAGATTCGTGGAAGGATTTTCTCGAATCGCTACTCTATTAACTCAGCTGACTCGAAAAGATACAAAATTTAGTTGGAGCGAGGAATGTGAGAATATTTTTCAAGAACTCAAGAGGAGACTCATTTCAGCACCTGTTCTAATAATACCATCTGGTTCGGAAGGATTTGTCATCTACAACGATGCTTTAGGTAGAGGGTTAGGAAGTGTTCTCATGCAACATGAGAAAGTCATAGCCTATGCCTCACGACAACTCAAAGAATATGAGAGGAATTATCTTACTCATTATCTAGAGTTGGCAGCAGTCATTTTCGCACTAAAGATCTGGAGACATTACCTGTATGGGAAAAAATGGAGATCTATACGGATCATAAAAGCCTTAAATATTTTTTCACCCAAAAAGAACTTAACAAGCAACAAAGATGTTGACTGGAGCTGTTAAAAGATTATGATCATACCATTCAATACCATCCTGGAAAAGCGAACGTGGTACCTGACGCGTTAAGTAAAAAATTGTATGCGGGTACGAGTGCGATGTTGTTAACACAAAGACCCATTTCGTACGACTTATAAATGATGGAGATAGAGTTAAAGACTCTAGGGACCCACGTGATGATTGTAGACACTTGAAATTTTGCATTCCTATTACCAACCTTGCAGGAGGGCAGAATCGTCTTCCAGAGATAACCCTGGAGGTCAAATCAGCTCAATCTCGGAGACAACCCTAGGATACTCAGTCTTTTGCATCTCGGAGACAACCCCGAGATACTCAGTTCCAGTTCCGGAGATAACCCCAGGAGATTTAGTTCCAACCTCGGAGATAACCCCGAGGAATGCATTTGTAATTTCGGAGATAACCCCGGAAAAGCTCGTTTCAATCCCCAAAAGTCAACTTCAACCTCGGAGATAACCCCAAGGCACTTAGTTCCAACCCCGGAGATAACCTTAGGAGGTCAGACACACCTCAGAGACAACACTGAGGACATTCAGTACCTACAACAGCCCAATCTCAGAGATAACCCTGAGCAACGACTGCTAAATTAGCCCAGAATCGGAGATAACCCCGGTGAGGGGCAAAATCATCATTTTGCCACCTCAATCCCATATTCACGCCGTCTCAACAACATTTTATCCCACATTATACACAGAAGTATCCTACAAGAACCATAGCTCAAATCCCGAGTGACTACTACACAAGACAGCACACCGGATAGAATTTGAAGACCTGAAGATCTGGTCATGGACCCATCTTCCCGGCTTCGTACAACCTCTTATCCCATGTCATTGTGTACTCTTGACAATAGCATTCTAGAAAGGTATTATACGCCTCAATTAGATGCTCAGATTGAAAGTTATGAAGGTTCGAGCAGATAATGCGTTGCATGCGTGCACGTACTTCGAGACGGCGGGGCCCACGGAGCCCGGGGCACCTCGGGTAGCCGCAGGTGGACCTGCGGCTATCGCAGGTACACCTGCGGGTCCCCCTCTATAAATAGAGGGCTTGGGGTGGCCATTTTAAGAAGAGAAAAGGCGAGAAAGCCCTGTCCATTTTGCTTTGTACACACTTTAAACTGAGTGCTTTCTCTTTCCAAACACATGTGAGCTTGTGTTTTGCTATATTTTACAGGTGGAAACCAAGTGTTCATTCATTTAAAGCTATTTAAAGTCTTCTTGGCAGCCCACTGTAAGACTTCTCATATTTCTTAAAGCCTTTCTCCACTTTCATTCACATAGTTATTCACGTTGAGAGTCGTGTTGTATGTGTATGCTTGGACCGTCGGTAAAGTGGTTTTATTGGTTTTCTATATATATATATATATATATATATATATATATATATATATATTATCGAGTTATGCCTCGATTGAGCCTAGATTTATATCCAGGCGTTCGCGCTTTTAAATCTATATATATATCCTCGAATCATCGATTGAGCACGGATCGATATATTTAGAATGCGTTCATTGCTATATATATATATATATATATATATATATATATATATATATATATATATATATTTACATTTGATCTGCCTTTAGAGTTTACTTACGTGGCGATTGATAAATCATATATATATTTACTTTTTCGTCTACTTTGGAGTTTACTTCGTGGCGGTTGATGAATTCATATATATATATATATATATATTTAAAGCTTTTATATATATATAACTATTTTCAGCTTTCATACATACTGCATCATCATGTGAGTCTAGGAATCATGTGATCACAGATTCAGTCTCCTGAATCTAGATTCGATTCTCGTGATAGACATTTTCAGCTGCAACCAGTTTGTAAATTATTCACGGTGTTTGAATTTCCTTAGATGGCTCTCATGCCCGCAAGGAATTCGGCACTGCTATGTATTTTATTTTCTCGAAGATGCTTCGCATCTCGAAAATAATAAAAGCAACCCAGCCGAACACATAATAAAATTGAAGTATCAAAGGCCTCAATTACTATTGAGCACAAGGGTTTGAAAAATCTGTTTTACAAAACATCATTGCTATATCATATTAAAATTGAACTTTTATACAAAATTCAAACCCTTTGTATATAGGTGCAAACAAGGCATAACATTACTTCCAGATAACAGCATATAGACCTACACACACACATTCAGATAAAAGTTTAAATTGAAAAGTGGCGGCAACCGTGTCATCACGGATGTCGGGGGGTGCCTAACACCTTCCCTTCGCATAATTAAGCCCCCGGACCCTAATAAATCTTGGTTTCACAGACCAGTTAAATAGTGTTACATCACTAGGTCTATGTGCAAACCATTTCTCGGTTGAGTTGGTGCAACCATTTAAAAATACCAACTGGCGACTCTTACGATCAAATAAAAATCGACATATATATATGGACCTTTTCAAACTTGTTTTTTCAAACAAATCTCACCTAACATGAGAACACCAAAAGACAAGAACAGAAAAGGGACAAATAAAAATCCCAACGTCGACAGGTGGCGACTCTGCTTGGGACTTCCAATAAGAGGGCTTAAGCCGCTTTTCAAAACTTTTCAAAACTTTTATCTGCTTGTGTGTGGATGTTGCATTTATATTTGAATGAATGTGTACTAATGCATTTACTTACCGCACTTAGTGCTTCGCAACATATTTGCCTATGATATTAGTGTTTTGCACATGTCATCGTTTCCATACGGTGAGACGCGTTGTATGTGAATGTATGTTATGTGGTCCCTCCACCAGGAGGCTATCCTGTCGGTGTTTGATTACTGGACTCGTAGGGAGACTAATTCCAACAAGGCTCAGGAAAGGCACCACCTAGATTCGCTCCAGTTGAAAGACCGAATTAATTTCCCGACAAGTAAATTACGATGATCTGGGAACCTTCATGCCAAAAAGCCACGAGAGTAGCCTAAGATAGGTCAGCCTCTAATTAACCAAACGCGGAGGGAAGTCTCTTCATACCTTCCCATTTCAGATTACTTGTAAATTGAATTACTTGTAACTTCATTTCCATGAAAATATCAATGTAATGGAAAATATGATGAGATATGTAAACATGCATATCAAGACCTGTCATGCTATAATGTCATCAAACCCACTGACATTCGTCGTTGCAGGATGATACTCCTAACGGACACATCACATAGCATGTAACATTACCACGTTTCCCTAAGAATAAACTACATAAGTTTTTGTATGGAAACAATTGGTCCCGTTACCCGTTCAAAGTCCAGGAAGGCAACCAGCCTACAGCCAAACATGGCTACATCTGGTCAGTCTAGTCCTACTCCTGTCTCTCATGAGGAGTTCGAAGGATGAAGCCATCAAATTACAGAGTTGGCTGTTCTGCTAAAAAAACTACATAAATCCACTCAGGGTCCACAAATACCCATCCACACAGAATCCTCTGCACATGGAGGAATCCAGGGTCCGAATAAAGAAATTCCATCACCTGAGTCTCGGACTGATGAAACCAACAAAACCCCTGAAATCACCCATCTCAAAGAAGATCCAAACACCTGTGAAATTAGGAAGAAAGTCTTACAAATGGAAGAGACCATTCGGTCTATCAAAGGGATTGGAACACACGATAGTATCTCATATTCAGACCTGTGTATATTCCCCAATGTGCATTATCTGGAAAAATTCAAGACTCCTGATTTTAAAAAGTATGATGGATTGGGTGATCCTTACACACATTTGAAGATATTCATTGGAGAACTCGGGTCTTATGCTAAAAATAAAAAGCTCAGAATGCAGCTGTTTCAAAAAAGTCTAATTAGAGAAGCCAGAGCATGGTACACCAGATTAGACAACTCCAAGATTCATAGCTGGGAGGAATTAGCCCATGCTTTTATCAGTCAGTACAGCTTCCAAACTCAGATGGCTCCAGACCGATACCAAATTACCAAGGTCAAGAAACAAGCCAATGAGTATTTTAGAGAGTATGCCCAAAGATGGAGGCATTTGGCTGCTCAAGTTATTCCATCTATAACTTAGTTGGAAATTGTGATGACCTTCATAGACATTCAAGAAGCTGCCTTCTATGAGAGAGTCTTGGCTGGCATAGGCAAGCCATTCTCTGAAATGATCAAACATGGAGAAATGGCTGAGATGGGATTGAAGTCAGGAAAGATTCAAGACCTTACCGCTCTAAAAGCTGTAGCTGAGCACATCCAGTCTGGAAGTTATGGAAACAACCCTCGGAGGGTCCATAAGAAGAAAGAGGAGGATGTTTCCTCGATACTACAAGGACAAAAAGGCAATCAAAACATGCCTATTCAAAGGAGAAGTTATTCCCCTTTCCAAGCACAGTCTTCAAACCCTCCATTGCCAAAAGGTGGAGAAGTCAGATGTACTCGAGTGTTCACACCCTTAGGGGACTCGCTCGAGAACATTCTCAATCTTCTGACAGCTCAGAAAAAAATTACCAATCTTCTTCCACCAGCCAACCCAAGTGGGAAAGGTTTCAATGCTAACAGGAAGTGTGCTTATTATGCTGGAGGTCCAGGCCATGACACTCAGGATTTTTGGGCCTTGAAGCTTAAGATCCAGGATTTAATTGATAATGGTGAAATCGTGGTGACAAAACCCGACCAACCCCATGTGCAAGACAACCCTCTTCCTCAACACAAAGAAGAGGAGGTTAACATAGTTAATTGGAGTAGTGGACAGACTTCCTATTACAATGGTGGACATTCTCAAGCCAGCAAGGATAGTGCTGACAAATGGGATTATGCACAATTCTCGTTTATGATGGAACAAAAAATAAAGGCTCTGTGCGAGCAAGTCAACCAATTGGCAGAACTGGTGGTCCATCAGCACCAAGTCACGCGTCAATTATTCAGCCAGGAGAATACTAGCCTCCTTCCCCTTGTTACAAATACTCCACCACTGACTCCAGAAGGTGAAACACTGTAGGAGAAAATTACAAAAAGAGCAAAAGCCAAAGCCCGTCGGGATTTAGCCAACAAAAGGGAATTCATCTATTTAGGCCAACCGATGGAAGAAATCTTGCAGATGCTTATTAATGACGGAAGAATCACATCTTTGTTACCTCCAATCAGTCCACGCTCAAGACGGTTTTATTTTAATGGAGTATGTCAGTACCACTCCCACTCTCGCGGTCACAGCACTGAAGAATGCTGAGCACTCCGCCATCTTATTCAGAACTTGATTGACAGCAGTGTCTTGCAAATGGCAGACAATGACGTTGTATTACTAGAGAGTGGGGATACATTTCCTACCAGGTGGAAAGAAGTCGTAGCAGTTATATCCATGGAAGGAGACTTGGCTACCACACCACTTATAATGCAACCTATTCAACTTAAAGGTGTTGAAAACCCTTTGAAGGTGGCTGCACCAAAGCCAATCATATTGCCTTTCAGGCCACAGTATCCTATTGTCAACCTCAAGAAAGTGCCATGGAATTATGGAGAGGCTGAAGGATCTACATCTAATACAACTGCTGCAGTATCAAAAGAAAATCCACTGTATCTTCCTCAACGGGTGATGAAGCTTACCATCAAGTCAAAGAAGCAGGTTCCCATGGAGAAGATTGAAGAATTCCTTCGTACTATAGGACACAATGAAGCCAAGGTGGTTTTAAGCTTGAAGGAAGCTCCACAATAGATTTCTATACTGGACTTGGTTTTCTCCTCAGAAGATCACAGGAAGGTCTTAATGAGAGTTTTAGAAGAAGCCCACTTGCCAAAATCAGTGGATGTTGAAAAGTTCCATCATCTGGTTGATCACATTTTCAACCGTAATGTGATATCCTTTACTGATGATGACATACCTCCAGAACAGACGGGTCATTGCAAGCCGTTGCACATAGATATTATGTTCTCCGGATACGTGGTAGCAGGAGTTCTAATAGATGGAGGATTATCCTTAAACATCTTCCCCTACGCCACCTTGGAGAAGATGAACATCAATCTCAACAAGATCTGAAGCATCCATACGATTATCAAAGCTTTTGATGGATCCCGACGAAATGTCGTCGGAGAGATTAAACTGCCTGTGGAGATTGGTCCACATACATTCTACGTATCCTTTCATGTGCTCAAAATAGCTACAGGATATAACCTACTTTTGGGAAGACTGTAGATTTATATGGCTGGAGCCGTCCTTTCCACCCTTCATCAGCAGCTCAAATACATCATTAACAATAGTCTGATCACTGTTAATGCTGAGCCAGAATGTCCTATACAAAGTGACATACCACTCATCAGTTTCAATGAAGTTGAGCCTGTCAGCTTCTATGTCCTGGAGGTGAGTAACACTCACTATCATCCCTTTGGGGCGCCACCTCTGATACCCAGAATTTCTTCCAAGGTAATGTTGGCAAGTCAAGAGATGATGTCCTTGGGCTTTCAACCTGGACAAGGGTTAAGAAAGGATCATCATGGCATCAAGCGCCTGATTCAAATTCCCAATCAAATTAAGGCAGCTAGACTAGGCTACTCTCCTGGCTCCAGTCACATGAATCCTCACAAACACAAACAGGTTCCTTCAGCCACACGACGATTGCCTCAACCTGCAAGGACTGAGCCTATATGGCCTTCATTAAAGGTTCCTGCCCATGTGGTAGCTATATTATTTCCTAAGACGATATCGGTCAAAGGAAAGGAAGTCTTGATGCCAGACCCTGAAGTGGAAGAAATGGATCAGAGACGTAAAAAAGACATTGAAAGGCGGTTATCAAACATGCGCATCATAGTCCATACTAAGGGTATGAAAAGAGACATCCCAGACAATGATTGTCCAGACATGATGGTCATCATTCGGGAGAAAGAGGATGATAACAGCCCATTTATCACAGCTGTCCACTAGGACTTCACCCTTGGCAATTGGAGCAACACTCCTTACATTTGCCGACAAGGGTAAAAAGGGCATAAACTTCCTCTGCCCTGTAGATAGCAAATAACTGCTTATTTTTGTTGTATAGTATTAGCAGTTGTTTTTATCATTACATGCTAACACTTTGTATGATTAAATAGTTTCATATATTAAGTGAAAGCATTTTGTTTCAGTACTCTAAAGATAGATGTGCCTAAACTTGCTGATGAGGTGCTTGTTCTTCACAAGGGCTGTAACTTTGATGTAAAGTTGAACTCAGACTTGATGGAGATTGAACAAGAGGACTATGAGATACCTCCGGAGATCAAAGAATGGGTCGAAGATAAACCCAAGCCAAATCTTGATCAAACCACCTCTTATAACCTTGGAACCTTAGAAAACCCCAAATAAATCCAGATTGGTACGGACCTTACTCCAAACCAAAGGAATGACATGGTTACTCTGTTGACCCAATTCCAGGATATATTTGCATGCTCTCATGAAGACATGGTCGGTTTGTCCACTGACATAGTCATTCATCACCTTCCCATCAAAGAGGGATTCAAGCTAGTCAGGCAGAAACTCAGGCGATTAAAACCTGAGTAGAGCTTAAAAGTTAAAGAAGAAATTGTGAAACAATTTCAAGCCAGCATCATCAAGGTGTCAACATACCCTGAGTGTCTATCCAATATAGTCCTTATGCCTAAACCTGGAGAAAAGGTGCGAGTTTGCATGGATTATAGGGATCTGAACAAAGCTTGTCTCAAAGATAGCTTTCCCTTACCATTCATCCATATACTCATTGACAATGTTTCGATATGACATGTACTCCTTTGCTGATTGTTTTGCGGGGTACCATCAAATCATGGTTGCTGAAGAGGATCGTAAGAAGACTGCATTCATCACTCCTTGGGGAACCTTTTGCTATAGACGGTTGTCATTCGGCCTCATCAATGCCGGAGCTACCTATCAGCGAGCCATGATGGCTCTTTTTCATGATTTAATGCACAAAGAAATAGAAGTCTATGTGGATGACATCATTGTCAAGTCCTGAAGGGAGGAAAACAACCTAGACCATCTTAGAAAGCTCTTCAATAGGTTGCATAAGTACAACTTGAGCTGGATCCCACCAAAATCCAGGCCATCACAGAAATGCCCATACCTCAGACAGAGAAAGAAATATGGGGATTTTTGGGAAGAATCAATTTCATCAGCCGATTCATCTCCCAACTCACAGCAATCTTTGAGCCTATCTTCAAGTTTTTAAGGAAGAACTCCTCCATGAAATGGAATGATGAGTGTCAGAAAGCCTTCCTTACAATCAAAGGGCAGCAGATTAAAGCTCCTGTTTTGGTACCCCCCCCCCCCAGGGATGATGTTCCCCTGTTTATGAACCTATCCATCAATGACAATGCCAGGGCTGCATGCTGGGACAGAAAGATGATAGACGCCAAGAAAGAGCTATCTATTACCTCAGCAAAAGATTCAGCAGCAGTGAACACAAGTACACTCTGATTGAGAAGACTTGTTGTGCTTTAGCATGGGCTTCCATGAGGTTATAGCATTACCTCCATGGGCACAAAACCCATCTCATATCCCGCATGGATCATCTAAAATACGTGTTTAGCAAACCCATGTTGAACTGTCGACTGTCGAAATGGTAGTTGATCCTACAATAATTTCACATCGTCTACGTGACTCAAAAGTCTTTCAAAGATCTAAGAATTGCGGATCAACTGGCCGCCGCACCTTCAGGGGATTTCAAACCCTTAGAAATATACTTCCCCGATGAAGGGGTAATGATAGTTCAGCAACACCATCAGGATAATATATACCAACCATGGAAGATGTATTTTGATGGAGCTATAAATATGGAAGGTTCCGGAGCTGGTGTGACGCCCCCAAAACAGGTATACATCACCCATTCTGAGTCACCAGATGCACGGTACAGAAATCAAATACAACTTAATTAAACAACTATCGTGTAAAATACGACAAAACATAAGCTGAGAGTTTTAATACAAATATTATCTTCTAGACGGTATTCAAACTCAAATGGAGTCCTCATTACATTTATTATCACACTAATTAGTGAGGACTACTAAAACAACCATATTCTCGGACCATCACTCCGTTTCCCGACTAGTCCCGGCTACGTTCTCATTTCCTGAAGAGAACAATGAAAGCAAAAGGGTGAGCTCAACTAGCCCAGTAAGAAATATTATGACTAAGATAATGCAGAATAAATTATCGTTAGCCTTCAACAGTGTTAAACTGATAAAAGACAATAAACATCAAGTTTAACTGCAGCGGAACAAGCAATCCATTAGAAGAGTCAAGTAGAGCATGATATCTATTATCTTCTATGATTTAAAAGTTTATCATCAATTTTATCCATGTAATACCCATTAATAGTTCTTTATTATACCCAAGATAAAGAGAACTTTCTTCATTTGTCTTCACCTAAACCACCAAGGATTTTAGTTAAATTCACAATTCATGTTTATAATAATGTGAATCAACAGTTTCTCCTTGCCACAAAGGCTTAATAGAACTTTTACTCAATATCCTTACCCCAAAGGCGAAAGACATTCAAGTGTAATAAAAATGATCATACCACTCAGTTATCTATCTTTCCACTACGGGCCAAAGATATTCAACTATAAAACTAATGGTCATGATCATACCAATCAATTGCCTGTCAATGCACTATGGCCAAAGACATTCAACTGTTAACTAATGGTCATGATCCTGCCAATCACATCATCGAATTACCCATGCACTACGATCAAGGATATTCGTTAGTATCACCAGTGGTCATGATCATGTCATACACCTGTCCATCTTTACACTACGGGCCAAAGCTATCAATCAAGAGTTCATCTTTTCACTACGACCAAAGATATCAATCAACAATTCTTCTTTGCACTATGGACCAAAGACATACAACTGTAAAACCAATAACATATAGTCCATCTATGCACTGTGGGCCAAAGATGACTTTTAACCCAATATAAGCATGAGGATGATGACAATGATATAAGAATTCAATCAAACAAGATCAATGATAAATATTAAACTTTAACAATTTAATTTATCCAGAATTTAAAAATGTCCAAATTGTCAACATGATACTACTTTGTGGAGTAAAATTCAAGAATAATATCCATGTATCAAAAATAATTTGGATAGAAAAAAATTAATTTTTTCGGGTGAATAGTACCCTAGGTGAATAGTACCCGAGTGAATATTACCCCGTGAATAGTACTTCGGGAATAGTACCTCGTGAATAGTACTCCTGTATGAAAAGTGCCCCGAATACCCGAGTGAATAATACCTGAGTGAATAGTACCCGAGTGAATAGTAACCCATGAATAGTACCCCGACATGAAAATTACCCCAAATTCTCGAGTGAATAATACCTGAGTGAATAGTAACTGAATGAATAGTAACCCATAAATAGTACTCCGGGTGAAAATATTGATATTTAATAAGAAAGTTCAGATCAATATTCCAATAAAGCGATCTTAGATGAGGATATCTTTGGGGTCATAGATTTTCTTCAGACAAAGTATCGCTTTATTCTGTGGCTGATACTCAAGCAGATTTTATTATACCAATCACTTGGTAGATACACTTGCACTTGTTAGATGAAGATTTGGTTACATGAATTACCACCATCAGTTTGGTTATCTGTGGTACATATGATTACAAATTTTCCTGGTTACCTTCTCCTTAATGAAAATATATTTTTCCTTCTTGGTCTCTGAGATCTGCCTTTTGATTGATTAATGTCCAGATATGGAGAGATTGTTGATGTTAATCTTGTTAGAGATAAAGGCACTGGCAAATCAAAAGGTTTTGCCTTTGTTGCATATGAGGATCAAAGAAGTACAGTTCTTGCTGTGGGTTGGTCCTCTCTCTCTCTCTCTCTCTCTCTCTCTCTCCCTCTCTATATATATATGTTTGTGTGTGTGTGTGTGTATATATATTGTTTGTATGTCTATATAGATCTTCCATAGGTGAGTGTAATTGGAATTTGGAAATAATTTCTTCTGGATGAATTTTCCTACAGTAGCTTTGTGGAGAATATTTTTCCCTTCTATATATGTATATTGATAAGCACAATTTTATTGCTCGCTATTTACCTCCACAGATAATTTGAATGGTGCCCAAATACTTGGCCGAACTATAAGGGTTGATCATGTTAGTAACTACAAAAAGAAAGAAGTAGAAGATGAAGAGATAGAGCAGCAGAAACGGGAGGAACGAGGTGTATGCCGTGCTTTTCAAAGAGGCGAATGCACCCGTGGGGCTGGATGCAAATTTTCTCATAACGAACAAGTATGATCACTATTCCTTGATGATTTCTATTGCCATTGTTTACTTCTGTCTTATGTGTTGTGCAATTAAAGCTAAAGTACCATCTCAAATTGTTATACCACTTTCTGCTTGTCTACTAAAACTGACTGCTATATCATTTTCAAGTTTTTCACAATCATCTTTTAGTATTTGTTATACGGGATTGATAGAATGAGTTGGTCATGGTTCCTTCTTTTTCTGATCAGCATATGTATTGTATAGAGAGTTACATTTAAGTTTCACTGCAAGAAGAAACACATTTATTTGTCATTCCTTTCTTTCTTAGTTGATTTAATGTATCTGCTGAATATTTAGACTATAGGGATCAGCATTTTGAAGATTAATGAAATGGATCTAATTCTTTCTTATGTCAGAGCCAGACCCATTTTGTTGTTAATTACAAGGACTAAATGAAATGGTTTTAAGGGGGTGTTTGTCAAAATGAATAGTGAATTGGTTAGTGCGTTTTTGATAAAAACCGGTAAGAATGAAATGGTTCTAAATAGTGAATGAGCAAATAGAATGAAGTAAAAAAATTTTAAAAAATAGAATATTAAATAGAATACAAAAATTTGAATTTTTCAAAGGGGTTAAAAAAAAGTTGTTTGAAACAAATTTTTATTATTTTACCCTTCAGATTGATTCATTCGCTTTTTATCAAACAAAAAATTCAAAATTATTGTAAATTTATTTTTTATTTACTTAATATAATAGTTAATATTGTAATAAAAAAATACTTCAAAAAAAATACTTCATTTAGCCAAAAAAATAACACTAAACCATTCAGTCCAAATCGTCTTTAGCCATTCAGACGATTTTTTTCCAAAACAAACTCACTGAATGGCGGGCCGATTCAACCATTCAGCCATTCAGTGCGTAACAAATAACCCCTAAATGTCTGATTGCTAAAAATTCTGTTGTTAAGAATCTTCATTGGATTCATTTGAGGTTCTATTAATAGAAAATTAAAAGGACATTGTGTTTTTGGCCCTCGTTAATCAACAATTCAACAGTGTGGTGCATACAAGCCTAAATCTTTATTGATACCACAATCAGGTAGTATGTGCCTATACCACAATCAGGTCACATGTGCGGACTTGCTATGTTTTTGTTTTCACCAATTTGAATATGTTGTATTTCCTTAAATGGATATTTTTCATGGTTAAGAGCACTGAGATGATCCTTTATACTTTGAGATGTACATGAACTTTTACCTCTCTTTTTTTTTCTTTCCTTCTTCTGTTTATCCTTTTTTATATTTGTCTTGAAACTTTCCTGTATAAAGTATGTGGGGTGAGAAACTTGGATTATGCTGTGAAGACATTTTTTGCTTTTTGACAAGTTCTGCAAACACACATTAGAACCTCTCTTCATGATGCGATTTTAACTGGTTGCTTGCAGTCCTGTCACATGATAACACTAAAGTTTTGTGTTAAATTTTAACTCAGAGAGCTGCAAACACTGGCTGGGGTGTCGAGGATCACAGAAAGTTGAAACGGGTAGATGACAAGTTTGAGGGTTCAGCAAGGATTGAAAAAAAGCCTGGCCAGTTGGGTCATGCTCCAGATTCTGCTGGGCAAGATGGGTTTAGATCGACTGATAGAGAGGTGAAAGAGTCCAGAGTACAGGTGAATGAGCGTGGGATAGAGAGGCATCATAAGCGCATTGAATCTAATTCAAGAGATCATTGAAGATTAGAGGCATTGAGAAACGATTAGAGCGGCAGGAGAGGGAAATGGACCACAAGGACAGCCGGGATAGGCAAGCATTTGAGGAAAGGTCAAAACGGCGTGACTTTGAATCAGATCCTAGAGAAAATGGTCATAGGAGGGAAGAAATGGGTTCAAGAAAGCATGAATCAGAATCATATCACAGAGAAGACCGAAAAAACAGGGGAAAGGACAAACGACCAGTCCATGATAGAGATTCTTCCCCCCGTCGTTATAGAGGTACAGATGAAGATAGGTTACAGAGATCACGCAGATGAGAATATCTGGATTTGGTTACATTAAAGCTATAGTGAATAGTTTTAAGTAGTTCTAATCTTTTAAAAATCTAAACTCGTCCCATTTGTATCAACTATTTTGACCCTCATATATCTAGATATGAATCCTTTGTTTTTAAATATATTTCTCGAGTATTTGGCATTTATGTTGCTTCTTATTTTTGTGCGTTGGGTTTATTAGAGTTCTTATGGTTAAACGTAATTACAAAACGTTGCAAATTGCAATCACTGTTTCATAATAAAAAAGGGTTTCAATCACTGTTTGGTACTAAAAATGACACTTTAATAAAATCACAATCGTCAAAAAGCTTAATGTTCAATCTGATACTTATGTTTTGAGAACTTAGTCTTGTGGCGATTAGTGAGATACTTTTTTCAGATTACCAATTTCCTCCCTTCTGATGTAAGCTTATGGCTATGAATATTTGTATGTATTCTACCAAAAATACAAAAATAAAAGTAACAAATATTAAAAAAAAATAATTATATGTTAACAAATTTATGGTGGAATTGAATTGTGACGAGACTCAAAAAATAAAAATAACAAATATAGTAATGTGTGACAATATGCAGTAGGGAGAAATGTGTGACAATTTGCACTTGAGAGTTGAGTTTTAGTTTAAATTTGAAAAAGGGTTTAGTTGACCCAATTGGCAACTATTTTCTTTTAAATATTGAAATGGTAATTCTGCGAAAAAATGGAAATTAGTTTTGCATTAAAGCCAATTTGTTAGCCATAGCTTTGTGGGCACTAGCATGAATTCTCTGCCATAAAAGTCAAGATGAATACGTTGCCCTTTGCATGCAACTGCTGGCTTTGATATTCAGAGCTTTTCGAAGAAATGTGTCATTTTCCCCTAGTTTTGATTGAAGAGTATAATAATGTCAAACTCTGCAGCTGATATTTCTGGCCATGACAAGTCAATGATCTGTATTTTGTCAAAGTCAACGACTTGGATAGTTTTATAGTCCAAAACTTGATTGAGATTCCCACAGCTATTATTAACCCTTTGGACGAGGGCGACTATCAAAGTCAATGACTTGGATAATTTTATAGAGCCAAAATCTTGATTTGAGATTTCCACAGCTGTTCTGTTAGCGTCAAGAATACAATAAGACCCAGGTCTGGTTCATTCTCATGCATATTCATTCGTGTTTCCTTCCTAGTCAAAATCTTTGAATCAAGATTGAGTAGAAAATGGTTCACTCACTGTATGATTTGTTGTTGAAGCTTCTGTATAGTTCAGTGTACTACAATACAAATACAATCCGAGTCCACTACTTATCATGACTAGTGGTTTTACTGCTCCTTTCAACCAAAAAGTCTAATTTTTTAAAAAGATTTGAGTAAAACACTTTTAATATTTGACCTTAATATGGGTTGGAAAAATAAGAATAAAATTCTCATTTGTGGACAGGACAAGAGTATCTTGCAAGGGTAGTCTCACCCTCAAACACCAAATACTTCATCTATAAAAAATCAGTTGAAGTTGCCTGCAGTCTGCACAATCATACTCTCTCCCTCCCTCTCAAATGGAGCTTAAACTGCTCAGTTTTAGGCTAATCTTCTCGCTGACCTTTCATGTTATTCTTCTTCTGTTCTTTCACTAGTCGATTCCAAAGTGTGCTTCTGCAGATATTCTTAAAAACGCGACAGATAAATCTGCATTGCTTGATTTCAAGTCAAAAATAACCGAAGATCCTCTAGGAGTCTTGAACTCTTGGAATGATTCCCTCCATCTCTGTCGATGGACTGGAGTCAAATGTGGCGCCAAACACCAGAAAGTTGTCTCTCTTGATCTCAAAGGTCAGAGTTTGGCTGGAAATATATCACCCCATGTTGGAAATCTTTCATTTCTTCGATTCCTTGATCTTGCAGAAAAATTTTTCCATGCTGGGATTCCACCAGAACTTGGCCTCTTAGCCAGGCTTCAAACTATGAACTTGAGCAACAACTTTTTAGCAGGTGAAATTCCAGAAAATCTGTCTCATTGTTCGAATTTACTCAATCTTGCACTAGATCACAACAATCTAGAGGGCCACATTCCTCCCCTACTTGGTTCATTATCAAAGCTGGTGACTCTTTATCTCAGAAACAACAATCTTACAGGAAGAATCCCGGCTTCCATTGGTAATCTCACATCTCTCCAAGACCTTTACATCTCATATAATGATTTGGAGGGTCAACTTCCGGATACAATGGCACAATTGACAAGCCTGAGAATGCTGGGATTGTCTGTAAATTCTCTTTCTGGTGAGTTTCCTCCAGTACTGTACAATTTATCTACACTCGTACTCGTGGGGTTGTCCTTCAACAACTTTACGGGTACTCTAAGAGCCAACATAGGCCTTGCCTTACCAGCTCTCCAGCTTCTTTACTTGGCAAACAATTCCTTCACTGGGCCGGTTCCAGTTTCGTTGACCAATGTATCAGGTCTCCAACGGCTTGATATTCCTATCAACAAATTCACTGGAAATATACCCAAGAATTTTGGGAACTTACTGAATTTATGGTGGTTCAATGTTGCTAATAATAATCTCGGAAATGATGGAGATGATGATTTGAGCTTTCTAACTTCTTTAACTAACTGCAGCAAGTTAGAGTTCCTGGGCTTTAATGACAACCAATTAGGAGGAATGTTCCCGAATGCCATAGCAAATCTATCAACCACATTGGTCAGGATACTTATTGGAGGAAATGGTATTCGCGGAAGTATCCATGAAGAGATAACCAACCTTGTCAACTTATATGTACTGAGCATGAGGGAGACCTTTCTAACAGGTAATATTCCAGCTACAATTGGAAAGCTTTCAAATTTGGGAACAATTCATTTGGAATCGAATCAGCTGACAGGAAAGATCCCATCTTTCCATTGGTAATATCACTCGACTTGTAAATCTTTACTTATCATATAACAGTTTAGATGGAAACATACCTTCAAGTTTGGGAAATTGCATATACCTTCAGTCCTTGGACCTTTCTCTAAACAAACTGAATGGTACCATTCCCAAGAAGCTTGTAAGTCTTTCATTACTTTCAGTCCTCTTTAATTTGGCTGATAATTCCTTAACCGGACTCTTGCCAGAGGAGGTTGGGAATTTGACTAATTTGGTTGCACTTGATGTTTCAAATAACCAATTGTCTGGTGAAATTCCAAGAAAGATTGGTAAATGTGTGACCTTGGAACAACTCTATATGCAAAACAACTCCTTCTGGGGAAATATTCCACCTTTAGATAATTTAAAAAGCATTCGCTATTTAGATCTTTCTCGCAATAACTTGTCTGGCCTCATTCCTCAGAACATGGTAAACCTTCCCAGTTTGCTAAATCTAAACCTGTCATTTAACAATCTTGAGGGTGCAGTACCTCTTAAAGGTATCTTCCAAAATGCAACTGAGATTCAGGTGTTAGGCAACTCCAAACTTTGTGGGGGTATTCAAGAGCTGCATTTGCAACCATGCTTTGTGCAACCACATGGGAAACCCAAGAAACGCACAACTCTCAAGTTAATATTGGTAATTGTCAGTGTAGTTTCATGCTTGGCTCTGTTGTCATTGTTTCTTTCATTTTGCTGGGTGAAAAAGTTGAAGAATAGACCTCATTCAGAATCTTCTGGTAGGCAATTCTATCCAAAGATTTCTTATGAAGACCTCCTCAATGCAACTAGTGGATTCTCTTCAAGTAACTTGATAGGTTCTGGTAGTTTTGGCACTGTTTATAAAGGATCTCTTGCCCCAGATGTAACAATAGTTGCAGTGAAAGTACTTAAACTTCAGCAGAGAGGAGCTTCCAAAAGCTTTATAGCTGAATGCGAAGCCTTAAGAAATATCCGCCATCACAACCTTGTCAAGGTTCTAAGTGCTTGCTCAAGCATCACTTTTGAGGGCAATGAATTTAAAGCTATAGTCTATCAGTATATGCCAAATGGGAGCTTGGAGGATTGGCTGCACCCAAAAGCTGAACAGATGCAAGACAAAAATTTGAGTATCCTCCAAAGATTAAATATTGCAGTAGACGTGGCTTCGGCATTGCATTATCTTCATCACCAGTGTCAAACACCTGTAGTTCATTGTGATTTGATGCCTAGCAATGTTCTTCTGGACGAAGATCTGACCGCACATGTGAGTGATTTTGGTTTGGCAAGGCTCCTTCCCAACTCCAGTGAGGATGTTAATTTGAATCAGTTCAGCTCACTTGGGATCAAGGGCACCATTGGATATGCTGCTCCAGGTAACTTCTTCCAATATCTGTTTGTCTTATTTAAGAGAAATTAAACACACATCTATTCTGTACACTTGATATTTGTACCTCCTGACATGGCACATCACATCTTTCTTTACGTTACAAAATAATCAGATTTGAGTTTTTAAAATTAATTTCAACAATACCCTTAAAATAGCATTTATTTTTATCTAAACAACGTTTTCAGTTTTGCCAGAAGGTGTATTTTCTCAATTATACTAGAAGGTTGCCCTTAAACGATTGGTTTATGAAATGTATAGCTTTTTATCTTTGTTGAATGATAATTTGGTGTGAGCATAAATAGCTTTAGTTCTATGAAATTTTCAGAGTATGGCATGGTTGGTGAGGTGACAACTCAAGGAGATGTTTACAGCTTCGGAGTTCTCTTGTTAGAGATGTTGACAGGGAGAAGACCGACTGATGAACTATTCAAAGACAATGTAAACCTCCACAATTTTGTAAAAATGGCATTGCCAGATCAAGTAATGGAGATTGTGGACCAATCAGCTCTGTATGATGAAGAGGAAGAAGATTCCATAGAAAAGATGGAGTCTGGGAGTAAATGGACACATGAACAGACAGCACACTTGATTTCTGTTTTCCAAATTGGGGTTGCATGTTCAGAGGATTCTCAACCAGGCAGAATGAACATGAGTAAAGTTGCAATGGATCTGCTATCAGTGAGAAACAAGTTTGTTCGATCAAGAATGCATGAAGAAGATTGTAATTAAGTGGTTAAATCTAATGATGTAGAAGCCGAGTATATAGTTTGTAAAATCTATATGAAGGTATTATAAGCTTTTTCTGAAACAAGAAGTTATATGTTAAGTCTTACATAATCTAATAACATCATGGATGAGCTAAATAAGTTGATGTACATCAAGATTCAAGTTTTGTTTTTTTCCCCAGTTCTTAGGAGAAGATTATATGTTAAAAGTATATGAAGGCTGTTCTGATGTGCCAAAAGTTGTAACATTAAGCTTCCGAAAGAGCATGTATGTCTCATTTGGGAGTTGCAGATCATGATTTTTGCTGTGCAACTCATAAAAACTTGAAGGACAAGAGCATGCACTACATATGTTTAATTTCCCATTTCAACATTAAGGACTATAAGTCTGAGGAAACTTTGTTGTGGAGTCTAACATAAATATTTATCTGGTGGTGCCTCCTCATAGTCCAGTATAGCCATTCATAAACTGTGGCTCATCATTTAATTAAATTCCCATGATGCAAGTGCTAATGTTATCATGTGGATATCTTATACTCTAAGAATTAATTATTATTTTCAGAAGCCAGCCCATGACACATGCCATGTCATACCCATGACTCAAATGTACCACCGAGACTATCAGAAGAGGTTAAGTTTGTTATAACCATGCATCACACTGCCATTCTTACACACACTCCTCTAAAATGGATCGAGCTCTCTCCGATGAATCTAATATATATAAGCCTGATTTTTTATGTCATCTTTGTTCTGGTTTTAAATCCGGCATCAGCCATACGTGGGAACAATAGTTATCTGTAATATATAGTATTATTTAATATATATATATATATATATATAGGCGGCATGATTTTATATAAATATAACACAAAAATATTAATAAATTGATGTTAGAATTTATTTCTCCATGAAAGTTCAATTCTTAATTAGTAGCATTACAAAATTAAAATCATTGAACCAAAATTTAGTTTATGTAATACGAACTTTTCAATAATGATGCATGTAAATAGAAATAGAAATTATTTCTATAGTAATGATGCATGTACTTACAGAAGAAAATGAAGAACACGCTGCACTTTTTCAACACAAAAGAATGGAGCAGGGAAAAACAGAGCGGAGCAGGATTTTGCTACTACAGAGAAGGAAATTTTAAGACGGAAATTGTGAAGCGGGACGGGACAGAAAAAATGTTCAGAACGGGAGGAAAATTTGTATTTCATCGAACGCAAATTCTATGTTATGTACTCGAACTTTACTATTAATAATAATGATGCATGAAAGTGGTGCATGATTACACTTACCCGTAAAGCGGGAAAAGATTTGCGAGCGGGAAAACATTGCGAGCGGTGGGAAGAGCGGAATCTGCGAAGCAGGATTCTTGCGAAGCGAGCGGGAATTGCGAGAAGGAGCGAGAATTCTATTGAAGTGCGAGCGGAAAGGATTCTTGCTAAGCGGAGCAGGAAATTTTTGCGAGCAGGAGGAAAATTTTTACGATGGGACGACTAGAGAAACGGAAAAATTTTTTTATAAATCGCATCATATCGTTCATTTATAGAAAAACAGTATGTATTGTCGTCAAAAATCAGCGTCTATTGTGATGAAAATATATATATATAAGCCTGTCGATTTTATGTCATCTTTGTTCTGGTTTTAAATTCGGCATCAAATCTCATTTGGGAACAATACTGCTCAATTTTAAGTCCCGACTGATGAAAGATCCGATCCCCTTGGGGTGCGTTTTGGCCTCTTGGAATTAATGATTCTTCACACTTTTGCTTGCGGACTGGCCTAAAACACTCACCTCGATCATTTGGGAAATCTTTCGAACGCTTGACCTTTGAGAAAATTCAGAATAATTGTTCATTTGTTTAACAATAATTGTTTGCAGAATTAAGCTATAATAATGTGTGTTCAACCTCCATTTGATAATGAATTCTTACATTATGCGTTCTAAACAAGTCCCAGAAAATTAAGTATCAAATTACAGATAATATTATAACAGAATGTGTTTTAAGTCAACACCTCCAAGGAACCTTTATTTATTACTATATTTTTATGCCTTGAAGCATCAAGAGTATTAGGTGTATACTCTCAAGTTACAAGGTGGGATCTAGAAAAATTTAACTGGTGATGAATGATACTGAAGTAAGAGAATAATTAAGGTAACATCATGCTCTATTCTTCTAATCTGATTTTCTTTTAGTCAAGTGTTTATCATCTCAAACTGTCCAATCAGCTAGCTTTGTTCGACTCAATTATATATCTTGCGAAAAATGTGCCACCCGAGGACTATATATAACAAGTCGTTTCTAATTATAACTGTTACTATATTTGGATATTGTGCTCATTTTTGTTGATAAATACAAAACAAATCATTCACTATAGAAAAATTTAGCTAACAAACCTGACCTCAAAACCTCAAACTTATAATTTTATGTAATTGTCCAATTAAGCTACATGATATAGTCGTGAATTAAATTTAATTTATATAATCTTCTCTATTTAAACTAAAAAAAGAAAAATTAAACATGCGGATAAACCCACAAAAAGGGTGATCAAAGCCCACAAAAGGGACGACTCATTATCCCCGAGGGCAGTTCAATGAAAAGAAAGGATACTTAGGTTTTCAAATCAAATTGGATGTGGTACACGCATTGAATTCAAGAGGTCGAAGTAAAAATATTTTAACTTTTCTTTACTTTTTCAACTTTAATCTTGCTTTTGAGGTTTTGGATCGAAACTGGGTGCTTATTATTGAGTACTGCATTGATTCGGAATGTGTTCTTTTTGCATAATATAATATTGCCTGTAAAAAACTTATGTCATTGCTTATGTTATTAACCTAACTTTCTTATTTAAAATTTAATTTATTCGGTTGTTGCTTCTTGTCTTTTTCATGTGTTGCTTGTTCCGTCTTTTTGTTGCTTGTTGTTCATGTGAACGGTCATTGCTTGTTAAGGTCTTTGTCGGTCAGAACAACTTCACAGGAAACATACCTATGAGTTTTGGGAATCGTTGAAAAATCAGTTCACATAAATCTATTTAAGATAAATATAAACATCTTCTTTGTATAAGATATAAAATAATAATCTACAAAGAATTTTTACGTGGAAATCCATTGGAAAAAAACTACGGGAGAGATCTCAAATATTCACTATGAAAATAATATGGAATTATAAAAGCTACTGTTGAGAAATAAACTAACTGTTTATTTCTCTCTACACTCTCACTCTCAGAATGCTCTAACTGAGCTTCTCACTCTCTAACTCTGTCTTGCTTTGCTAAGCTTGTTGTTGTTTTGGTGTGTCTAATCTTTAGGCTTTGGCTGCCCTTTTATAGGAGAAATTAGGGGAGGAGAATTAAATGAGAAAGGTGGAAAAAAAATGGAGAAGGCCAAAAAATGAAGGCCAAATTCAAAGGGCCAAGACTTGACCAAGACTTTGACCAACAATCTCCACCTTGGCTTGCATTTTTCAAATACTGTGAACTTCTTTGTGTCTGTGAATGTATCCCTCTCCCTGGATACTCCACCACGAACTCAGCATTCGACGAAGTGAATTAAGTCCAAGCAGTGCTTGAACTTTTCTGCTGTAACTGACTTTGTAAGCATATCTGTGGCATTCTCCTTTGTGTGAACTTTGCGAACTGCAATGTCACCATTGTTCAGCCACTCACGAATCTTGTGATATCGAACATCTATATGTTTGGTTCTGGCATGGAACACCTGGTTCTTTGCTAAATGAATAGCACTTTGACTATTACACTGAATCTGGATATTGCCCTGCTTGAAACCTAGTTCTTCAACTAGTCCCTTAAGCCACAAAGCCTCCTTGTTTGCCTCTGTTAATGCCAGGTACTCACAGCATATGTGTAGACTGCAACACTGACGTAGACTGCAACACTGACCTCCAACATATACATCCTCCACAAAAGGTGTATACAAACCACATCGTAGATCTCTTGCATCTAGATCTCCGCGTAAAATAAAGAATCAAGCGAACCACAGTAACCTCATTTCTTGCGGTATCACGATCAAACAAAAAATAGTAATTGGTTGTACTCTTTAGATAACGGAAAATCCGATTTACAACATTCGATGCTCTTTTCTGGATTTGCCATATACCGCTAACCACTTTTGAATGCATGTGAGATATCGGCCTTCATACATACCATGGCATACATTAAACAACCCACCGCATTTGCATACGGTACTTTGGACATATACTCCACCTCATCCTCTGTCTGTGGGCTTAACTGTGAAGATAACCTGAAATGTGTGACTCCCCCAAAATAGGTATACATCACCCATCTTGAGTCGCCAAATACATGGTACAAAATTCAAATACAAACTAATAATACAGCAGTCGTGTAAAATACGACAACACATATGCTGTGAGTTTATGTTAAACCCCAAATTTTATGAATAAAGAATTAATTTTCTCGAAATAATTTTTTTAATATTATGGTGTGAATTTGAGATAATATTATAGTTGTGGGTAGTATTTATAAATTTTGCAAAGTATGCAAGTTGTTATATTATATTCGATTGGTCAGGGAATATTCTTTGTGTAGAAATTATCCAAATGCGACGATACAATCATTGGTGGACCCCTAGCGGAATTATTGTCGGATTGAGAAAGCGACAAAAATATTTTATTAAAAATAAAGGCGGAAGTTTTACCGTTGATCTTTGTTGAACTACTCGGTAGTAAAAGAAAATCTGATGTCTGGCGTTGTTGCGTAGTAGCACTTGCGGTATTGATTATTGATATTTATGTGAGAAGTCACTCGGTTTGATTCAATTATTGTCGATTAATAATATGAATTATTATAGCGATGATGACGTTTTGTTTTATTAAATTATTATTAGCGTAATAAAAGCGAAACATCTTTTATATAAAGCAGAATACTTTATTAAAGTTATTACATAAATAGAATATATTATATTTTATTATGTATAGTGTTGTATAGTGTTTTTGCATAGTGTTTTGCATAGTATTTTTGCATAGTAAAAATCTTTTTTATATAAATAGAATATATTATATTTTATTTAAAAGATTTTTCTTTAAATATGGATAGTCAGATTAAAGTAAATCAATCAGATAGTTTCATGAGTTAATTCTTATGCATTCCATTTTCCTATAAATAGAAGCTCATTCCTTCATTATTTTTTTACGAATTCTTTGAACTCTAGAGAGAGAAACTATAGAGAGAGACTATAGAGAGAGAAGAAAAGTTTTCCTTTACTTCACTTACTCTTATATCCGGTTCTTTTTACGGTAAGGGATATTATTCTTTTATATTCATGAAGAGAACTTTGTTATTCCATTCTTTATTATTACATTGGAATAACTTTGTAAAAGTGGCATACCTACATACATGACTTTTGTGTATCATGGCATACCTATACTTGGTAAAATCCTTATGTTATTCCATTCTTATTTATTACATTGGAATAACTTTTGTATCTGTGAATACCCTATACTTGGTGACATTCTTTTATTATTAGTCTTTATATTTACGCCGGAATAATATTATTATGTTGGAATAACATACTATATCTTTATCTGTGGGACTGGTTCCATTTATTATTCGCATTTATTATTACCTTTGAAATATCGTCTATCTATTATCTCTTATCTTGGGATTGGTTCCATTTAATATTCCGTCTTTATATTTCTGTGGGCCGGAATATCTTGTATATGGAATATCTGCATCTGGGACTGGTTCCATCATTTATTATTCCTCATTTATTTATTACATTTGGAACATCCTGTCGGTGTGAATTTCACCTAACTTGGTTCCGTTATTATTATTCTATTGGAATAACCTGTCTGTGCGGTCTTTATCGCATGCATGGTGATATCTTTTGTTATTCCATTCGGTATTATACTCAGTTGATTAAAATTTTGACTTCTATACTCCATAAAATTAGTGGAATATCCTTGATATTTGCGCTTCATCCAGTATTTTTCATGGAAATATTCTTCTGAGCATTCTTGAATTTTACTTTAAAAAAGTATCATGTTGACAATTTGGGCGTTATTAGTTCTGAATAACTTAATTCTTGAACTTGTTTTATTGAATTCTTATATCATTGTCATCATCCTCATGTTTATATTTATTGAAAGTCATCTATGGCCTGTAGAGCATGGATGGACTTGGTATGATTATAACCAGAGATTATTCGGTGTAATCATAGTAGTAATGTTACAAATGATATAAAATTAAAAGTCCTCATTGGGCGTAGTGCATTGATGGGCGATTTTTTTGGTATGATTATGGCTATGGATTATCTTGACGAGGAGCAAAGATGAATTGTTTTATGGCATGATCGGGAATAGTTGATGAAAAACACGATTATCTTTGGCCCGTAGTGCATGGATAATTCGTGGTAGTGATTCTAAAGAATATCCTTGGCCTGTAGTGCAGGGATAATTTAATGATGTGGATTATTTATTGAGCTGAGTTTCAGCGATAAAAAGTGATGAAAAACTTTTTAAATCATAAAAGATAGTAGATTCTATTCTCTACTTGACTCTTTTAATGGATTGCTTGTTCCACTGCAATTAAACTTGATGTCTATTGTATTTTATCAGTTTAACATTGTTGAAGGCTAACGATAATTTATTCTGCATTATCTTAGTCATAATATTTCTTACTGGGCTAGTTGAGCTCACCCTTTCTTTCACTGTTCTCTTCAAGAAATGAGAACGTAGCCGGGACTAGTCGGGGAATGGAGTGACGGTCCAGATGATATTATTAGATAGTAGTCCTCACTATTCTGTTAAATAGTGTGACAATAAATGTAATGAGGACTTATTCTGAGAATGGATATTATCTAGAAGACAATATTTGTATTTAAACTCACAGCATATGTTTTGTCGTATTTTTACACGACTTCTGTATTATTAGTTTGTATTTGAAATTTGTTCCATATATTTGGCGACTCAAGATGGGTGATGAATACCTAATTTTGGGGGCGTCACAGTTGGTATCAAAGCTTAGGGATATGATCCCTGGCTAAGATGTGAGACAGGAACTAGGAGGGGGAGAGGCGGAAATTCCTTTGTTAGTATGACCTACCTAAGTTTATGTGGTATTTATTTGGTGGTCGAGGAGTATAGGGATAATATGTGATATGTTATTTAACCCTTGTTTTGTGGCAGTATTTGAAAATGGCATCCGAGAATGTTGAGAATAGCAATGAAGCACAGGAGACCGTTGAGTCTCCACAGATCTATAATCAGGACAATGTGCAACAGGATGGCGATAATCCTCCTGTAAACAACAACACTGATCAATTGACGAACGACGGTACGTTTAGGAGCTTTTTAGAATTCATGCAATACCAGACGAGAGAGACTTACATTCGTAATGCGGTGGAAATAATGGCAACCCACGCAGTTTGGTCACCGCTATGATTCAAGGAGCTGGGACCACCGGAGTTTGTGGGAAAGCCAGAGCCACTTAAGGCAGAGACATGGATAAAGCAGATTACTAAGATATTTGATGTCTTGGAATGCTCAGAGGAGCAAAAGGTTCCATTCGCCACCTTTATGTTGTATGAAGAAGCAGATCATTGGTGGGAATCTGTAAAACGTACCCAGACTGAAGCACTCAAGATGTCTTGGGAGAAGTTCCAAGAGCTGTTCAACGACAAGTACTTTCCCGAAAGTATTCGTCACATGAAGGAGGTGGAGTTCATCAAGCTGGAGCAAAACAATATGACCGTGTTGCAGTACGAGGCTAAGTTTGCGGAGTTATCCCGGTTTTCACCCATTTGGTTGATAATGAGGAGCGAATGACGCAAATGTTTCTGCGAGGTTTGAAACCCAATATATGTCAATACCTCATTTCTCACAAACTTTATTTATATTCAGATGTTGTGAATAGGGCTCAGTTATTGGAACGCGATAATGAGTCAGCACAACCAAAAGGCAACGACCAATAACACGATAATAATCATACCGGTGGCAACGGTTATCGGAACAATGATAACCATCGTGGGGGAAATTATCATACCAAGAATGGTAACCATTTCGGTGGTAATCATGGCCAAGATAATAAGAATGGACATTTCAAGAAAAGAAGGTTTAACAATGACGTGAAGACGTCGGCACTAGCACCCATTTCAAAGGAAGAAGAAGCGACCCGTCAGATATGTTTCAAATCTTGGACAAAGGGACACATTTCGTCAAAGTATGCTACAACAATCCAAAGTGTGTTTTAATTGCCGAAGAGAAGGTCACTTAGCTCGATTTTATCGTATGGTGAAGTCAAGTCCAGCTGGGATAGTGATACCAAAGGATGTCCCAGACAAGCCAAAGCCGGTAGTTTAAGAGAGAGTGTTTTTTTCTCGTGACGAGGAACCTGAATAAAATTATCACGGGTAAGTTAATCATAAGCTCTTGCGAAGTCTATACTGTGTTAGATACCGGTTCTACTCACTCTTTTATTTCACCTAGTTGTGTTTAATGTTTGAAGTTAACTCCGGAGAAGTTAGACTTTGATATATCTGTTTAAACTCAGTTGGGAGAAACCTTCGTTACCTCCACTATTTATAAATCTTGTTCAAATCGACACTTTCACGTTACATGTCGATCTTATCTCTTTGAAAATACTTGCCTTTGATTTTAGAAATCAATTGGTTAACTACTCATCATGTTTTTTGTAAGGTTGTTAGCTTTCATACTCCTAACCAACCTGTTGTGCGAATTCAAAGTAACCAAACCACTAAAGTCAATCATTGTCATATCAAGTCATAAGTAAAGAGCCCCGATCCTTTCGTTGTTGACTTTCTTGTGTGGAATGCACCGAATCCAGACTTTCGGTAGGCGACATCGTGAATGAAGATGGCAAGTTGATAGGTATCATTGTGAGGTGCTATCCAGGTTAAGGGATAGAAGTCACAGTTGGTATTAATGTGACGTACTATCCAAGTCTTGGATGAGGGTCACAGTTTTGAATGATAATTCTATCGTTAATAAATTTCTTGACGTATTCTTGAAGACTTCTTGGCCTACCCTAGAGCGTGAAATCGAATTTTGTATTGACCCCAGTACAAAACCCATTTCTTAAACCCTCAAATATATCATTACTTAAAACGAACGTATTATGCGCCAAAGACGTTGACTCGAGCTGTTAAAGGTTACGATCGTATCATTCAATACCATCGTGGGAAAACGAACGTGATAGTTGACTTGTTGAGTAGAAGATCGTATGTGTTTACGAGTGCGAATGTACGGACCCACATGAAGATAACGAATATACGAGTAGAATCGACTTTAATCGATAAAGTTAAAGCCGCTTAAACTACGCACCCGGAGCTGATGAATGTGAAGAAGAAGGTTCAAGAGGGCGTTATTTCAAAAGCAAGAGTTGCTGAAGAGAGAAAATCTCAACCCTCGATTTAATTGGCCCATTTGAAATCCTCAATTAAATAAGAACTGTGGCTTATAGACTCGTTTTACCGCCAAGTATGTTACGTGTTCATAACATTTTTAACGTATCGATGTTACGTAAATATGTGGATGACCCGAACCACATTATTAATTTAGAACCGGACGAGATAGCGGATGATTTAATGTTTGAGGAGATAAGAGTTAAAATCTTGGATAAGAAGAATTGTATTCAACACTCAAAGGTTATACCTCAAGAGTTAGAATCTGAAATGAAGTCAAGGTATCCTCACCTGTTCGGCATACCAGGTACGTACGTAAATTTCGAGGGCGGAATTCCATAAGGATGGGAGATTGTGAAACCCCAAATTTTATGAATAAAGAATTAATTTTCTCGAAATAATTTTTTTAATATTATGGTGTGAATTTGAGATAATATTATAGTTGTGGGTAGTATTTATAAATTTTGCAAAGTATGCAAGTTGTTATATTATATTCGATTGGTTGGGGAATATTCTTTTTTGTGCGGGAATTATTAAATGCGGCGGCAATCATTTAGTGGACCCCACAAGCGGAATTATTATCGGATTGAGAAAGCGACAAAACTATTTTATTGAAAATAACGGCGGAAGTTTTACCGTTGATCTTTGTTGAACTACTCGGTAGTAAAAGTACGATGTCTGGCGTTGTTTCGTAGTATTATGGCGGTATTGATTATTGATATTTATGTGAGAAGTCACTCGGTTTGATTGATTATTGTCGATTAATAATATGAATTATTATAACGATGATGACGTTTTGTTTTATTCGTATTATTAACGTAATAAAAGCGAAACATCTTTTATATAAAAAGCGAGAATACTTTATTAAAGTTATTACATAAATAGAATATATTATATTTTATTATGCATAGTGTTGTATAGTGTTTTACATAGTGTTTTTGCATAGTGTTGCATAGTGTTTGCATAGTAAAAATCTTTTTATATAAATAGAATATATTATATTTTATTTAAAAGATTTTTCTTTAAATATGGACCGTCAGATTAAAGTAAATCAATACGGACCCGTTCATGAGTTAATTCTTATGCATTCCATTTTCTATAAATAGAAGCTCATTCCTTCATTATTTTCTTATTTAATTCTTTGAACTCTAGAGAGAGAAACTATAGAAGAGACTATAGAGAGATAGAAGAAAAGTTTTTTCGCTATTTCACTTTACTCTTATATCCATTCTTTTACGGTGAGGGATATTATTCTTTTATATTCATGAAGAGAACTTTTGTTATTTCATTCTTTATTATTTTGTTGGAATAACCTGTAAAAGTGGCATACCCTATACATGACCTGTATACGCGGCATACCCTATACTTGGTGAAATCCTTATGTTATTCCATTCTTATTTATTACATTAGAATAACTTTTGTATCTGTGAATACCTATACTTGGTGACATTCTTTTATTATTACATCTTTATATTTACGTTGGAATATCACATATGTATCTTATCATGGGACTGGTTCCATTTTATTATTTCGTATTTACTATTACAGCCGAAATATCACATGCATCTTTATCTGTGTAGGACTGGTTCCATTCTTATTCCGTCTTTATATTTACGTCGGAATATCTTGTATGTCTTTATCTGTAGGACTGGTTCCATCATTTATTATTCGCATTTATTATTACATTTGGAACATCACAGCCGATTGTGAATTTTACGACTTTGGTTTCGTTATTATTATTACATTGGAATAACATGCATGCATGCGGTCTCTATCGCATACATGGTGATATCTTTTGTTATTCCATTCGGTATTATACTCGATTGATTAAAATTTTGACTTCTATACTCCATGAAATTAGTGGAATATCCTTGATATTTCTTGGCTTCATCCGATATTTTTCATGAAAATATTCTTACGAGCATTCTTGAATTTACTTTACAAAGAAGTATCATGTTGACAATTTGGACATTATTAGTTCCTGAATAACTTAATTCTTGAACTTGTTTTATTGAATTCTTAGTGAGCTCACTCTATTCCCCGACTAATCCCGGCTACGTTCTCATTTCCTGAAGAGAACAGTGAAAGAAAGGGTAAGCTCAACTAGCCCAGTACGAAATATTATGACTAAGATAATACAGAATAAATTATCGTTAGCCTTCAACAGTGTTAAACTGATAAAATACAATAGACATCAAGTTTAACTGCAGCGGAACAAGAAATCCATTAAAAGAGTCAAGTAGAGAATAGAATCTACTATCTTTTATGATTTAAAAAGTTTTTCATCACTTTTATATCGGCGAGACTCATTTCAATAAATAATCCACATCATTAAATTATCCCTAAAGATGGGCCAAGGATATTCTTTAGTATCACGACCATGAATTATCCATGCACTACGGGCCAAAGATAATCTTGTTTTCATCAACGGTCCCGATCATGCCATAAAACAATTCATCTTTGTTCCCTTGGCCGAAGAGAATCCATAGACATAATCATACCAAAAACTATCCATCAATGCACTACGGGCCAATGAGGACTTTTAATTTTCATATCATTTGTAACATTACGGTCATGATTACACCGAATAATCCCTGGTCATAATCATACCAAGTCCATCTATGCTCTACAGGCCATAGAATTAAGTTATTCAGGAACTAATAACGTCCAAATTATCAACATGATACTGCTTTGTAGAGTAAAATTCAAGAATGCTGGAAGAATATTTCCATGAAAAATCTTTGGATGAAGCGCAAATATCAAGGATATTACACTAATTTCATGGAGTATAGAAGTCAAAATTTTAATCAATCTGAGTATAATAGAATGGAATAACAAAAGATATCACCATGCATGCGATAGAGGCCAAATGCAGACGAGTTATTCCAACGAGAATAATAATAACGGAACGGTCGGTGAAATTCTGCAAGCGGGATGTTCCAACGAGAATAATAAATGCGAGAATAATAAATGATGGAACCGAAGTCCGGCCAGTATAAGATGCAGACGAGGATATTAAGCGAAATATAAAGACGGAATAGTAAAATGGAACCAGTAGGCATATATACATGATGACGAGGATATTCCGACAGAATAGTAAATGCGGAATAATAAAATGGTACCAGGTCCGGTGTGACGCCCCCAAAATTAGATATTCATCATCCATTTTGAGTCGCCAAATACATGGTACATAAATCAAATACAACTTAATAATACGGTCGTGTAAAAAAAGACGACAAAACATATGCTGTGAGTTTAAATACAAATATTGTCATCTAGACAATATCCACACGCAATTTAGTCCTCATTACATTTATTATCACACTATTTAATGAATAGTGAGGACTACTAATCTTATCATCTGTCTGCAATCACTCACCCGCTCTCGACTCGTGAATAGTAATTCCGACACAAAAAGTGCCCCGAATACCCGATTGAACAATATAACCTCCAGACATCAATTACTATCGAAATAAATGTTTAACACAAATAATTTCAACATAATGGAACTATCAAATTCATCTTTAATCAACAAGAACTTATCCATCATTAATATCATAACTCACAATATTTAACAACCAGGTCGTTCCAAATTATTTTCATGAAAATTACCAAATCAGTCCCAAAAATATTTCTTTTCTGGGATTTAGCATAATATAGTCCCATAATGAAAATATATTTTTCTCAGAATTTTTAAAATTCATTTACTATTTTTCAAAAATCAATTTCCAATTAATTCCTTAAGAAATTAGCTACCTCAAGTTTAACTCCAAAAATTCCCAAATCTTGGCAGGACCTTACACATGTTAATGTGAGCCTCCAGTTTAAATTTCATGGTCATCGGAGTTGTAGAACTCCAGTTATAGCGTTTTTCGTCAGAAAAACCTAAATATTGGAATGGTCATAACTTGCTCATTTTAAGTCAGAATGAGCTCATTTTTGGACAGGATATTCTTTATACCATATACTTTTATTTCCTAAAAGGCCTGAATTTTTCTCACAACTTAAGTGGCCAGGACAGCCCCTTCAAATTTTGGACAGCAACTTTTCGGTATTTTACAGCTTTTGACTCCTTTGCTAAAATTAGTCCACACGAAAATCTACAACACCTTTTACAGTGATTCCACTTAGAGATGCTACAAAACTCATAGATCTAACTCTAGGACTTGACCACACTCAAAAATTCAAAATATAATAGGAGATATGATCAATTGAATTTCATGTTCCGTTTTCTCCAAAATCTGATTTTCAACCCTTTGTGATTTCTAAGAAACTTTCATGTTTTCACATAATAACCAACATAACTCATCATGACAATGACATATAATTCAATAAAACAAGTTCAAGAATAATTTTAAAGGTTTATAAGTTAATTTATCCTGAACTCAATAATGTCCAAATTGTCACCATGATACTTCTTTGTAGAGTAAAATTGAAGAATGCTCAGAAGAATGTTTCCATGAAAAGATACTGGATGAAGCGCAAATATCAAGGATATTCCACCAATTTCATGGAGTATAGAAGTCAAAACTTTAACCAACTGAGTATAATAAAGAATATATGAAACTGCAAATGGATTTTCACCCGCCATGCGGTAATCCACGTATACAGATCATTTCCACAATTTAATAAGGAATGAATACAAAGGATCATTCACCATGCATGTGGCAATCCACATAGACAAGTTATTCCAACAGAATAATAAAGAATGGAATAACAGAAGGATTCACCATGCATGCAATAAAGATCGCACATACAGGTTATTCCCAACAGAATAATAAATGTGGAATAATAAATATGGAACCAGGTCAGGTGAAATTCACTGCAAGCGGGATATTACGTGAGTAATCGTAAATCTGAGAATAATAAATGCGGAATAATAAATGATGGAACCAGGGTTAAAGCGTATACTTACAGACATGATATTACGGCGTGAAATATAAAGGCGGAATAGTAAAATGGAACCGGTCACAGTATAGCACAAAGCAGGATATTCAATGAAATATAAAAGGCGGAATAGTAAAATGGAACCTGGTCGGCGTATAGCACGCAGACGGGATATTTGACGAAAATATAATGACGGAATAATAATGAGTTTCACCAAGTATGCGGTACTTAGCATATAAAGGTTATTCAACATAATAATAAAGAATGGAATAATGAAGAAGATCACCAAGTATTGGGTAAACCCGCATATCTGGTCATTCCACCAAGTATAGGGTAAACCACGCATACAGGTTATTCCAACAGAATAATAAAGAATGGAATAACATAAGGATTTCACCAAGTATAGGGTATGCAGCGTATACAGGTTATTCCAACAGAATAAATAAAAATAGAATAACAGAAGTTCTCTTCATGAATAAGAAAAAATAACACCCCTTACAGGTACAAAAAATAATATCCCTTACCTTAGAAAGAAACTGGATATAGGAGTAGTAAGGAAGCAGACTTCTCTTCTTCTTTCTCTCTATAGATTTTCTCTCTATAGCTTCTCTCTATAATTTCTCTCTATAATAATGGCTCTAAAGCTTTGGTGAATTGGTGAGAAATGAAGAAGAGTGAGCTTCTATTTATAGAAAACTGAAAGTGGTCCTTGGTCTTAAAGAAGGGTCAAAATGACTCTTGGTAATATTGATGAGACAACTACTATTTGCGAAGGGGCAAATGACTCTTGAGACACAGAAGGGGAAAATGACCCTTGGAAAACTAAAGGGACAAGTTACTATTTATGAAGGGGTAATTAACTCTCGGTAACATTGAAGGGACAAGTTACTATTTATGAAGGGGTAATTAACTCTTGGTAATATTGAAGGGACAAGTTACTATTAAAATCTTAAATCAACGATCCATATTGATTTTACTATTATAATTTCATCCAACTGACTGAAAAATTAGCACATGAATAGTAACTCGTGAATAGTAACTCATGAATAGTAACTCCGACACAAAAAGTGTCCTAAATACTCGAGTGAATAATACTAGAGTGAATAGTAATTTTGGTGAATAGTAACTCTGACACAAAAAGTGTCCCAAATACTCGAATGAATAATACTAGAGTGAGAGTAATTTCGCTGAATAGTAACCCGTGAATAGTAACTCGTGAATAGTAATCCTGACACAAAAAGTTCCCTGAATACCCGATTGAACAATATAACCTCCAAACATCAATTATTATCGAAATAAATGTTTAACACAAATAATTTCAACACAATGGAACTATCAAATTCATCTTTAATCAACACGAACTTATCCATCATTAATATCATAACTCACAATATTTAACAACGAAGTCGTTCGAGGAAAGAGGGCTTTCCAATAAGGATTTCTCCCTATTGGTAGCCGCAATTAGGTGACCAAACCTCTCCTTGTGAACTTCTAGACATTGTAAATATTGCAATTTAATAATATAAACAACTTTGTCATCTCAATTATTGATCTAATAATATATCATATTATGCACGGATGATCTCTTGTGACAATAATCGAATCAATAATATAGAGAGATATGATCGTGATTCTTTGTAGCAATAATTGAGTATAAGCTGAGTGACTTCTTACGTAAGCATCAATAATCAATACTGGTGTCTGCTCTTATGCAACCATGCGTATTATTGTACTTTTTACTCTAGGGGTAGTTCAACAGTATCAACGGTAAAACCTCCGCCGTTATTTTCATAAAATATTTTTGTCGTTTTCTAACTACGACAGTTCTTCTGTTGTGGGGTCCACCAATGATTGTGCCGTCGTACAATTATTCCCCGACAAAAAGAATATTCCCCGTTAAAATGAATATTCCCTGACCAATTGAATATTATATAACAACTTGCGTACTTTGCAAAATTTTTAAATATTACCCACAACTATAACATTAAATCAATTGCACACCATAATATTTAAAAATATATTTCAAGAGAAATTAATATTTATTCATAAAATCTGGGTTCTCACAATCTCCCTTCCTTATGGAATTTCGCCCTCGAAATTTACGTACGTATCTGATAGTTTGAAGAGATGTGATGAGAATACCTTGCTTTCTTTTCAAATTGTACCTTCCCGGTTATATCCTCTGTATCATAATTTTCCCATTACTCATCTCCTGTATTTTAGATATCATTCTAAAATATACCTTCAAAACAAAGGTTAATTGACATATCATAAATTGTCAACTTATCAAGAAAAATTTTGGCTTAGTTAAGTCACACCCTAGCGAAGTATATTACTCGTCTTTTAGACTAATATGTTTGCCAGTGACCATATCCCTGTAACATCAATCAACAATTCTTGTCCACAATCATATGAATAACTCATAATCATAATTGTGATTCTGAATTCCTTTTCGCACCCAGGAATAAGATAATGTACATCACCTATCTTTACCTGAAACATCAAAAATCATGGTTATACCAACTGTGACTTGTATCCCTTAACCTGGATAGCACCTCACAATGATACCTATCAACTTGCCACTATAGAACGACGTCCCCTACGGAAAGTCTGGCTTCGGTGCGTCCCAAGATTTGGAAGTCACCAGTAAAAGGCTCGGGGCTCTTTTCTATGGCTTTAATACCAACTGTATAACCAATAATTAACAGTTCATATTTGCACTATAGGCCAAAGATACACAACTGTAAAAACCAATAATGCTGATGTGAGACCCCAGATTTTATAAATAAAGATTTAAATTTTCTCGAAATAAATTTTTAATATTATGGTGTGAATTTGAGATAATATTATAGTTGTGGGTAATATTTATAAATTTTGCAAAGTATGCAAGTTGTTATATTATATTCAATTGGTCGGGGGAATATTTTTTGTGTCGAAAAATATTGGTGCAATGATACAATTATTAGTGGACCCCACAAATGTAATTATTGTCGGATTGAGAAAAGCGATAGAAATATTTTATTGAAATAACGGCGGAAGTTTCTGGTTGATCTTTGTTGAACTACTCGGTAGTAAAAGTAATAAAGAATACGTGTGGTTGCATAGTAGCACACGGTATTGATTATTGATATTTATGTGAGAAGTCACTCAGTTTGATTCCATTATTGTCGATTAATAATATGAATTATTATAACGATGATGACGTTTTGTTTTATTCGTATTATTAACGTAATAAAACAGAACATCTTTTTATATAAAATAGAAAGTGATAATGACGTTTTGTTTTATTCGTATTATTAACGTAATAAAACAGAAATATCTTTTTATATAAAACAGAATACTTTATTAAAGTTATTCTATAAATAGAATATATTATATTTTATTTAAAAGATTTTGCTTTAAATATGGACTGTCATATTAAAGTAAATCAATCTGGACCGTTCATGGATTAGTTACTATGCATTCCATTTTCCTATAAATAGAAGCTCATTCCTTCATTATTTTCTTACGAATTCATTGAAACTCTAGAGAGAGAAATTATAAAGAGAAGCTATAGAGAGAAAATTATAGAGAGAAAGAAGAAGAGTATTCTGCTACTTCACTACTTTTATATTCAGTTCTTTACTTGGTGAAAGGGTGTTATTCTTTCTTCTTATTCATGAAGAGAACACATTATTCCATTCTTATTTATTACATTGGAATAACTTTGTATCTGTGGCATACCTATACATAACCGATGTATCGTGGCATACCACATACTTGGTGAAATCCTTATGTTATTCCATTCTTTATTATTACATTGGAATAACTTTTGTATCTGTGACATACCCTATACATAACCTCAGATATCGTGGCATACCACGCATCTTGGTGAAATCCTTATGTTATTCCATTCTTATTTATTACATTGGAATAACTTTGTATCACGTGGACTCCCCTATACTTGGTGAAATCCTTATATTATTCCGTCTTTATTATTACGCCGGAATATCACTGTCGATTGTGAATTTCACACGACACTGGTTCCATTATTTATTATTTCGTATTTATTATTACATTGGAATAACTTTATACATCACAATACCGCATGCATAGTGATTTCTGTTGTTATTCCATTCGTTATTATTCTGTTGGAATAACCTGTCTATGCGAAGTACCGCATGCATGGTGATTTCTATTGTTATTCCATTCTTTATTATACTCAGTTGGTTAGAGTTTTGACTTCTATACTCCATGAAATTAGTGGAATATCCTTGATATTTGCGCTTCATCCAGTATCTTTTCATGGATCATTTGGTATAATCGTGAACTGTGATGTTATAAGTGATGTGGTAAAAGTCCTCAGTGGCCTGTAATGCATTGATGGACAATTTTTGGTATGATTATGACCAGGGATTATTCGGTATAGTCATGACCGTTGATGATTAATGAATATCCTTGGCTCGTAGTACAAGGATGATTAGAAGATGTGGTTTATTTATTAAGCTAAGTCTAAGCGATAAAAGTTGATGAAAACATTTTTAAATCATAGAGGATAGTAGGTTTTATTCTGTACTTGACTCTTCTAATGAATTGCTTGATCTGCTGCAGTTAAACTTGATGTCTATTATATTTTATCAGTTTAACATTATTGAAGACTAATGATAATTTATTCTGCATTATCTTAGTCATAATATTTCTTCTTGGGCTAGTTATGCTCACCCTTTCTTTCCTTTGTTCTCTTGAGAAATGAGAATATAAATTTGAGACGAGTCGGGGAAAGGAGTGACGGTCCAGATGATAGCATTAGTAGTCCTCACTATTATGTTAAATAGTGTGATAATAAATGTAACGAGTACTGAATTTGAGTTTGTATACTGTCTATGAGGACTCCATTGAGAATGAATATTGTCTAGAAGGCAGTATTCTTGTTCAAACTCTAAGGTTATGTTTTGTCGTATTGTACACGACTGTTGTATAATTAAGTTTATATTTGAATTTATGTACCATGTAAGTGGCGACTCAAGATGGGTGATGTATACATAATTTTGGGGGCGTCACAGCTGAGACTCAGCTTAATAGTATCACGACCATGAATTATCCATGCACTATAGGCTAAGGATATTCGTTTTTTCCATTACGGTCATGATTATACCGAATAATCCCTGGTCATAATCATACCAAGTCCATCTATGCACTACGGCCAAAGATGACTTTTACCACATCATCTATAACATTACGGTCATGATTATACCGAATAATCCCAGGTCATAATCATACCAAGTTCATCTATGCACTACAGGCCATAGATGACTTTCAACATAATATAAACATGAGGATGAGGTATTGACGTATATAAGGTTTCAAACCTCTTAGAAACATTCGCGTCATTTGCTCCTCATTATCGACCAAATGGAATGCAAACCGAGATAACTCCTCAAGCTTAGCCTCGTCTTTGCGATATGGTCATATTATTTTGCTCCATTGCTTATCTCAACATTTTAGGATGCCATTTCAAATCTTTGTCACAAAACAAGGGTTAATTAACATATCACATTTTATCCTATATACTCGTGAGCCAATTAAATACCAAATAAACTTAGGTAGGTCATACTAGCGAAGAATTCCCGTCTCTCCCTCCTAGTTCTTATCTCACATCTTAGCCGGGGATCATATCACTAAGCTTTGATACCAAATGTGGACGCCCCAAAATTATATATTCATCATCCATTTTGAGTCGCCAAATACATGGTACATAAATCAAATACAACTTAATAATACAATGATTAGTGTAAAATACGACAAAACATATCTTTGTGAGTTTAAATACAAATATTGTCATCTAGACAATATCCACACACAATTTAGTCCTCATTACATTTATTATCACACTATTTAACAGAATAGTGAGGACTACTAATGTTATCATCTGGACCGTCACTCCGTTCCCCGACTCGTCCCAGCTATATTCTCATTTCCTGAAGAGAACAGAGAAAGAAAGGGTGAACACAACTAGCCCAGTAAAGAATATCATGACTAAAGATAATTACATTATCAATAGTTTTCATTAATAATAACTCAGAGATAGAACATATCGTAGATGGTAAAACTTTTCAACCGTAGTTGCAGTGGAACGAGCAATCCATTAAAAGAGTCAAATAGACCATCAGGTCTATTATCTTCTCCATGTTAAAAGTCCACCAATAATGTTTTATCCACGTAAATGAACCACATCATCGAATCATTCTCGCACTACGAAAGCTAAGGATATTCATTAAATCATCAATGGTCATGACTATCTAGAATAAATCACGATCACAATCATACCCAATCCATCTCTGCACGTAAGCCAAAGATATACAATAATAAAACCAATAATCAACAATCCATCTTTGCACGTAAGCCAAAGATATACCACAATAAAACTAATAATCAACAATCTATCTTTACACGTAAGCCAAAGATATACCATTCAATAATCAACAGTCCATCTTCGCACGTAAGCCAAAGATAACTTTTATCACTATATAAGCATGAGGATGATGACAATGATATAAACATTAATCAACTGAAAACAAGGATAAATATTAAAGACTTTAAATTTATCCAAATATTATCAATCACATAATAAATTCATAATCTAAGATTGTTAATATCATAACAATATTTTAATCACTTCTTAAACTTATAAACAATTTATTTCAATTGTTTACACTTTACCAATTAATGCATTTAATCATTCAAGAATGACATACTCATAAGATTTCATCACGAATAATCAAATTCCTCATCAACAATCTACATATACCTTATATAGGATTTCCAAGCCATAAAATCCTATTTTCCAACTTTGTTACTTCAAATAACATATTTAACTCATATATTCGTAACTAAATTATTTTCATGAAAAATACCAAATCAGTCCCAAAAATATTTTTTTTTCTGGGATTTAGCATAATATAGTCCCATAATGAAAATATATTTTTCTCAGAATTTTTAAAATTCATTTACTATTTTTCAAAAATCAATTTCCAATTAATTCCTTAAGAAATTAGCTACCTCAAGTTTAACTCCAAAAATTACCAAATCTTGGCAGGCCCTTACACATGTTAATGTGAGCCTCCAGTTTAAATTTCATGGTCATCGGAGTTGTAGAACTCCGATTATAGCATTTTTCGTCAAAAAAACCTAAATATTGGAATGGTCATAACTTGCTCATTTTAAGTCAGAATGAGCTCATTTTTGGACAGGATGTTCTTTATACCATATACTTTTATTTCCCAAAAGGCCTGAATTTTTCTCATAAATTAAGTGGCCAAAATAGCCCCTTCAAATTTTGGACAGCAACTTTTCGGTATTTATTAGCTTTTGACTCCTTTGCTAAAATCAGTCCACACGAAAATCTACAACACCTTTTACAGTGATTCCACTTGGAGATGCTACAAAACTCATAGATCTAACTCTAGGAATTGATCACACTCAAAATATCAAAATATAATAGGAGATATGGTCAATTGAATTTTATGTTCTGTTTTCTCCAAAATCTGATTTTCAACCCTTTGTGATTTCTAAGAAACTTTCATGTTTTCACATAATAACCAACATAGCTCATCATGACAATGACATATAATTCAATAAAACAAGTTCAAGAATAATTTTAAAGGTTTATAAGTTAATTTATCCTGAACTCAATAATGTCCAAATTGTCAACATGATACTTCTTTGTAGAGTAAAATTGAAGAATGCTCAGAAGAATGTTTCCATGAAAAGATACTGGATGAAGCGCAAATATCAAGGATATTCCACCAATTTCATGGAGTATAGAAGTCAAAACTTTAACCAACTGAGTATAATAAAGAATATATGAAACTGCAAATGGATTTTCACCCGCCATGCGGTAATCCACGATATCTGAGATCATTTCCACAATTTAATAAGGAATGAATACAAAGGATCATTCACCATGCATGTGGCAATCCACATAGAGCGAGTTATTCCAATGAGAATAATAAAGAATGGAATAATGAAGGATTCACCATGCATGCAATAAAGACCCCATGCAAAGGTTATTCCCAAGCGAGAATAATAAATGCGGAATAATAAATATGGAACCGGTCGGTGAAATTCACACCAAGCGGGATATTAAAACAAAATCGTAAATCGTGAGAATAATAAATGCGGAATAATAAATGATGGAACCAGTCCCACAGTATAGCACAGATGCATGGATATTAAGCGTAAATATAAAAGCGGAATAGTAAAATGGAACCAGGTCCGGCGTATAGCACAAACAGGATATTCCAACAGAAATATAAAGACGGAATAGTAAAATGGAACCGAGTCCTACAGTATAGCACAAAGCAGGATATTTCTCTGAAATATAAAACGGAATAATAATAAAAGTTTTACCAAGTATGCGGTAGATTGCATAAAAACGGTTATTCAACATAATAATAAAGAATGGAATAATGAAGAAGATCACCAAGTATTGGGTAAACCGCATATCTGGTCATTCCACCAAGTATAGGGTAAACCACGCATCTGATTATTCCAATGTAATAATAAAGAATGGAATAACATAAGGATTTCACCAAGTATATGGTATCTGGCGTATACTGAGTTATTTCAATGAGAATAAATAAAAATAGAATAATGAAGTTCTCTTCATGAATAAGAAAAATAACACCCCTTACAGTACAAAAATAATATCCCTTACCTTAGAAAGAAACTGGATATAGGAGTAGTAAGGAAGCAGACTTCTCTTCTTCTTTCTCTCTATAGATTTTCTCTCTATAGCTTCTCTCTATAATTTCTCTCTATAATAATGGCTCTAAAGCTTTGGTGAATTGGTGAGAAATGAAGAAGAATGAGCTTCTATTTATAGAAAACTGAAAGTGGTCCTTGGTCTTAAAGAATGGGTCAAAATGACTCTTGGTAATATTGAAGAGACAGCTACTATTTGCGAAGGGGCAAATGACTCTTGAGACACAGAAGGGGCAAATGACCCTTGGAAAACTAAAGGGACAAGTTACTATTTATGAAGGGGTAATTAACTCTTGGTAATATTGAAGGGACAAGTTACTATTAAAATCTTAAATCAACGATCCATATTGATTTTACTATTATAATTTCATCCAACTGACTGAAAAATAAGCACATGAATAGTAACTCGTGAATAGTAACTCGTGAATAGTAACTCATGAATAGTAACTCGTGAATAGTAACTCATGAATAGTAACTCCGACACAAAAAGTGTCCTAAATACTCGAGTGAATAATACTATAGTGAATAGTAATTTTGGTGAATAGTAACTCTGACACAAAAAGTGTCCCAAATACTCGAGTGAATAATACTAGAGTGAGAGTAATTTCGGTGAATAGTAACCCGTGAATAGTAACCCGTAAATAGTAACTCGTGAATAGTAATTCTGACACAAAAAGTGCCCTGAATACCCGATTGAACAATATAACCTCCAGGCATCAATTATTATCGAAATAAATGTTTAACACAAATAATTTCAACACAATGGAACTATCAAATTCATCTTTAATCAACACGAACTTATCCATCATTAATATCATAACTCACAATATTTAACAACCAGGTCGTTCCCAGGAAAGAGGGCTTTCCAATAAGGATTTCTCCCTATTGGCGCGCAATTAGGTGACCAAACCTCTCCTTGACAGAACTTCTAGACATTGTAAATATTGCAATTTAATAATATAAACAACTTTGTCATCTCAATTATTGATCTAATAATATATCATATTATGCAGATGATACTGTGACAATAATCGAATCAATAATATGAGAGATATGATGCGTGATTCTTGAAAGCAATAATTGAGTATAACCGAGTGACTTCTTACGTAAGCATCAATAATCAATACCGTGTGCTCTTATGCAACCATGCGTATTATTTACTTTTTTACTACCTAGGGTAGTTCAACAAAGATCAACCAGTAAAACCTCCTCATAGTTATTTTCATAAAATATTTTTGTCGTTTTCTAACTACGACAGTTCTTCTGTTGTGGGGTCCACCAATGATTGTGCCGTCGTACAATTATTCCCCGACAAAAAGAATATTCCCCGTTAAAATGAATATTCCCTGACCAATTGAATATTATATAACAACTTGCGAGACTTTTGCAAAATTTTAAATATTACCCACAACTATAACATTAAATCAATTGCACACCATAATATTTAAAAATATATTTCAAGAGAAATTAATATTTATTCATAAAATCTGGGTTCTCACAATCTCCCTTCCTTATGGAATTTCGCCCTCGAAATTTACGTACGTATCGATAGTTTGAAGAGATGTGATGAGAATACCTTGCTTTCTTTTCAAATTGTACCTTCCCGGTTATATCCTCTGTATCATAATTTTCCCATTACTCATCTCCTGTATTTTAGATATCATTCTAAAATATACCTTCAAAACAAAGGTTAATTGACATATCATAAATTGTCAACTTATCAAGAAAAATTTTGGCTTAGTTAAGTCACACCCTAGCGAAGTATATTACTCGTCTTTTAGACTAATATGTTTGCCAGTGACCATATCCCTGTAACATCAATCAACAATTCTTGTCCACAATCATATGAATAACTCATAATCATAATTGTGATTCTGAATTCCTTTTCGCACCAGGAATAAGATAATGTACATCACTATCTTTACGAAACATCAAAATCATGGTTATATCCAATCGTGACTTGTATCCCTTAACCTGGATAGCACCTCACAATGATACCTATCAACTTGCCACTATAGAACGGCGCCCCCTACGGAAAGTGCGGCGGTCGTCCCCAAGATTTGGAAGTCACCAGTAAAAGGCTCGGGGCTCTTTTCTATGGCTTTAATACCAACTGTATAACCAATAATTAACAGTTCATATTTGCACTATAGGCCAAAGATACACAACTGTAAAAACCAATAATGCTGATGTGAGACCCCAGATTTTATAAATAAAGATTTAAATTTTCTCGAAATAAATTTTTAATATTATGGTGTGAATTTGAGATAATATTATAGTTGTGGGTAATATTTATAAATTTTGCAAAGTATGCAAGTTGTTATATTATATTCAATTGGTCAGGGAATATTTTTTTGTGTCGAAAAATATTGGTACGACGGTACAATTATTAGTGGACCCCACAACAGAATTATTGTCGGATTGAGAAAACGATAGAAATATTTTATTGAAATAACGGCGGAAGTTTTACCGTTGATACTGTTGAACTACTCGGTAGTAAAAGTACGATGTACGTGTGGTTGCATAGTAATAATACACGGTATTGATTATTGATATTTATGTGAGAAGTCACTCAGTTTGATTCCATTATTGTCGATTAATAATATGAATTATTATAACGATGATGACGTTTTGTTTTATTCGTATTATTAACGTAATAAAACAGAACATCTTTTTATATAAAATAGAAAGTGATAATGACGTTTTGTTTTATTCGTATTATTAACGTAATAAAACAGAAATATCTTTTTATATAAAACAGAATACTTTATTAACGTTATTCTATAAATAGAATATATTATATTTTATTTAAAAGATTTTGCTTTAAATATGGACTGTCATATTAAAGTAAATCAATCTGGACCGTTCATGGATTAGTTACTATGCATTCCATTTTCCTATAAATAGAAGCTCATTCCTTCATTATTTTCTTTTTAATTCATTGAAACTCTAGAGAGAAATTATAAAGAGAAGCTATAGAGAGAAAATTATAGAGAAAGAAGAAGAGTATTCTCGCTACTTCACTACTTTTATATTCAGGTTCTTTTAGCGGTAGTGGGGTGTTATTCTTTCTTATTCATGAAGAGAACTTACATTATTCCATTCTTATTTATTCCGTTGGAATAACTTCAGATCTGTGGCATACCCTATACATAACCATAACGTATTATACGTGGCATACCCACATACTTGGTGAAATCCTTATGTTATTCCATTCTTTATTATTCATTGAATAACTTTGTATCTCTGCCAGATACCCCTATACATAACTTTGTGATACGTGGCATACCCAGTACTTGGTGAAATCCTTATGTTATTCCATTCTTATTTATTACGTTGGAATAAACTGTGACACGTGGACTCCCCTATACTTGGTGAAATCCTTATATTATTCCGCCTTTTTATTATTCATCGGAATATCTCGCTTGATGTGAATTTCACCGACTGGTTCCATTATTTATTATTTCGTATTTATTATTATCATTGGAATAACTTTAATACATCAAATACCGCATGCATAGTGATTTCGTTGTTATTCCATTCGTTATTATTCTCGTTGGAATAACTTTCGTCATGCAAATACCGCATGCATGGTGATTTCTATTGTTATTCCATTCTTTATTATACTCGGTTGGTTAGAGTTTTGACTTTATACTCCATGAAATTAGTGGAATATCCTTGATATTTGCGCTTCATCCGAAGATCTTTTCATGGATCATTTGGTATAATCGTGAACCTGTGATGTTATAAGTGATGTGGTAAAAGTCCTCGGTGGCACTGTAATGCATTGATGGACAATTTTGGTATGATTATGACTGTGGATTATTCGGTATAGTCATGACCGTTGATGATTAATGAATATCCTTGGCTCGTAGTACAAGGATGATTAGAAGATGTGGTTTATTTATTAAGCTAAGTCTAAGCGATAAAAGTTGATGAAAACATTTTTAAATCATAGAGGATAGTAGGTTTTATTCTGTACTTGACTCTTCTAATGAATTGCTTGATCTGCTGCAGTTAAACTTGATGTCTATTATATTTTATCAGTTTAACATTATTGAAGACTAATGATAATTTATTCTGCATTATCTTAGTCATAATATTTTTCATGGGCTAGTTATGCTCACCCTTTCTTTCATTATTCTCTTCAAGAAATGAGAATATAAATTTGGGAGATAGTCGGGGAAAGGAGTGAGCGGTCCGGATGATAGCATTAGTAGTCCTCACTATTATGTTAAATAGTGTGATAATAAATGTAACTAGTAATCTTGAATTTGAGTTTGTATATCATCATGAGGACTCCATTGAGAATGAATATTGTCTCAGAAGGCGTGATTCTTGTTCAAACTCTAAGGTTATGTTTTGTCGTATTATATACGCATTGTTGTATAATTAAGTTTATATTTGAATTTATGTACCATGTAAGTGGCGACTCAAGATGGGTGATGTATACATAATTTTGGGGGCGTCACAGCTGAGACTCAGCTTAATAGTATCACGACCATGAATTATCCATGCACTATAGGCTAAGGATATTCGTTTTTTCCATTACGGTCATGATTATACCGAATAATCCCTGGTCATAATCATACCAAGTCCATCTATGCACTACGGCCAAAGATGACTTTTACCACATCATCTATAACATTACGGTCATGATTATACCGAATAATCCCAGGTCATAATCATACCAAGTTCATCTATGCACTACAGGCCATAGATGACTTTCAACATAATATAAACATGAGGATGAGGTATTGACGTATATAAGGTTTCAAACCTCTTAGAAACATTCGCGTCATTTGCTCCTCATTATCGACCAAATGGAATGCAAACCGAGATAACTCCTCAAGCTTAGCCTCGTACTGCGATATGGTCATATTATTTTGCTCCATTGCTTATCTCAACATTTTCAGATGCCATTTTCAAATGCTGTCACAAAACAAGGGTTAATTAACATATCACATTTTATCCCTATACTCTGACCGACCAATTAAATACCAAATAAACTTAGGTAGGTCATACTAGCGAAGGAATTCCCCGTCTCTCCCCTCCTAGTTCTTATCTCACATCTTAGCCAGGGATCATATCACTAAGCTTTGATACCAACTGTGACGCCCCCAAAATTATATATTCATCATCCATTTTGAGTCGCCAAATACATGGTACATAAATCAAATACAACTTAATAATACAGCAGTCGTGTAAAATACGACAAAACATATGCTGTGAGTTTAAATACAAATATTGTCATCTAGACAATATCCACACACAATTTAGTCCTCATTACATTTATTATCACACTATTTAACAGAATAGTGAGGACTACTAATGTTATCATCTGGACCGTCACTCCGTTCCCCGACTCGTCCCAGCTATATTCTCATTTCCTGAAGAGAACAGAGAAAGAAAGGGTGAACACAACTAGCCCAGTAAAGAATATCATGACTAAAGATAATTACATTATCAATAGTTTTCATTAATAATAACTCAGAGATAGAACATATCGTAGATGGTAAAACTTTTCAACCGTAGTTGCAGTGGAACGAGCAATCCATTAAAAGAGTCAAATAGACCATCAGGTCTATTATCTTCTCCATGTTAAAAGTCCACCAATAATGTTTTATCCTTGTAAATGAACCACATCATCGAATCATTCCTGCACTACGAGCTAAGGATATTCATTAAATCATCAATGGTCATGACTATACCGAATAATCCCTGATCACAATCATACCCAATCCATCTCTGCACGTAAGCCAAAGATATACAATAATAAAACCAATAATCAACAATCCATCTTTGCACGTAAGCCAAAGATATACCACAATAAAACTAATAATCAACAATCTATCTTTACACGTAAGCCAAAGATATACCATTCAATAATCAACAGTCCATCTTCGCACGTAAGCCAAAGATAACTTTTATCACTATATAAGCATGAGGATGATGACAATGATATAAACATTAATCAACTGAAAACAAGGATAAATATTAAAGACTTTAAATTTATCCAAATATTATCAATCACATAATAAATTCATAATCTAAGATTGTTAATATCATAACAATATTTTAATCACTTCTTAAACTTATAAACAATTTATTTCAATTGTTTACACTTTACCAATTAATGCATTTAATCATTCAAGAATGACAGTGACCATATCCCTGTAACATCAATCAACAATTCTTGTCCATAATCATATGAATAACTCATAATCATAATTGTGATTCTGAATTCCTTTTCGCACCCAGGAATAAGATAATGTACATCACCTATCTTTACCTGAAACATCAAAAATCATGGTTATACCAACTGTGACTTGTATCCCTTAACCTGGATAGCACCTCACAATGATACCTATCAACTTCACATCGCAGTAAGCAGCGCCCCCTACGTAAAGTCGACTTCGGTGCGTCCCAAGATTTGGAAGTCCCCAGCAAAAGGCTCGGGGCTCTTTTATATGACTTTAATACCAACTGTATAACCAATAATTAACAGTTCATCTTTTCACTATATGTGACGCCCCCAAAATTAGGTATACATCACCCATCTTGGGTTGCCACTTACATGGTACATAAAACAAATACAAACTTAATTATACAACTGTCGTGTAACATACGACAAAACATAGCTGAGAATTTTGAAACGAATATTATCTTCCAGACAGTATTCAAACACAATGGAGTCCTCATTACATTTATTATCACACTATTTCACAGAATAGTGAGGACTACTAATACGTCATCTAGGACCATCACTCTGTTCCCTGACTAGTCCCTGCTACGTTCTCATTTTCTGAAGAGAATAATGAAAGCAACGAGTGTGCTCAACTAGCCCAGTAAGAAATATTATGACTAAGATAATGCAGAATAAATTATCCTTAGCCTTCAACAGTATAACAACTGATAGAATATAATAGACAACAAGTTTTAGATCAAAACTGCAGCGGAAATAATCAATCCATTAAAAGAGTCAAGTAGAAAATAAAATCTACTATCTTTTAAGATTTAAAAAGTTTTTCATCACTTTTATCGCTGGGACTCAGCTTAATAAATAATCCACATCATCGAATCACCCCTGCACTACGGCCAAGGATATTCTTTAGTATCACGACCACAAATTATCCATGCACTATGGGCCAAGGATATTCGTGTATTCATCAATGGTCATGATCATGCCAACAACTGTTCATCAATGCAATACAGGCCAATGAGGACTTTTATCACATCATTTGTAACATTACGGTCATGATTATACCGAATAATCCCTGGTCATAATCATACCAAGTCCATCCATGCACTACAGGCCACAGATGACTTTCAACATAATATAAACATAAGTATGATGACAATGATATAAGAATTCAATAAAATAACTTCAAGAATTAATTTGTCCAGGAATTAATAATGTCCGAATTGTCAACAAGATACTGTTTTGTGGGGAAAAATTTAAGAATGCTCATAAGAATATTTCCATGACACGATACTGGATGAAGCGCAAATATCAAGGATATTCCACTAATTTCATGCAGTATAGAAGTCAAAATTTTAACCAACTGAGTATAATAAAGAATGGAATAACAACAGAAATCACCATGCATGCGGTACTTCGCATGGACAGGTTATTCCAACATAATAATAAATAACGGAATAATAAACAATGGAACTAGGTCAGGTAAAATTCACACCGACAGGATATTCCGACAGAATATTAAATTCAGAATAATAAATAATGGAACCAGTCAGGTGAAAATCACACCGACTGGATATTCCAACAGAATATTAAATGCGGAATAATAAATAATGGAACGAAGTCGTGAAAATCACGCCTTTGACGAGGATATTCAACAGAATAATAAAGAATGAAATAATAGAAGAATTTCACCATGTATGCGAGTACTCAGATAAGCAAAGTTATTCAACATAATAATAAAAGAATGGAATAATGTAAGAATTTCACCAAGTAAAAGGGTACGCCGCTTATATAAAAGTTATGTATAGGGTATGTGGCGTATATCTGAGTTATTCCAATAGAATAATAAAAATGGAATAATGTAAGTTCTCTTCATGAATAAGAAAGAATAACACCACTACCGTAAAAGAAACTGGATAAAGGAGAGTAGTGGGGTAGTAAACTTCTCTTTCTTCTTTAGATTTTCTCTCTACAATTCTCTCTACAATATCTCTATAATAACCGCCTAAAGCTTTGGTGAATTGGTGAGAAATGAAGAAGAATGAGCTTTATTTATAGAAAAACATAGTTTCGATAATTACACATTTTGGGGCTAGGAAAATTACAAAGACAATACCTCCAACTTTTATTTCATTTTTAATTCAGTCATCCAAGTATTATCAAACTTACACCAACTCCCCTAATAGTAAATCATGTGAATTAATAATAAAATCATGTGACTCAATAGTAAATCATATGATAAAATTAATTACAGTATAGTACCTCCATCTATACCTCTATTTTTAACTTAGTCATGCAAGTATTATCAATCTTGCACCAACTCCCCTAATAGTAACAAGAATGTGAATCAATAGTATCACATGTGAACAAATAGTTATAATCATGTGAATTAGTAGCAATTAATTGCTCATTTGTCCGATAAATTACCCGATTTATCAATATAGCCCTCAGACATCAAATATTATCGAAATAAATGTCGATTTTCACTAACACAAACCATTCCAACATAATGAAACCATTTTTATCAAAAATATAAATTTTGAAATTTCGAAGTTTGATTTTTCCAAAAAAAGTCAATTGTTGACTTTTGACCAAATAGTGAATTTCGGAAAATTTTGTGTTTATAGACTATTTTTACTAATTTCGTCGTTCCGGACTCAAATATCACGTCCGCGTCTCCAAATTCAACTCCGAACACAACTTCAATTAACAATCATCATTAATATTATAACTCACAATATTTATCAACGAAGTCGCTCCCGGAAAGAGGGGGCCTTAGGTAGAAGGATTTCTCTCTTTGCGCGCGCAATTACCTAACCTCTCCTTGACAGAACTTCTAGACATTGTAAATATAGCAATTTAATAATATGAATAACTTTGTCTTCTCAATTACTGATTTAATAAAATAATATTTTATGCAGATGATACTGTGATAATAATCGTATCAATAATATGAGAGATATGATGCAGCAATTATTGTAGCAATAATTGAGTAAAACTGAGTGACTTATCACGTAAGCATCAATAATCAATACCGTGTGCTACTATGCAATCACGCGTATTACTGTACTTTTACTACCGGGTAATTCAACCGTTTTAACGGTAAAACCTCCGCCGTTATTTTCATAAAATATTTTTGTCGTTTACTAACTACGATAGTGCTTCCGTTGTGGGGTCCACCAATGATTATGTCGTCGTACGAATATTCCCCGACAAAAAGAATATTCCCCGACCAAACGAATATTATATAACAAATTGCGTACTTTGCAAAATTTTCAAATACTACCCACAACTATAACATTATCTCAAATCCACACCTTAATATTTAAAAAAATATTTCGAGAAACTTAAATCTTTATTTATAAAATCTGGAGTCTCACACTATAGGCCAAAGATATACAACTGTAAAACCAATAATGCTGAGACTCAGCTTAATAGTATCACGACCACGAATTATCCATGCACTATAGGCTAAAGATATTCGTGTTTTCCATTACGGTCATGATTATACCGAATAATCTCTGGTCATAATCATACCAAGTCCATCTATACACTACGGCCAAAGATGACTTTTACCACATCATCTATAACATTACGGTCATGATTATACCGAATAATCCCTGGTCATAATCATACCAAGTCCATCTATGCACTACAGGCCATAGATGACTTTCAACATAATATAAACATGAGGATGAAGTATTAACGTATATAGGGTTTCAAACCTCTTAGAAACAGTCGCGTCATTCGCTCCTCATTATCGACCAAATGGAATGCAAACTGAGATAACTCCTCAAGCTTAGCCTCGTACTGCGATATGGTCATATTATTTTGCTCCATTGCTTATCTCAACATTTTTAGATACCATTTTCAAATGCCGTCATAAAACAAGGGTTAATTAACATATCACATTTTATCCCTATACTCTGACCGACCAATTAAATACCAAATAAACTTAGGTAGGTCATACTAGCGAAGGAATTCCCCGTCTCTCCCCTCCTAGTTCTTATCTCACATCTTAGCCAGGGATCATATCACTAAGCTTTGATACCAACTGTGACGCCCCCAAAATTAGATATTCATCATCCATTTTGAGTCGCATAATACATGGTACATAAATCAAATACAACTTAATAATACAGCAGTCGTGTAAAATATGACAAAACATATGTTGTGAGTTTAAATACAAATATTTTCATCTAGACAATATCCACACGCAATTTAGTCCTCATTACATTTATTATCACACTATTTAACAGAATAGTGAGGACTACTAATGCTATCATCTGGACCGTCACTCCGTTCCCCGACTCGTCCCAGCTATATTCTCATTTCCTGAAGAGAACAGAGAAAGAAAGGGTGATCACAACTAGCCCAGTAAAGAATATCATGACTAAAGATAATTACATTATCAATACTTTTCATTAATAATAACTCAGAGATAGAACATATCGTAGATGGTAAAACTTTTTAACCGTAGTTGCAGTGGAACGAGCAATCCATTAAAAGAGTCAAATAGACCATCAGGTCTATTATCTTTTCCATGTTATAAGTCCACCAATAATGTTTTATCCCTGTAAATGAACCACATCATCGAATCATCCCTGCACTACGAGCTAATGATATTCATTAAATCATCAATGGTCATGACTATACCGAATAATCCCTGATCACAATCATACCCAGTCCATCTCTGCACGTAAGCCAAAGATATACAATAATAAAACCAATAATCAACAATCCATCTTTGCACGTAAGCCAAAGATATACCACAATAAAACTAATAATCAACAATCTATCTTTGCACGTAAGCCAAAGATATACCATTCAATAATCAACAGTCCATCTCCACACGCAATTTAGTCCTCACTACATTTATTATCACACTATTTAACAGAATAGTGAGGACTACTAATGCTATCATCTGTACCGTCACTCCGTTCCCCGACTCGTGAATAGTAACTCCGACACAAAAAGTGCCCCGAATACCCGATTGAACAATATAACCTCCAGACATCAATTACTATCGAAATAAATGTTTAACACAAATAATTTCAACACAATGGAACTATCAAATTCATCTTTAATCAACACGAACTTATCCATCATTAATATCATAACTCACAATATTTAACAACCAGGTTATTCTCAGGAAAGAGGGGGCTTTCCTATAAGGATTTCTCCCTATTAGCGCGCAATTAGGTGACCAAACCTCTCCTTGACAGAACTTCTAGACATTGTAAATATTGCAATTTAATAATATGAACAATTTTGTCATCTCAATTATTGATCTAATAATATATCATATTATGCAGATGATACTGTGATAATAATCGAATCAATAATATGAGAGATATGATGTAGCAGTTACTGTAGCAATAATTGAGTATAACTGAGTGACTTCTTATGTAAGCATCAATAATCAATACCGTGTGCTACTATGCAACCACGCCAGACATCGTATTTTTTACTAATGGGTAGTTCAACAAAGATCAATGGTAAAACCTCCGCCGTTATTTTCATAAAATATTTTTGTCGTTTTCTAACTACGACAGTTCTTCTGTTGTGGGGTCCACCAATGATTGTGCCGTCATACAATTATTCCCCGACAAAAAGAATATTTCCCGTTAAAACGAATATTCCCTGACCAATTGAATATTATATAACAACTTGCGTACTTTGCAAAATTTTTAAATACTACCCACAACTATAACATTATATCAACTGCACACCATAATATTTAAAAATATATTTCAAGAGAAATTAATATTTATTCATAAAATCTGGGTTCTCACATCCCACAGATAAGATGCATGTGATATTACGATGTAATAGTAAATGCAGAATAATTAAATGGAACCAGTCCCACAGATAAAGATGCAGACGAGGATATTAAATGTAAATATATAAAAATTTTAATAATAAAAGAATGTCACCAAGTATAGGGTATTCACAGATACAAAGTTATTTCAATGTAATAATAAGCAATGGAATAACAACAGTTCTCTTCATGAATATAAAGAAAAATATCCCTTACGTAGAAAAGCGAATATAAGAGTAGGGAAGAAAAGCAGAGAATACTTTTCTATAGTTTCTCTATAATTTTTCTCTCTGGAGTTTCAGTGAATTCATAAGAAATAATGATTGAATGAGCTTCTATTTATAGAAAAATGGAATGCATAGTAACTAACTCATGAACGGTCCAGATCGATTTACTTTAATCTGACGGTCCATATTTAAAGCAAAATCTTTTAAATAAAATATAATATATATATATATATATATATACTAATAATAATTGAACTTCCCTCCCACTTTGTCAATAAAGCCATAATAATACTCCCACTTTGTCAACCAAGTCACAATAATACTCCCTCATGTTTTCAAAATCATATATTATATATATATATATATATATATACAATCAATCATATATATATATATATATATATATATATATTAACATTCAAGCCTCTCCTTGACAGAACTCCGAACAACATTCATCATTAATATTATAACTCACAATATTTATCAACCAGGTCGTTCCCAGGAAAGAGGGGGCTTTCCAATAAGGATATCTCCCTATAGGCGCGCAATTAGGTGACCAAGCCTCTCCTTGACAGAACTTTTAGACATTATAAATATTGCAATTTATAATATGAATAACTTTGTCATCTCAATTATTGATCTAATAAAATACCATATAATGCAGATTATACTGTGACAATAATCGAATCAATAATATGAGAGATATGATGCAGCAATTACTGTAGCAATAATTGAGTATAACTGAGTGATTTCTCACGTAAGCATCAATAATCAATATCGTGTGCTACTACACATGTGACGCCCCCAAAATTAGGTATACATCACCCATCCTGAGTCGCCACTTTCATGGTACATAATACAAATACAAACTAGCTTATACAACATGAACTAGGAGTTTTAAATACGTATATTGTCATCTAGACAGTATACAAACTCAAAGGAGTTCTCATTATATTTATTATTACACTATTTCACAGAATAGTGAGGACTACTAATGCTATCTTCCGAAGCGTCACTCCATTCCCCGACTAGTCCCATTTATATTCTCATTTCTCAAGAGAATAAAGGAAAGAAAGGGTGAGCTCAACTAGCCTAGTAAGAAATATTATGACTAAGATAATGCAGAATAAATTATCAATAGTCTTCAACAATGTTAAACTGATAAAATACAATAGACAACCAGTTTAACTACAGCGGAATATGCAATCCATTAAAAGAGTCAAGTAGAGAATAAAGTCTACTATCTTTTAGGTTTTAAAAGGTTTTCATCAATTTTTATCGCTGAGACTCAGCTTAATAAATAAACCACAATATCTAATCATCCCTGTACCACGGTCAAGGATTTTCATTAAATCATCAATGGTCATAACTATACCGAATAACCCCTGGTCATAATCATACCAAAAACTATCCATCAATGCATTACAGGCCACTGAAGACTTTTATCACATCATTTATAACAGGTCATGATTATACCGAATGATCCCTGGTCATAATCATACTAAGTTCATCCATGCACGTAAGCCAAAGATGACTTTCAACATAATATAATATGAGGATGATGAAAATGACATAATAATTCAATAAAACAAGTTCAAGAATTAATTTATCCAAGAACCCATAACGTCCAAATTGTCAACATGATACTGCTTTGTAGAGTAAAATTCAAGAATGCTCAGAAGAATATTTTCATAAAAAATACTGGATGAAGTGCAAATGTCAAGGATATTCCTCTAATTTCATGGAGTATAGAAGTCAAAACTTTAACCAACTGAGTATAAATAAGAATATATGAAACTGCAAATGGATTTTCACCCGCCATGCGGTAATCCACGTATGCAGATCATTTCCACAATTTAATAAGGAATGAATACAAAGGATCATTCACCATGCATGTGATAATCCACATGACAAAAGTTATTCCAATGTAATAATAAATAATGGAATAATGTATGATTCACCATGCATGCGATAGAGACAAGATTTGAAAAGTTATTTCAATGCGGAATAATAAATGCGGAATAATAAATATGGAACCAGTCGTGAAATTTAACCGACGGATATTCGATAGAATCGTAAATATGTAATAATAAATGATGGAACCATGTCGTGAAATTACATTCAAGCATGTGATATTCACAAAAATATAAATGACGGAATAATAAAATAGAAACCAGGTGCCAGATAAGACTTGCAGATGAGGATATTCACGTAATAATAAAAAGGCGGAATAATAAATGGAACCGTGTCCAACAGATATAAGACAGTATGGATATTAAAATGAGAATAATAAAGACGGAATAATAAAATGGAACTGTGTCCGGCGTATAAGCATGCATGTGATATTCTCGATGAGAATAATAGAAGAATGTCACCAGGTATAGGGTATTCCGCGTATACAGGTTATTCCAACAGAATAATAAGAAATGGAATAACAACAGTTCTCTTCATGAATAAGAAAGAATAACACCCCTTACCGTAAAAGAAGAATATTCCGACTGATAGGGTGACGATTTTCTTAAAGAAAACTTATACTATGTTCTTCGCTCAAAGTTTCTTAAAACTCTTAAGGAAATACGCTCAAGATTATAGAAGGAGAATTCTCTAAACTTCTGGTGTGTTTTCAATTCTAACTAAGCTTCCTATTTATAGGAAAATGGAATGCATAGTAACTAATCCATGAACGGTCCAGATTGATTTACTTTAATCTGACGGTCCATACTTAAAGAAAAATCTTTTAAATAAAATATAATATATTCTATTTATATAAAAAAGATTTTTACTATGCAAAACACTATGCGAAGCACTATGCAAACACTATGCATAATAAAATATAATATATTCTATTTATAGAATAATTTAATAAAGTATTCTGTTTTATATAAAAAGATTTTACTATGCAAAATACTATGCATAATAGAATATAATATATTCTATTTATAGAATAACTTTAATAAAGTATTCTGTTTTAAATAAAACGATGTTTATGTTTTATTACGTTAATAATACGAATAAAACAAAACTTCTAAATCAACCATAATTGAATCAAATAATGTGAGATACTATGTAGCAACTATTGTAGCAATAATTGAACAAAACTGAGTGACTTCTCACATAAATATCAATAATCAATACCGGGTGCTACTATGCAACAACGCGTATTACTGTACTTTTACTACCGAGTAGTTCAACAGTATCAACGGTAAAACTTCCGCTGTTATTTTTAATAAAGTAATTTTTGTCGTTTTCTCAATCCGACAATAATTCCGTTGTGGGGTCCACCAATGATTGTGTCATCGTACGAATATTTTCTGTTTAAAATGAATATTCCTCGACCAATCAAATATTATATAACAACTTGCATACTTTGCAAAATTTATAATTATTACCCCCAACTATAACATTATATTAAATCCATACCATAATATTCAAAAATATTTTGAAAAATTTAAATCTTTATTTATAAAATCTGGGGTCTCACAATCTCCCCTCCTTATGAAATTTCCCCCTCGAAATTTACGTACGTACCTGGTATGACGAAGAGGTGAGGATACCTTGAATACCATTATCGTTGAAAACATTAAATTCATCTTTGCAATAGATATACCAAAGATATACAATCAGAAATCAATAATCCGAGACTCACCAATAGATATATCACAAACACGAATTATCCATGCACCATCGCCAATGATATTCGTGTTTTCAATTACTATCATGATTATACCGAATAATCCTCGGTCATAATCATACCAAGTCCATCAATGCACTACGACCAAAGATGACTTTTACCACATCCATGAATTAATATTTCATTGCTGAGACTCAGCTCAATAATTAATCCACATCGTCGAATCATCCCTGCACTACAAGCCAAGGATATTCTTTAGTATCACAACCACGAATTATCCATGCACTACGTGCCAAAGATAATCGTGTTTTTAATTACGGTTATGATTATACCGAACAATCCCTGGTCATAATCATACCAAGTCCATCTATGCACATAACCCACAGATGACTTTCAACACAATATAAGCATGAGGATAATGATATAAAGAATCAATCAAATGAGATAAAGGATAAATATTAAACATTTATAATATAATTTATCCAGGGTTCAAGAATATCCCAATGTTATCAATCACTTAATAATCTCATAATCTAATATCAATAATATTATAACAATATTTCAATCACTTCTTAAACTTATAAATAATTTATTTCAATTGTTTACGCTTTACCATATAATGCATTTAATCATTCAAAATGCCATACTCATAAGATATCATCACTAATAATCAAATCCCTCATAAAAAAAATAAAAAAATAAAAATAAAAATAAAAATATGCATATACTCTATATAGGATTCCCTAGCCATAAAATCCTATTTTTCAATTTTGTTACTTCACATAACATATTTAACTCATATGTTCGTAACTAAACTATTTTTATGAAAAATACCAAATCAGTTCCAAAAATATTTCTTTTCTGGAATTAAGCATAATATAGTCCCATAATAACATATATTTTACTCGAAATTTTTAAAATTCATTTACTATTTTTCAAAAATTAATTTCCAATTAATTCCTTAAGAAATTAGTTACCTCAAGTTTAACTCCAAAAATTCCCAAATCTTGGCAGGACCTTACACATATTAATGTGAGCCTCCAGTTTAAATTTCTTGGTCATCAGAGTTGTAGAACTCCGGTTATAGCATTTTTCGTCAAAAAAACCTAAATATTGGAATGGTCATAACTTGCTCATTTTAAGTCGGAATGAGCTCATTTTTGAACACGATGTTCTTTATACCATATACTTTCATTTCCCAAAAGGCCTAAATTTTTCTCACTAATTAAGTGGTAAACATTATTTTTTACAAAAACGCGGTAAGAACTTTTTTGGACATTTTTTAGCTTTGACTCCTTTGCTAAAATCAGTCCACACGAAAATTTACAACACCTTTTCCAGTGATTCCACTTGGATTAGTTAGGTAACTCATAGATCTAACTCCAGGACTTGACCACACTCAAAAATTCGAAATATAATAGGAGATATGGTCAATTGAATTTCATGTTACATTTTTCACCAAAATCTGATTTTCAACTCTTTGTGATTTCTAAGAAACTTTCATGTTTTCACATAATTACCAACATAACTCATCATAACACTTACTAATACCACGTATACCCATGATTTTCATTAGTCCAATGCTTTTATTATGACTTTCATCATAATCCACGTAAACAGATCCTTTTAGTTGAAGAAATATTTGAGGGTTTTAGAAATGGGTTTTGTACTGGGGTCAATACAAAATTCGATTTCATGCTCTAGGTAGGCTAAGAAGTCTTCAAGAATACGCCAGGAAATTTATTAATAATAGAAATATCATTCAAAACTGTGACTCTCATCCAAGACTTGGATAGTACGTCACATTGATACCAACCGTGACTTCTATCCCTTAACCTAGATAGCACCTCACAATGATACCTATCAACTCGCCATCTTCATTCATGATATCGCCTACGAAAAGTCTGGCCTTGGTGCATTCCACACACGGAAGTCCACAACGAAAGGTTCGGGGCTCTTTACTTATGGCTTGATATGACAATGATTGACTTTAGTGGTTTGGTTACTTGAATTCGCATAACAGGTTGGTTATGAATATAAAAGCTAACAACCTTACGAAAAGCATGATGAGTATTTAACCAATCGATTCCTAAAATCATAATAAAGGAAAGTATTTTCAAAGAGATAAGATCGACAGGTAACGTGAAAATGTCGATTTGAATCAACAAGATTTATAAACAGTGGAGGTAACGAAGGCTTCTCCCAACGGAGTTTCAGATAAATCAAAGTCTAACTTCTCCGGAGTCAATTTAAACGTTGAACACAAGCAAGAGAGATAAAAGAATGGGTAGAACCGATATCTAATAAGGTATAGACTGCGCAAGAATTTATAATTAACTAACCCGTGCTAACTTCGTTCGGTTTATTCGCTTTTTGAGAAGTCATGAAAACGCCCTTCCTAAAACCAACGACTTTGTTTTGTCCATATCCGCCTTTGGTGCCACCGTCCCAGCTGGACTTGACTTTGGTGCACGACAAAATTGGGCTAAATGACCTTCTCTTCTTGCAATTTCAACTTCTATTATCTTTGCCATGATTACCACCGAAGTGGTTACCATTCTTGGCATTATAATTTCTCCCACGATGGTTATCATTGTTCCGATAGCCGTTGCCACCAGTATGATTATTATCGTGTTGTTGGTCGTTACCTTTTGCTTGAGTTGAATCAACACTCTCATATGCTTATTTGCTTATCTCAGCATTTTCAGATGCCATTCTCAAACACTGTCACAAAATAAGGGTTAATTAACATGTCACATATTATCCCTATACACTGAACGACCAATTAAATACCAAATAAACTTAGGTAGGTCATACTAGCGAAGGAATTCCCCGTCTCTCCCCTCCTAGTTCTTATCTCACATCTTATCTAGGGATCATATCCCTAAGCTTTGATACCAACTGTGACGCCCCCAAAATTAGGTATACATCACCCATCCTGAGTCGCCACTTTCATGGTACATAATACAAATACAAACTAACTTATAAAACATGAGCTGGGAGTTTTAAATACGTATATTGTCATCTAGACAGTATACAAACTCAAAGGAGTTCTCATTACATTTATTATCACACTATTTCACGGAATAGTGAGGACTACTAATGCTATCTTCTCGAACGTCACTCCATTCCCCGACTAGTCCAAATTTATATTCTCATTTCAACAAAGAAACAAAGTGAAAGAAAGGGTGAGCTCAACTAGCCCAAAGAAGAAATATTATGACTAAGATAATGCGAATAAATTATCAATAGTCTCAACAATGTTAAACCGATAAAATACAATAGACAAACCGGTTTAAGCATAAATGAATATGCAATCCATTAAAAAGTCTAGTATAGAATAAAGTCTACTATCTTTTAGGTTTTAAAAGGTTTTCATCAATTTTTATCACGAGACTCAAATTTTTAATAAATAAACCATAATATCTAATCATCCTTGTACCACTACGGCCAAGGATTTTCATTAAATCATCAATGGTCATAACTATACCGAATAACCCCCCGTCATAATCATACCAAAACTATCCATCAATGCATTACAGTGCCATCAAGACTTTTATCACATCATTTTATAATTAAGTCATGATTATACCGAATGATCCCTGGTCATAATCATACTAAGTTCATCCATGCACGTAAGCCAAAGATGACTTTCAACATAATATAACATGAGGATGATGACAATGACATAATAATTCAATAAAACAAGTTCAAGAATTAATTTATCCAAGAACCCATAACGTCCAAATTGTCAACATGATACTGCTTTGTAGAGTAAAATTCAAGAATGCTTAGAAGAATATTTTCATGAAAAATACTGGATGAAGCGCAAATATCAAGGATATTCCTCTAATTTCATGGAGTATAGAAGTCAAAACTTTAACCAACTGAGTATAAATAAGAATATATGAAACTGCAAATGGATTTTCACCCGCCATGCGGTAATCCACGTATACAGATCATTTCCACAATTTAATAAGGAATGAATACAAAGGATCATTCACCATGCATGTGATAATCCACATAGACAAAAGTTATTCCAATGTAATAATAAAGAATGGAATAATGTATGATTCACCATGCATGCGATAGAGACCGCACAGATAGGTTATTCCCAACAGAATAATAAATGTGGAATAATAAATATGGAACCATGTCGTGAAATTACAATCGATGGATATTCGGCGTAATCGTAAATACTGCAGAATAATAAATGATGGAACCAAAGTCGTAAAATTCACAATCGGCGTAATATTCCAAATGAAATATAATGACGGAATAATAAAATGGAACCGTGTCCGGCATGATAAGACAGATGTGATATTAAACGTAATAATAAAGACAGAATAATAAAATGGAACCAGTGTCCGGCAGATATAGCAGATGGATGTGATATTCGGATGAATAATAGAAGAATGTCACCGGTATAGGGTATTCAGCGATACTGATTATTCCAATGTAATAATAAGAAATGGAATAACAACAGCTTCTTTCATGAATAAGAAAGAATAACACCCTTACCGTAAAAGAAGAATATTCCGATCGATAGGGTGACGATTTTCTTAAAGAAAACTTATACTATGTTCTTCGCTTCAAAGTTTCTTAAAACTCTTAAGGAAATACGCTCAAGATTATAGTAAGGAGAATTCTCTAAACTTACGGTGTGTTTTCAATTCTAACTAAGCTTCTATTTATAGGAAAATGGAATGCATAGTAACTAATCCATGAACGGTCTGCATTGATTTACTTTAATCTGACCATCCATACTTAAAGAAAAATCTTTTAAATAAAATATAATATATTTTATTTATATAAAAAGATTTTTACTATGCAAACACTACTATCTTGGTAGCACTATGCAAATACTATGTATAATAAAATATAATATATTCTATTTATAGAATAACTTTAATAAAGTATCATTTTATATAAAAAGATTTTACTATGCAAAATACTATGCATAATAGAATATAATATATTCTATTTATGTAATAACTTTAATAAAGTATTCATTTTTATATAAAAGATGTTTCGCTTTTATTACGTTAATAATACTAATAAAACAAAACTTCTAAATCAACAATAATTGAATCAAATAATGTGAGATACTACGCAAAGAACTATTGTAGAAATAATTGAACAAAACTGAGTGACTTCTCACATAAATATCAATAATCAATACCGGGTGCTACTATGCAACAACGCGTATTACTGTACTTTTACTACCGAGTAGTTCAACAGTATCAACGGTAAAACTTCCGCCGTTATTTTCAATAAAGTATTTTTTGTCGTTTTCTCAATCCGACAATAATTCCGTTGTGGGGTCCACCAATGATTATGTCGTCGTACGAATATTTTTTGTTTAAAACGAATATTCCCCGACCAATTGAATATTATATAACAACTTGCATACTTTGCAAAATTTATAATTATTACCCCCAACTATAACATTATATTAAATCCATACCATAATATTCAAAAATATTTCGAGAAATTTAAATCTTTATTTATAAAATCTGGGGTCTCACAACACAACCACGCGTATTACTGTACTTTTACTACAGAGTAGTTCAACAGTATTAACGGTAAAACCTCTGCCGTTATTTTCATAAAATATTTTTATCGTTTTCTCATTCTGACAATAATTTTGTTGTGGGGTCCACCAATGATTGTGCCGTTGTACGAATATTTCCTGCCAAAACGAATATTCTCTGACCAATCGAATATAATATAACCACTTGCATACTTTGCAGAATTTATAAATACTACCCACAACTATATCATTATATCAAATCCACATCATAATATTTTAAAAAAATTTAAATCTTTATTTATAAAATCTGGGGTTTCACAATAACACTCAACCTAAGATTTATCCTTCTTGTCTGGTCTCGCCTGAGACTTTTCTCGCTTCTCTTGGAATACTTCTTTCGATTAGACCCTCGCCACGCCCATCGAAAAAAGCAAGAAGACCTGTCTCCTCGATCTCCGGAAGTAGTGCCCTGAACTTATCTCGCACAGTTGAGATGGTGAACATTTAAGGTAACAATATTCGCGGAAGCATTCTCAAGATATTTCTAACCTCGTTGGATTAATTGCTTGACCGCCATGGGGTTCAACTTCTTAAATGTGTAAAATTCCATCTTCTTTTGGATGACTCCCAAACTTGAAAGAACTTGGTTAGGCTTAAACCATTTCACTAGGGAAATACACTACACCGGGCCTCTAGCGAAGGAATTTTTGTGAAGGAATTTATTCCTTCACATGAGGAGTTGTTTAGCGAAGAAACAGTGAAGGAAAAAAGTATAGTGACAATATAGTTATTAGCGAAAGAAACATCCTTCACAATTTATATTTTTTTTTCTCACAAAATTGGGGCGATAGAAAGATTTTTGGAGCCAATTTATGATGAAAATTTGCGAGGAAAAAATCTATTTAGTGAAGGAATTATTACTCACTATATATCATTATTCGTAAGTTTTTGCGAAGAATAAAATTGGTTCTTTATCTTGTTCTAAATAATTTTTTTTTGAATTAATTGTGGTAAATATAAATACCTTAAATTTTTACAATAGTAAATTTAATTTTAATAACACTTTTTAAGTAACTTACAATATCAACTATTTATTTTAATAAACTATAAAGTAAATAATTTTACACTATGTTAAACTCTAAAATTTCTCCATAAAAGTTTATTTTTATGATCATAATTAAATAAAGTTAAAGTTAAATAAAAATAAAATAAAATAATCCATAAGACTTTAAATTTTATTTTAAGTATATAATATTAATCCAAAAAAGTCTTTTGGAGATTAATTTAAAGTAACTTTATTTTTTGGTATTCTATTTAATATTCAGTTAAATAACAATTTGGGAGGGCTTTAATTAAGAAAGACTTTTGGTTTATTTAATTTTATTTTTAATTAGTTCAGTACTAAACCATAAGAAAAAATAAAAAAAATGAACTTTATTTATTTGAAGTACAGTACTGTGCTTGTTTCAATAAAAAAAAAAGTACAGTAGTGTGCGTGCATAGAAACAAACATTGGCATTTAGGTTCTTTCTTATTTTTAATAATATTTTATAAATAATTTACAATATCGACTATTTTTTTAAACCAAGTAAATAAATTTACAATAATTTAAACATTAAAATTTACACAAATCAAAGCAATGAAGAAGAAAGTGGATGACCGAATCAGAACTCTTATCGAAAACGACCTTAAAACCAGAGACACCAGATGGCGGCGGAGAGAAGGGGGTACTTACTTCTTCACGGAATTTTTTACCCCTCAACGATAAACCAACCACCTCCTTCCCCCGTCGCCTCCCTCAAGGCTCTCCCAATGCAGACTCTCTAGTCTCCCCGCCCTTCTCTCTTCCGGTTCCAGATGTATATATAATATATGTTCTATTTTTTTAAACCCGGTCCAAAACGACGTCAGACGCAGCATGTAAGAAATGTGAAAACATCACAAATTCACGATTGCAAATTAGAATTAGCCAATTAGGGATTTGGAGTTGAGAAAGGAAATAGAACAAAGAAATTATGACGACTCCATCCGCTCCGCCACTTTTCATCGCATTGTTGCTGTTGTTGACGACGCATTCATCACGGGCCTACCGCTTTTTTTCCGCCAATCGGACGTCGTTGTGCGTCCACAATACACATCATCACCACCACCAAGCCAATTAGCCAAGGTAAGTTAAGTTTTCGTATTCTCGATGATTTGCTCTGCTTTTGGGTTTTACTTCAAGCCTTTAAGTAATTGTGATTTGTGGGGCATTAAAATTAAAAATAACAAATGGTATATTTATGTTCTATTTTATAGGTTGTTCTGTATAAAATTGAAATGTTTAGATATTTCGCACCAAAAAGGCCTAGAGGTCCCAATGAATCTTCTGGTAGTGTTGAACAACCACCACAAACTTCAAATTCTAATATTTTGGAGTTTAACCCGAATGCTATAGTTGTCGATTCTGGATTACGCAAGCCTATTCTTAGTTTTGATGTTAATATGCAAGACCGTATACGAAGAGAATACGTAACCAGAAATCCTTGTCAAACCAAAGGGCATAATTATCCAAAAAAATTGTATTCGGGAAAATATATGAGGGGATTTAGGGATGCTTGGTTTGATAAATTTGATTGGTTGGAGTATAGCTTGGTGGTGTTTATCGAGAGAGGGATATTTGTAGCTATTGATAACGAAACTATTTTGAAACGTTTTCAGAACATGAATACTCGTAGAATTCAATTATCTAGTTCAACAAATTAAAACTAGTACATGGTAACTTGATTTTTAATTTTTTTTCATAGTAAACTTTTTTTAATGTAATTGTTCGCCCCCCTCTTTGGGGGATCCTGGCTCCGCCACTGCAGACACCATTCCATCTTTGTCACAATCGGTGATAATACGCCCAAAAATAATACGCCCATAACCCTAGCCTTTCTTCACTCTCACTCCCTACCTCCACAACCATCAGAAATAGCCGCCACCGCTGCTCGCCCCATGGCCACCGATGGCCCCATCGTGCCGGTCAGGGTGCCTTCGGCAACATGTGCCGTGGCGGTCGTATGTTTGCTCCTACCAAGATCTGGCCAAATGGCACAGCAGGATCAACACTAACCAGAAGTGATTCGCCGTTCGCGTCGATGAAGCCGCCATTCGTTCCTCCCGAGGATTACCACTGCTTCTCTTCCGGAGATGCTAGAAGGGTCGCAGCCACCGCCGATCACAAAGCTGAAGCCATAGTAGTCAAATATACTGTGAGATTTTTCGTACCACTTATTAATTATGATTTTTGTTGTTTTACTGATTATTGGTCTGGGTTAATTGTATTTTAATTATATTTTGTTCACCTATTTCCTTAGGCTTAAAACCCCTGTTCAAAATTCCTTGAGAGATGCAAAGCTCTCTTTCAAAGATATTGATGAAGTGATCTTTGTTGGTGGTTCAACCCATATTCCAGCTGTTCAGGGAGTTGTGAAGTCTTTGACTGGAAAGGAACCCAATGTTACTGTTAATCCTGATGAGGTTGTTGCCCTAAGAGCTGCAGTTCAGGTACATTCACCCTCTTTTTCCTGGTGTAGTTGTCACCATTCAGTCCGACATTTACTTTGTCATCTTTCAACAAGGTGAAGTACCTGTAGGTAGTCTAGGAATTAGGAAGGAATGGGTGTCGAATTGGAGTTTGTTTGTACTTGAATTCTTCTTTTGATTGCAGTAGTTGGTAATGAACTGATTATCTGGAATTTTTGTTCCATTTTAGGCTGGTGTTTTCGATGGAGATGTCAGTGATATTGTCCTTTTGGATGTAACACCACTGTCTATTGGGCAAGAAACTCTTGGTGGTGTTATGACAAAGATTATCCCTCAGAACACAGAATTGCAAAAATCAAAATTAAAGAGAATTGCAGAACCTGCTTAGGAAGAGCTGATTAACAGTAGGCATGCTCAACTGGATCATACTTCATAGTGGGTTCACATGTTTTTTTTTAAAATTATAAGATTTTTGGGTATCTTTATGGTAATATCCAAGCTTCTAAGTGATTTTTTGGTTGCTAATTATTTAACTAATAATTTTTATAAAGGTGTTTGTTGTCAGGACAATAGTTTGTTTATCTTGTAAAATTTGTGAACAGTTCTGTCTTAGTGATCTCTCTGCTGTTTGGGTTAGGAACACTAAGAACAGCAGAGAGTAAAATCTCGGATCACTAAGAACCTTGGAGGTGATACCCATATGCAACAAGAAGCACATGATGAATTTGCCATTAAATAGCCCATATAGAATACAGCAAATATAACGACATTTCTTAAGTTGATTTTAGCCTAGGTCTCTAATTCATTAGAATTTTCTGTGGATTGTCATGTTGGAGTAATGGGCATGATTAAATCAATCTGTTTTAACTTTTGAGCAATATTCAAACATTAACTTTTTTCATATAGTTATTAATTTTCTGAAACTGTAGTTTCTTTATGTATTGCATATAAGTCTCGTTCTCACTTAATATCTCCGTGACTTATGGCTTTCTCTTTATGATGTATGACAGTCTGCTTGTAATTCTAGTGCACTTTTCCTGACTGCTGCAGCTCAAAACCTTCTGTGCACAGCTGCCAGCCTGCTACAATCATGTTGGACCTAATGCTACAATCATTTTAGGTTTAAATTGATGTTTGATTTATCTTTTGATAGAAATTGCAGCCAAATAATTGGTTTATAGTTTCTGTTTACTTAATCTAGGAATCTATATTACTTCTTTTTTATAAAAAGAAGCTAATGTTCTGTTAAGTTTCTGTTTACATAATGTTTGATTTTTGTTGTTGTTAACTTAAAAAGAAGCTAAAGCTAATGTTCTGTTATCTATTTCTTTACCTTCAATAATGAGTAATGTAGTTATCTTGACATCATGCAACATTAGTTGATATATCTGTTGTAAAAGTTCATATTCTGTTTCACTAGTTTGAGTTTTCTGCCAAGTTAGTAATGTAGAATTTCAATATAATAGAATCATAGTCAGTAATGCTGACTGAACAATTCGTAACAAATTATTCTGGAGATTAGCCTTTTGTAGGTTTTATGCTTATGTTTCATATTCCTGAGACATTGCTAATCCCTCCAACCCAAAATGAGGGGACAAATTGTCATAGTCAGTAATGTCCATGACAAATTTTTCAAGCCGACGTTATCAAGTTGCTCAGGTTTTTCCTGAAACTTCTGTTGTTACTGAAGAGTAATTTTTTTGATAATGCATTGACTAGTGCTAATTAATCATATGTTTCCTCTCTGTTCCTGTTTAAATTCAGTCTACTAAGCTATCAATTAGAAAAATCAACTCTTTGTCACGCATAAAGATCTTTTCCCCCACTTGCCGATCACATCTCCTGAATAGAATGTGGGTTGGAGATGTTAATAATTATATTGTATGGTTCACATGTAGCGGGAACTATTGTATAAAGGACTAAGGTAACAGACCAAAGAGATGGTGGTATGCCTTCCATACACCATGTATCTGGATTTGCAATGAGCTTTGGTGCTCAAATATTGCAGTGTTTGTCCTTTTTAAGTTAAACATAGCTTCTTTTCAAGTTTCTGTTTACATAAAAAGAAGCTAATGTTCTGTTAAGTTTCTGTTTACATAATGTTTGATTTAATATAGCTTTGGTGCTCAAATATTGCAGTGTCCTTTTACATAATGTGCTCAAAAAGAAGCTATGCTAGGAAAATAAAGTAACACAAATGTGAATAAGATAAACACAGGCACCAAATTATCATTCTTTCATCACAAAGACATCATTTCACCTCCTTCCCAATTGCATTACAAGTATATTAACAACATTACTCTTTGTCAGGTTCACCTACGGTTGTGGTTTCCTTTGGTTCTGTGGCCACATTCTCAGATGGAGCATCTTCTGCAGGCTTAGCATCACTATCAGTAGCTTCAGTAGGTTCAACAGTTCCACTGGTTGTTGACTTGTCGGTCACTGGTACTGTCTGTTTGACAGTCCCAACCTTAACATATTTGCTCATAAACTTGTATTCTGAATCATGTAAGGCATCGATCTCGAATACGCCATGAATGAAAGAAGTAGCCGATCACACAGGTTCTTTACTATGAATAATAATATATTATCTCTGAATTATTTGTCTCATCTGTTTCTCATTAATCTGTTTCTCATTATAGTTATGTGAATGCATGCATGCATGCAGTGTTCTAACATGCTCGTGGGACGGATCTGAAGACTGGTTCTTTCTTGCGGGGCAGTCTTCATTTGGTAGCTCTTGCGGGAAGCGAAAGAATAGACCGTTCTGAGGCAACTGGAGACAGACTTAAGGAAGCACAACATATAAACAAATCTTTATATGCGCGCCCTTGGAGATTTCATCTTTGCGTTGGACCTAACATGATGTACACTTCATTCTATCTAGTTCGTTGTTATTTTTTCAGTTTTCTTGTGTTAGTTATTAAATATTGTAAGTACTATGATCTTTGGGAGATCAAGACATAATAACAAATTTTGTACTCATCGTGATTTGAGCATTATCTATTTATATATGGAGTATTAGTTTTAATTATTGGCTCTTTATGCATTAGTTTATCGATTAGTTTGAAATAGGTATGATATTTATATTAACTTGAAATATTAAATTTAATATTTATTATGGCAATTACTAAAAATAATAGTAATAATAATAAATATGAAATCATTGATTTGAAAATTAATTATAATTTTTTTGATTATTTAGTAATTAATTTTTTATTTATAAATTTATAATTTGTGAAGGAATTTTTCTCACTAATTTGAAAAAAGATTCTCAATTTATAATTAGTGAAGAAAAATATTCTCTCGTTAAATAAATCTGTTCTTCACAATATATTATTTGTGAGGGAATCAAGTCATTCACTAATTTCAAATAGTACTTCTTAAAATATTATTTGTGAAGGAAATCAATCTTTCACTAAATAACAATATTCCATAATATATCATTCACAAAAAACATTTAGTGACTACTTAGCGAAGGATACCCAATTGCGAGGAGGTCTAATGCGAGTACTCATGTGAAGGAAATATTTCTTCGCAATAAATCACTTGCGAGAGATATATGACCTTTAATGAAGGATTTGTCATTCACTAGAGGCCATTTTTGGTGTAGTGATACCTTATTCTTTAGGAAACCAAACAATTTTGAGGATTTTTTAAACAAAAAAATAAAAAAAATTACAGACTAAATAAATAATATTCCCCGGCTCTGAATGGTGGGGGGAGGGGGAATCCAAACAATTTTGAGGATTTTTTAAACAAAAAAATAAAGTGTGCATGTATACAATTTATGCGTAGTTTTCTTGATGATGTATATATATATATATATATATATATATATATATATATATATATATTGATATTAGAAATTTACAGATTAAGCTTTACTATTGAAATAAAAATAATACAAGTCATTTCTCTGAATATAAGTACATAAAGTGAATGGTAATTTAATGAGTTCCGTTTATATATATATATATATATATATATATATATATATATATATATATATATATATGTATGTATGTATATAAATTACCTATTATTTTATGAATCTTGTGAAACCACTAGGGAGAAATTTAGAACTTTATTTATTATCTTTCCTCTAGTTTTGTTTTTTTTAATATGTGTGAAATTTGAATCCAATTAGAGTGAATTTGGTACCAACTTTACCGGAATTTTTTATTGCATAGATTATAAAAAATGTTACATTGATAAATTTTATAATTTTTTATTACATTAATGCAATATTTTCTATAAACTCATCTTATACAATAAAAACTAGATAAATTTATTAAATTTTAATTTCACCTCAATCGAATCTGTAAAATTTATATTTCGCTCGTTCTTTTGAAGAGGGAGGGGGGAGTAGAAAGAAAATAAGAAAAGGAATATAATTAAATAACAGTATACTTTTTTTTCCTTTTAATCTTAAAAATGTCATTCAAAATTTATGGAGAGCAGATCCTCTATCTCCAAATTCTCTGTCCCTCTTGTGTCCCTCCAATTAAATTTTGACACACCTTCTTTTATTTAATTATGTTAAGTAATAGACTAACACTCTGTTTCTGAGTTTGGAACAGAAAAGAAAAGAATAGAAAACTTAAATTAGAACAGAAAAGAAAAGAATAGAAAACTTGAAATTTTCCTTTGTGTTGTTTCTGAGTTTTTAATGGAAAAGAATAAAAAATTTAAAATTGAGGACATGAGTTATAATTTAAATTATATTAAAAGTTGAGGATAATATGAGAATTATAAAAATATTATTTATTCCAATTTATTTTTCGTCAAATCAGGCCAATTTTGGACGAAAAACTTTGGCAGAAAAAGTGTCCAAATTTTCTATTCATTTCTTTTCTTTTTCGTTTATTAAAAAACTCATAAACATAAGAATTAGAAAAAAAAACTTAACTTTTCTGTTCATTTCTGTTTATTTTAAAACTCAAAAACAGAACGTAAGTATTAAAATTTAAATGGAGGGACAGAACACGACAAAGAAATTGGGGAGAGAGGATCGATGTGCTCTCAAATTTATGACCCTCAATAAAAGTAAAAAACTGAAAAAGGATAAAAAAAGGTCAAAGAATGAAAATAAATTTAAACCGTCGGATCGATGAATCAGGTAATCTAACGCACAAAATTTCACCACGTTCCCTATGCATGCAGTAACTTTTACCCTATGTGTGTATATAAGTACATGCAGCACTGGACGTGTGTTTATCACCTACTCCATTTTAGGGTTTAGCTTCTCTCTCCTCCACAGAATCCCATTTTCTCTTTTCTCTCTCAAAATCCATATCTACTCCAACCCCTAACAATGGCGGTGAAGGCATCTAGGACCGAGAAAAAGGTGAACTATGACCAAAAGCTTTGCAAACTTCTGGATATTTACAATCAGATCCTCATCGTCGGAGTTGATAACGTCGGATCGTCCCAGCTTCAGAGCATAAGAAATGGGTTACGCGGAGATTCGACTGTTTTGATGGGGAAAAATACGATGATGAAGCGATCCATTAGGCTTCATGCTGAAATGACCGGTAACACTGGCTTCCTCAATCTTATTCCTCTTCTTGTGGTAAGATTTTCTCTCTCATTTACTTTGTTTTACATTTTTTCTATTCTGTTTGTTTGGTTGTGAAGAAATTGTTGTGAAAGTGTCGAGTTCTATTGTGTGTTTTTTCCTTTTCGATTACTTGGATATTTTAAGGTTGGGTTTATATATATATATATATATATATATATATATATATATATATATATATATATATATATATATATATATATAGTAATTTTATTGTGCTGGGAATATGAAGCGGTTTGATAAGATTTGAAAATCTAGGTTAATATTATGAATTTGTTTTTGGATAAAATGATATTTTGTATTGGTAAATAATAAAGTTGTTTTTACATGAGATTAATACTGATTTCATTTGTAATATAGTACTACCTCCGTGCTTTTTTATGCTTAATATTTTTTTCTAAAATAAGTTTTTTCCCAAAATAAGTGATCGGTTAAAACTCCAAAACAAATTTTATAATATTTTTCCATATATGCCCTCCATTATTCTTGACTCTTTGTTTCCTCCATTACTCGCTGCAATTAAATGACACTCATTAACTCTTTAATTCCAAAGAAAGTATATTAATGGTATTTTTGTCATTTAACTTATATATTGGTATGTGTAATTTAAGCTAAAAAAGCGCTTATTATGAGACGGAGGTAAGCAACTTATATAGACCGAGTCTAATAACTGTTTCAAATACTCATATCCCTGCTTGGTAAAATTTTGATCCATTGTTTTCTGTATTGCATCGGGGTTTATGCTTTTAACATTCATGACATGTTTTTCCTGGTTTCTGGAAGTGCATGCTTCCATAATTATGTTTTTAATCCCCGGAGGTTTTAAGATTTGGTTTAATATTTTATTATAATATTTTTTTTTTAGCTGGGAAAATTAAAGTTAGGTTAATACTATAAATTTGCTTTAGATGAAACTGATATTTTGGTTTGGGAAATGACAGTTTTTTTACATTGAGAGAAATACTGATTTCATTTTGGACACTGTAATAAATGTTTGAAAATCCCTGTTTGGTAAATTTTTGATTGTTTGTTTTCTGAAAATTATGTGATCCTATTTTAAGATTAGCTAGGTTTGATATTTGCTTATAATAATTTTTTATGCTGAGAATACGAAGTGATTTGATTTGTTTTGAAAATTATGTACATAAGGTTGTTAGTAGTATAAATTTGTTTTAGTTGACTGATATTTTTTTTTTGGAAATAATATGGAAGTATGCATGTACAAAATAGAGTTTTTATTCTTTAAGATTAATTGTCTTTTGTTTAATGCTGATTGCAGTTACTGAATATTTTTCTCCTTTTGAATTAATTAGGGTAATGTGGGTTTGATATTTACTAAGGGTGATTTGAAGGAAGCCAGTGATGAAATTTCCAAATATAAGGTATTGCATGTGGTTCCATAATTATGGTTTCTCATTTTGGTTGTGTTACTGCCCTCTATGTTTAGAAATCTTAATAATTTGATTTGTTTTTCGTACGTAACTCATAATTATGTATGTATATGTTCCTTTAAATTTGGTGAAATGATATTTCCACCAAATTTAGAATCAGTTTAATGCAAGTGAAGATGAACTAATACATTTTCTGGGATCTGCCATAGATTAATTGAGATTCTTTTCAAGCTTGTAACGTGACTAGTTTTACAGTTTCCATTACTTCTGAGAATAATAATATAATTCCAATCTTAGCTGTTGGGAGCTTCAGATTTTAGTAAACATGACAGGGACTCATCAATTTAGTTATTAGGAGGGGTTAAGTAGTAGTTCAAGTATTAAGGCCACATGCATGCTATGAAACCTTGATTTCATTGCAGCACTTTGAGAAAAAGTCTTTCACTAGGCTTATGTTAACCTTAGAAATCAAGTATTTCACCAACCTAACAAAGCGAGTACCTTACTACAGCACTTTTTTTCCCTTGAACATTAATAAACTATTTTCTTGCTAATTTTGGTTCCATCAAATTTAACGTTATCTTAATCATTTCTCATTGATTTGCTACATACTTACGTTATTGATACAATATTTTCTTGATTAGGTAGGAGCTCCAGCACGTGTCGGCCTCATTGCTCCAATTGATGTTGTTGTCCCACCTGGAAACACTGGGCTTGATCCTTCTCAGACAAACTTCTTCCAGGTTACTTCTAAACACCCCTCATGCACAACTATATATATTTGTTCATTATTACTCCCTTTGTCCCAAAATTAGAAAAACAAATTAGGAAAATGTATCTTATTTTTTTGGAAGGGATGGGGGAATTATTATCATAATCTGACATCCTACTTTTGCAGGTTCTTAATATCCCAACTAAAATCAACAAAGGGACTGTGGAGATCATTACCGCGGTGGATTTGATCAAGAAGGGTGACAAGGTTGGTTCCTCTGAAGCAGCCCTTCTGGCAAAGCTGGGTTTGAGGCCGTTCTCGTATGGTCTAGTAGTGCAGTCAGCCTATGACAATGGCTCAGTCTTTAGTCCAAAGGTGCTTAATCTCACCGAGGATGATATTGCGGTCAAGTTTGCTAATGGGGTGGCCAATATTGCTTCCTTGGCCGTGGCTCTTTCATACCCAACTATTGTTGCTGCACCGTCCATGTTCAGCAATGCGTACAAGAATGTTTTGGCACTTGCTGTAGCAACAGAGTACACATTCAAACAGGCTGAGCAAGTGAAGGTGTACTTGAAGGTTAGTATTTGCTTACTATTAGAACACACTACTTGGTTCATTTGCACCGCTTTTTTTAAATGTCTCATCTTCTATTAAGATAGATCTAAGCCTGAATAATTAATCAGTAAACTACACTACACTATGGAGGATCCAGCCAAGTTTGCTGTTGCTGTGGCCTCAATTGCTGCATCTGCTGTTGCTGCTGAGGACGAACCAAAGGTGGAAAAAAATGATCAGGAGGAATCAGATGGTGAATTTATTAATATCTTTGATGACTAGACTAATATCTATTCCTACCAAGAACTCATTATTAGAATCTTATTTTGCTGTTAGTATCCTTAGGTATTATGCCTTGAGACCATAACTTAAAAAGCTTGAATGTTCAGTTTAAATTTGCTCATCTCATGAGACGAATTCTTGTTCTACTAGTTATTTGAAGTTATGTTCTTATCGGATTTTTTATTTAATTATGGAGCCCACGACTGCCATTATAAACTGAATAATGCTAGGATCTCAAATTTGATGATGACCTTTTATTTGCCACATTTAAGATTAAGAAATTTGCTGACATATAGCATTATTTTATCAATTTATATCAACTTTCAAGTTTATTACCTGTATTCTGTTGAGGACCATCAGAAAAAGTGCATTTGAAGAACAAGTAAATTTTTTCTATGTTTTACTGTAAGCCCCTATCCGTAAAGAGCATGGATTTGGTTTGATTAGAGATAGATTCCAAGGGCAATTAAATAGTAATATCATGGATTTCCAGGAGCAATACTTAACATTAAATAACTGTATTTATTTAAATCACAACAATAAATTAGAAAGACTAGAAAAGGGTATGATTTATGAATGAAACTTTTTATAATAATTTCACTTGCAAGATACGAATGAAAATGTGTAGAACATATTAATAACTATAATGTGATTTTTGTAACTTATTTCTGTATTTGTATTTGGTAAAGTAACTACTGAAATATCATAGCAGCTGCTGCAACTCTCAACAACGCGCGGAGGCATAAATCTTTCCAATGCTGTTTATATTATTCCAATTCATACAAAGGAGGAGCATCTGGCAAAACTCTGATGGTGATCGGTCATCAAGACCAATGACATCTGCATTTTTATGCAAAGGAATTATCTTAATATTAAACCAAAGCTTTTAAACCTTTTAATTAAACCAAATGTACATAAAATTATAACACAAATGTACATAATATAAGAAAAAATATAAAACGCCTTTTAACCTTTTAATTTAAGTCGGCATCAACATGAAACAACCGCTAGTAAGTACCATGGATCCGTTTATACACATGGCTATAATTTACTGAAGACAATTTCGAAAGAAACGAACTCCCTGTTCCAAAAAGTTGCAATAATAAGCAAAAAAGACTAAATATGTTCTGAAGGAGAAATAAACCGTCTTTACTTGATCAATGAATAAAGATAACACAAAAAGGATGGTTAGATTAATGTTATGTACCTGTAATGCAAAACTAATGTCTGCTTCATCTACCTTTAGTGCTACTTTTCTCAATTTTTCCTCTCGAGATTGACCAAGTTTGAAAATTCCCTGCACTTCAAACCATGTCTCATATCTAATATTACGTAATAGAATTATTCAATCAAAATACTTGGTATGCCTTGGTTACCTGGTCACCTAGTACTCTGCACATACTTGAAAGTTCCATGATTCCCACAGGTGGAATTGATGTTGATTTGCAGACACCCGCGTACGATTTATTTAACTGCATCAATTACAAAAATTAAACAATCAACACATTAGTCAGTTAATAGCTACTTAATGAAGAATTCAACTTTTATAAAATGGTACAAATAATACCTCCCCTATAGTTGTATCTTTCTTCCCCTTGCGGAACAGCTTCACAGCTGAACAAAGAATTATCTGCGCATAGAATAAAGTTGGGTTTTAGCGAGGGCGGCAAAAGCATAATGATATAGTTCACTGATTAGTATGTTTGGTTTTGAATAGATTTTCTGATGCATGTATCCTTCTTCAAGACCAAGTATTAAGTACATTCCCACAATGCACATCTGAAATCTTAATGTATACCATATCTAAGACTTACCAACCTCATAAAAGACCTCATAAAATAGTAGGATTCAAACTCTTTACGCCTAATTCATTAGCCATAATTTAGATTAGTTTCAAAGAAGTAGACACATATCTAGGTCTGATATAATCATCAATTTAATCGGGCACTACACTCACTTTTTCCCGAATTATGGTTTGCACAGATCTTGGTCCAACTCTATATGTATAGCCAATTGATACACTGGTCGAATTAAAAGTACCCCAAACTTCCATAAATAGATAATTCAGTACTCACTCCTTTGTAGCTCTAACTATACGATGGAAATGGATATTACCATTCTACTTGCACAAATTTACCTGTTGATGTTGTGGAAGGGATTGTATAGTGTCCACTATTGGCGATCTATAAGCCTTTGACAAAGCAACAGCCATATGATCAATCCTCACCTGTAGCAAGGTATACAACTAGTAAGAGGAAAGAAGCCGATAATTAATAAAAAGCATCAATAGAAAACAGAATGATGATATGCAATTAGTCATCATGTTCAAAAATTCAGAAAATATGGGTAGTCCATAGTCACTAAAAAGTTCACAAATCAGTGGCCAAGTGATATCAGAACAATGTTACAAACAATCGGAAAGTAGAAATATAATCATTTATATGAAGAAAAATTAATTTAAGAAGAAATGGCAGCCAGTTAAAATTATTGAAATATAATTAAATGCTTCTAAAGTATACACATTACATTCTGAAGAAAATGTTGATGAGCAAAGCAAGAGGTGATATTCACAATGGAAAAGTATCGTATAACTGATGAAACTTAAAAGTAAGGAATACAATGTAGAGCATTACAACATCTGGACTAATCATGCAAGTCAATTGATTCTAAGACACATGCAACTAGTAGGTACTAGGTAGTTTCCAGGGCAACAAAACTTAAATCCTACAAACATCCCAGGAGGATATTAATGCAAGTGGAAGAAATGGAAAACAAAAAAAATAATAGTTATAGTTGACTGTTAACTTCAGCCCCTGTTATCCAGAAAACTTAGTATTCTACAACACATGCAACAAGGCAGATGTCGTACAATTGTGAATTATTAATATAATATCACAAGTATAACACCACGAGCACTTACAATGTTTTCTTGCTTTCTTAAAATTTCACTAGCATCGGTTGTCTGTTGATGACAGAAACCCGTTTCTATGGGTACCAAATTCATATCACATGTAGACTCTTTGAGCTCAGCCTCTAATACCTCAATTGCACTCCTGAAAAATTAATAATAATGATGATGAAATTTATAGTGGTTAATGCAAAAACTGTAGGGTTCTCTTTGTAGCTAATCTTATTTCTTGAAAGACGTCAAAGAACAGGCTTGCAAAGAGTTGGTCCCATTTACATGAGAGCACATAACTGCATCACAATAAAACACCTACTGCTTCATTCCATGTCCCCTCAAATCTATGTAATATATTCGCTGATTGAGCGTTGATGATGATCAATGGTCATTATATATAAAAAAAGAATATTTCATGATCAACAGTAACTTTTCAAGAGATTGTATATCGTACTCATGAGAGTGTGCGTGTATGTGACTCCCTAGATCAAACATACTTGAGTTTGAAATAAACTTTTAAGTTTAACAATACACAACAGCCTAGCCTCAGTTTTGTCAACTTAAATCACACAAGCAACATACTAGTCGTGCCATTGTCCGATTCAGCTACAAAGAAATTATCCAAAAACTGTTACAACACCAACCTGCAAATTCCAAGAGCTTTCCTCATATCTCCAGATGCAGATGCAACTTTCTGAAATCAAACAAGTATTGTCAATCACAATTCAATAATTTTGAGATAAGTTGCTATATTGAATCACGTGCTTGAAATTGCAGTGCTGCTTAATGTCACCCAAACAATATTTACTTGCCAAGGAGCTCTAATCACTTTATGCAATAGCACATTTATAGATCTTTTTAGCATTTGAAATCAGAGGGAAGAAACTAAAAATAGATCACTTCAGAGAATAGACGTGGTGAACTCACTCTCGCACAGAATTCCAACGCTTGTGGCTGAAAGACAATGAATGGGAATACCTATTTGAGCAGTAGTCAAATTAAAATAAAATTAGTGAACTTTTTAGAGAAACCGCAAGACTAGCACACAAGTTGCAGTATTTTAGTATGAACTAAAGGTGAAGAAAATGCATGATAAGATCTTGTTATCTCCATATATATTACTACAACCCTTGAGCTGCACTTTAATTATTTAAAATTGGAGCATGTATGTAAAATTGAAAATTATATTTTACAATGGTGCCAGATAAACAAAATATCTTTAGCTAACTTTTAAAGAATGAAAGAAAGATGTTAATTGTTACTTGTTAGTTCCTAAACCATATATCCTTGCATGCGAAATAAAAATCTTACTTCAACTAACTTCAAAAAATTCAATATCTGATCATGAGAATAGCATTAGGTACGTGGAGCATAACTATATTTGCGGTCAAATAACATCGTCTTCTACGTCAAGAAGATGACAATGTAGTCTTTTAGTTAATGTAATGTTAATGGAAATACAATAACATGTGAAGCAGAAGATGCACATGTAAATCAGAAGTAAAATGAGGGAGCACAAGATTACCCTTAGCCTCTGTTGAAGAATCGTGATGATCTGATCCTTGGAGTAGGCTCGAAAAGTCACAACCATAGGCTTGCCTAGCACAAAAAGCAGTAAACATCAATACAAGTTTATTACTACAAAGAAAGAAGCACATTTTGTATTTTAGATATTTCTTATTCCTTTTTGTTTAATCTCTGTTTATTATTATTCTTCTTATTTTATTTATTTATTTCTCATCATTTCTCATCGTGTCTTTAACTTGTTTGCTGTCAACCTAACCCAACTAGTTTGGGATAAAAGACGTTCTTGAGTTGAGGATAACGTAGAAGGCTAGGTGTTATAAATGATATTCCTTTCAAATTTTGTTTTACCAAGAAATATCTTAAAATTTGGTATGGATAATGGAAATTTACTATTCGTTGACGAAGGACGGGACATTGTTTCATTGTTTCTCAGTTGCGACAGCCCAAGGGGATAGTTGGGTTAAATTATGTTTGTACACTTGTTGGAAAAAATCATTAGAAAACTGTTTCTGAGGATACAGTCAACTAAGTTATAACGTCAAGCCTCTTTGATAAAGTAATCAAAGAACTATAGCATATCTAGTAATTGATAGGATAGGAGCAAGTACTCACAATTCAAAGACTGCAGTTTCGGAAGAAATCGATCTGTGAGGTCAATGGCGTTAGCTATGCCTGTGAAAGTAAATGCAATATGAGATCTCATACACACGCATTAAAGTTATCAGCTCAAAAAACCTAACCCAACAAAAACAAGTACTTGATGATCGAGAAATTCTTAAGAGCATGAGTGCCATTAAGCAAACCTATCAATATACATCTGGAAAATGGTTGAGTTGTTAGCATGAAAAGATCATGAAGCACAGCCCGATCCTTTGTGATCAAATAATCCAACTCATCAGCAATAATCAGCCTGTAGCGAAAAAAATTAATTTAAGTAGAGCAACACCTTTTACTGATGCTTGTATAATGATACAGTATGGTTTACAAATTCAAACAGATCCTGTTCATGTCTTATTTGATTATACGTATACTGTATGAGTTGTTTAAAAAGAATGGTTGATCTCTCTAAGCTATAGGCAGTCTATGATTCAGTTGAACAAAAAACATGTTTCTTACATCATTCTCATTCCAGGCGATTCTTGCTTTTGAGAATAAGATTTCTGAATTTGCTTTAAAGACGAAGTAAGACCATTGGTTTTCTTCCATGGTTGGTTATTCACAAGTATCTGCCAACATTATCAGATTTTGAGCATATGTGTTGGCTCAGATAAATACTCAAATAAGTATACTATTAATTGCAGTACCTTGCTGAAAATATCAGAAGTGCTTGTAAGAGAAGTGCAATTTATAGCCAATATATCCGGTGGCTGAAAACCTTCCTGATATAGCAAGACCATCCAGTGAGTAATATTTATAAAAGATGTAGAATATTTCACATCTTACCAGTTGCATATAAATTTACAAGATCGTCTGAAATCATTATGGATCAATTAAAAAGTCATTTTACTTCCCCTAGCAAGACAATCCAAGTATGACACAATTAGAAAAACTAAAGCTACTACAACGCATAAATGAACATATTTAGAGGAAAATTAAAATCACAAAAGAGATAATTAAAGTAAGAAGTTCATCTGAAATATTGTTGAAAACTGTAATTACTTTTTTTATATTTAAGAGTAAACTTTGTAAACCAATCCAACTCTTAGAAGTTACTATTATGGATTAAGGTAATTATATTACCTCCATAGCCCAATTAATCAGGGACCCTTTAATTTTTTCAATTGACAGGGATTTTCCAGTCCCAGGCAATCCACACACACATAAACTCCCACCCTTTTCTTGTTCTACACATTGCTTGCAGAACTCCAATATCCTTTTCTGCTCATCCTCCCGGCACACAACTGTAGATTGGTCAGTTGATACATGCAATGCCTCCTTTACAACACTCAATTGCTTCACATCTGTAAATACAAACCAAACCTACACTTAATATACATCAATTGAGCATACATTAACAGACTTAGAAATAAAACAAAACACATTTACTAAAGTATATATGCTATTTTTTCCCGTGTTTATTAGGAGGTAATCTTCGCAATGCTTTAATGAACCATTGTGCTTCATTTGGTACTAATCTATATTCTAGATTATATTGAAACTATATAGCATACTATTCAACAAAGAGGCTGTTAATAAAACTATTATAGTCGTAATAGTCCTTGCAAACAAACCTTTCTTAAACTCAAAATCCGTATATTCATAGTCTACAAAGCTTTAAAGGAAACAGCTACTTTTCTTACCTAACTATGAGGTAGTACAAATTGCAAACAAACTAAATGTAAAAGACATACGGCAAGTTGAAGTTTGGAAGGAATATAAGTTGGAACCAGCAAACCTTGATGAATCTTCTCGCGAATAAAATGGCAGTCAAGGTCGATATGCTTAGTCCTAGCATGATGAACAGGATTAGAAGCGAGATTAATGGCAGAGGAGCTATCACAATAAACAGTAACAGGCAGAGGAACTGAGATGTGAAGATCTTTGAGTAGATTAATAAGCCATATGATTTCACAACTAGCTGTGGCCAAAGATCGATATTCAGCTTCAGCTGAGGATCGAGAAACCACACTTTGTTTCTTAGAATGCCAAGAGATTAAAGCATCACCCAACAGCATGCAAAAACCAGAAACTGGTCTGCCAGTTATTTTGCAGCCACCCCAGTCACTATCACAATATGCTTGGAGTTGCAAAGGATTATGTGCAGGTAAGAATAAACCTTGCCCTGGGGAAAGTTTCAAGTATCTCAACAATCTATGGGCAGCAGTCAAATGAGAAGTTCGTGGTGCTTGCATAAACTGACTAAGAGTGTGAACAGAATATGACAAATCTGGTCGGGTGATGGTCAAGTATAAAAGTTTGCCCACTAACTGTCTATAATAAGAAGCATCAGAAAGTAAATCACCAGTAACATTGTCGAAGGTAGAATTCGATCGAGAGGAATTGTAAGTGGTTTAGCATCGTAAGACCAAGTGACGAAATAAGATCCAAAGCATATATTCTGTTGATTGAGATGAAAACCTTTAGCAGATCTGAGAATTTCAATGCCAAGATAGTATTTGATGTCACCTAAATCTTTGATACTAAAAGTAGTATCTAAGAATGTTTTGAGAGAGTCAATAGAAACCTTGTCATTCCCAGTCACTAAAATGTCATCAACATAGATTAAGACAGCTGTGAATGTTGTAGAAGACGTGAAAGTAAACAGAGAATAGTCTGCTTTGGACTGAGTATAGCCAAGGTGTAATAAGGAATCAGTTAATTTGGAGAACCATTGGCGAGAAGCTTGTTTAAGTCCATAGAGAGACTTATTTAGTTTGCAGACTAGTGAAGCGGAAGAGGGAGGAATATAGCCCTGCGGAATATCCATGTAGACTTCCTCTAATAGGTCTCCATGTACAAAAGCATTATTAGCATCCAGTTGCTATACAATCCATTGTTTAGAGACAGCTATGGAAAGTAAAGTACAAACTGTAACCATCTTAGCAACTGGAGTAAATGTTTCTTGATAATCAATGCCTTCTGTTTGTGTATAGCCCTTAGCTACAAGTCGTGCTTTAAACCTCTCAATAGAGCCATCTGAGTTATGTTTGATTTTGTAGACCCATTTACACCCAATTGTTTGTTTTCCTGAAGGTAATGAAGTAAGAGTCCAAGTGTTGTTTTTCTGTAAGGCTGCAATTTCTTTATCCATAGCCTCAATCCACCTTGTATCCTTAATAGCTTGTTTGTAAGTTTGAGGTTCAGTAATATTGGATATGGCATTAAGGAAATGACATTGGGCAGGACTAATATGGTTATAAGAAAGAAACTTAGATAAAGAAAATTTGGGCAAAATGGAAGAAGAAGAAATGGATTGAATTTGTCTGGGAGGTTTAGAAAGAACATAGTCATTGAATTTGAGAGGTTGAGTCTTGTGTCTAAGAGACACCCTAACTGGTGGAACTGGTGGTACTAATGGAATCTGGAATAGAAACAGAAGCAGGAGAAGTAGGTGAAGAGACCACATCATCAATCCAAGGAATATCAAAAAAGGTAGGAACTGGATCAGGATTAGTAGAGGTGGTAGAAAGAAATGGAAAAGAATCTTCATGGAATATCACATGTCGACTAACAAAAATTTTCTTTGTTTCTAAACAAAGTAATCTATACCCTTTTTGATCATTAGGATAACCAAGAAAAACTGATGGAATGGCCCTTGGGGCAAATTTGTCAGGAGGATGACATGAAGTATAGCAAAGACACCCAAAAACCTTGAGATGAGAATACTGAGGAGTAGAATTGTATAAGAGTTCATAAGGAGTTTTGTAAGAAATAGCAGAAGATGGAAGTCTATTTACTAAGTGAGTTGCAGTTAGAAGACAAAAACCCCAATAATGAATAGGAAGACCAGATTGAAATCTGAGAGCACGATAAATCTCCAACAAGGTTTGATGTTTTCTCTCAACCACTCCATTTTGTTGAGGAGTGTCAGAACAAGAACTTTGATGAGTAATACCCAAATTAGCTAAAAAGAAGTTAGCATTGATATTGAAAAATTCAGTACCTCTATCACTTCTCAAGATTTTAACAGTGGTGTGAAATTGATTCTGGACATAAGCACAAAAAGATTTGAGTAAATGATGAACATGTTGCTTAGTAGGAATTAGAAAAGTCCAAATAGCTCTTGAAAAATCATCCACTATTGTAAGAAAATACTTACAACCATTCATAGTAGTGATCCTATATGGTCCCCACAAATCACAATGTATTAGCTGAAAACATGTAGTAGAAATTACACTGTTTGGAAATGGTAACTTGTGTTGTTTAGCTATGGAGACATACATCACAATTGTGCCCATGCTTATTGCAGGAAATAGGAAAATAAGAGGACAAAGAATCAATTTTATTTAAAGAGGATAAGGAAGTATGGCCTAATCTTTGATGCCATAACTGCTGAGATGATGAGAAAGCAACATTAATAGTAGTAGGAGGAATGAAAGGACTAGCATGAAAAGGTATTGACTGAAGCAGATAAAGACCATTATGAAGCTCTCCAACAGCTAGGACCTTCTTCTTGAGTAGGTCTTGGAAAATACAAGTAGTGTTTAAGAATTGGACAGTGCAATTGTACTGAGAAATCAACTTAGAAATAGATAATAAGTTGAACTGGAAATGAGGAACAAACAAAACATTAGATAAAAGAAGATTCTGAGTAATAGAAACTGAACCAATGTGGGTAACAAAAACAATTTGTCCATTAGGTAAACAGATGGATATTGGTCTTGAAACTGAGTAAACATCATGCATATATTGTAGTGAATTGCATATATAATCTGTAGCCCCTGAATCAAATGATTAGAGATCAAATGATTTTCAGGAGAACTAGGGATAGATGTGTTGTTTAACAGTGTCATGACATGATTAAGCTGAAGTTGTAGCTGATCAAATTTGTCTTGTGTAACAAGTGTGGTACCAGTGGTAGAGTCATAAGAAGGTGTCTCAGAATGACCAAACAATAGTGTAGAAGAATCTGGAGTATAAGATCCTTGTAAGTCTTGCATCACTTGCATAGCTTTGGGTGTGGAAGGTCTATATGAATAGCCAGAAGGAGAAGGTTTATGCTGTGCTAAATAGGAAGACTGGACAAGCGTCTGTGGAAAAGACTGTGGAAAAGTCTGTGGAAAAGACCTCTTGATTCTATTAGCTGGATGAGCAGGATGGTCAGGGGGATAACCATGCAATTTATGACAAGCATGTTGCATATGCCCCTCCCCATGACAGTGATTACAAAATATTCCTTTTAAGAAAGGGTTATCTTACATAACCAGGCCTATTTTGTTGTGGAAAAGTAGGAGAATATTGATGTCCTGTATGAGAAGTAGATGTGCCTGGTTTATGAACTGAATTAGCAGCAAGGACTAGACAATTTGGTAAAGAAGAAACGTATCCTTGTCGTTGAGTCTCCTCTTGTTTGATCATACCATAAGCCTGATTCACAGTAGGCAAAGGATTCATTAATAAAATTTGTCCCCTAATAGCTGTATAACTTTCATGAAGACCCATCAAGAATTGCATTAACTGCTTCCGTTGAACTTTCCTTTCATGATCTTTACCAAAAGTACAAATTCAAGGACAAGTACAAGAATTTAATGCTTCAATAGCATTAGTTTCATCCCATAAGCCTTTGAGCTTATGATAGTAGATTTCTACTGAAGTATCTTGTTCCAGTTTACGAAGATCTTTTTCAATCTGAAAAATTCTATGACCATCAACAAAAATATTTTATTGAAAATAACGGCGGAAGTTTACCGTTAAAACGGTTGAACTACTCGGTAGTAAAAGTACAGTAATACGCGTTGTTGCATAGTAGCACACGGTTTTGATTATTGATATTTATGTGAGAAGTCACTCAGTTTTGTTCAATTATTGCTATAATAGTTGCTGCATAGTATCTCACATTATTTGATTCAATTATTGTTGATTTAGAAGTTTTGTTTTATTCATATTATTAACGTAATAAAACAGAAACATCTTTTTATATAAAACAGAATACTTTATTAAAGTTATTCTATAAATAGAATATATTATATTTTATTATGCATAGTGTTTGCATAGTGCCCGCATAGTGTTTGCATAGTAAAAATCTTTTTATATAAATAGAATATATTATATTTTATTTAAAAGATTTTTCTTTAAATATGGACCATCGGATTAAAGTAAATCAATCCGGACCGTTCATGAGTTAGTTACTATTCATTCCATTCTTCTATAAATAGAAGCTTAATTCTTCATTATTTCTTACGAATTCACTGAAACTCTAGAGAGAAAATTATAGAGAGAAAGAAGAAGAGAAGGCTGCTAACTTTCTTTTCCTATATCTAATTTCTTTTACGGTAAGGAATATTATTCTTTTGTATTCAAGAAGAGAACTTCTGTTATTCCATATCTTTATTATTCTGTTGGAATAACCTGTATACGCGGGTAACCCTATATACTTGGTGTCATTCTTCTATTATTTTGTCTTTATTATTACATTGGAATATCCATGCACGTCATCTTTATCTGTGGGACTGGTTAGCTTTTAATTATTTATTATTCATTGGAACATCCTATCGATTGTGAATTTCACACGACTTTGGTTCCGTTATTATTATTCATTGGAATAACTTTTGTCATCTCAATACCGCATGCATGGTGATTTCTTTTGTTACTTCATTCTTTATTATACTCAGTTGGTTAAAGTTTTGACTTCTATACTCCATGAAATTAGTAGAATATTCTTAATATTTGCACTTCATCCAATATCTTTTCATGAAAATATTCTTCTGAGGATTCTTGAATTTTACACCACAAAACAATATCTTGTTGACAATTGGGACGTTATTGGTTCCTGAACAAATTAATTCGTGAACTTGTTTTTATTGAATTCATATATCATTGTCATCATCCTCATGTTTATATTATGTTGAAAGTCATCTGTGGCCTGTAGTGCATAGATGGACTTGGTATGATTATGACCAGAGATTATTCGGTATAATCATGACCGTAATGTTACAAATGATGTGGTAAAAGTCATCTGTGGCCTGTAGTGCATAGATGGACTTGGTGTGATTATGACCAGGAATTATTCGGTATAATCATAACCGTAATGTTACAAATGATGTGAAAAAAAGTCCTCATTGGCCCGTAATGCATTGATGGACAATTTTTGGTATGATTATGGCTATGGATTCTCTTGACGAGGGAGCAAAGATGAATTATTTTATAGCATGATCAAGACCGTTGATGAAAACACAATTATCTTTAGCCCGTAGTGCATGGATAATTTGTGGTCGTGATACTAAAGAATATCATTGGCCGTAGTGCAGGGGTGATTCGATGATGTGGATTATTTATGAAGCTGAGTCTCAGCGATGAAAGTGATGAAAAACTTTTTAAATTATAAAAGATAGTAGACTTTATTCTCTACTTGACTCTTTTAATAGATTGCTTATTTCCGCTGCAGTTTTTGATCTAAAACTTGTTGTCTATTATATTCTATCGGGTTGTTATCTTTGTTGAAGGCTAAGGATAATTTATTACGCATTATCTTAGTGTAATATTTCTTCTTGGGCTAGTTGAGCTCACCTTTTTTTCATTGTTCTCTCTTGGAAATGAGAACGTAGCAAGGACTAGTCGGGGAACAGAGTGATGGTCCTAAATGGTGTATTAGTAGTCCTCACTATTATGTTAGATAGTGTGATAATAAATGTATCGAGGACTTATTTGTGTTTGAATACTGTCTAGAAGACAATATTCGAGTTAAAACTCACAGTATGTATTTTGTCGTACTTTACACGACTGTTGTATAATGAAGTTGTATTTGGATTTATGTACCATGTAAGTGACGACCCAAGATGGGTGATGTATACCTATTTTGGGGGCGTCACATATATATTTTAGTAAATGTGTTTTGTTTTATTTCTAAGTCTCATTAATGTATGCTCAATTAATGTATATTAAGTGTAGGTTTGGTTTGTATTCTGAGATGTGAAGCAATTGAGTGTTGTAAAGGAGGAATTGCATGTATCAAGTGACCAATCTCTGAGTTGTGTCTTGGGAGGATGAAAGCGAGGAAAGGATATTGGAGTTCTACAAGCAATGTGTAGAACAAGAAAAGGGTGGGAGTTTTATGTGTGTGGGTGCTGGACCTGGAAAATCACTGTCGATTGAAAAAATTAAGGGTCCACGATTAATTGGGCTATGGAGGTAATATAATTACCTTAATCCATAATAGTAACTTCTAAGAGTTGGATTGGTTTACAAAGTTTACTCTTAAAAATAAAAAAGTAATTACAATTTTCAACAATATTTCAGATGAACTTCTGACTTTAATTATCTCTTTTGTGATTTTAATTTTCCTCTAAATATGTTCATTTATGCGTTGTAGTAGCTTCAGTTTTTCTAATTGTGTCATACTTGGATTGTCTTGCTAGGGGAAGTAAAATGACTTTTTAATTGATCCATAATTATTTCAGACGATCTTGTAAATTTATATGCAACTGGTAAGATGTGAAATATTCTACATCTTTTATAAAATATTACTCACCGGATGGTCTTGCTATATCAGGAAGGTTTTCAGCCACCGGATATATTGGCTATAAATTGCACTTCTCTTACAAGCACTTCTGATATTTTCAGCAAGGTACTGCAATTAATAGTATACTTATTTGAGTATTTATCGAGCAAACACATATGCTCAAAATCGATAATGTTGGCGAGATACTTGTGAATAACCAACCATGGAAGAAAACCAATGGTCTTACGCCCGTCTTTTAAGCAAATTCGTAAATCTTATTCTCCAAAGCAAGAATCGCTTTGGAATGAGAATGATGTAAGAAACATGTTTTTGTTCAATTTGAATCATAGGCACTTTATAGCTTAGAGATCAACCATTCTTTTTAAACAACTAATACGAGTATCACGTATAATCAAATAAGACATGAAGCAGGATCTGTTTGAATTTGTAAACCATCTTGTATCATTATACAAGCATCGATAAAAGGTGTTGCTTTCTACTTAAATTAATTTTTTTTCGCTCTCACAGTGATTATTCTTTGATGAGTTGGATTATTTGATCACAAAGGATCGGGCGTGCTTCATGATCTTTTCATGCTAACAACTCAACCATTTTCCAGATGTATATTGATAGGTTTGCTTAATGGCACTCATGCTCTTAAGAATTTCTCGATCATCAAGTACTTGTTTTTGTTGGGTTAGGTTTTTTGAGCTGATAACTTTAATGCGTGTGTATGAGATCTCATATTGCATTTACTTTCCACAGCATAGCTAACGCCATTGACCTCGCAGATCGATTTCTTCGAAGCTGCAGTCTTTGAATTGTGAGTACTTGCTCTATCCTATCAATTACTAGATATGCTATAGTTCTTTGATTACTTTATCAAAGAGGAAGCACGACGTTATAACTTAGTTGGATTTGTATCCTCAGAAACAGTTTTCTAATGATTTTTTCCAACAAGTGTACAAACATAATTTAACCCAACTATCCCCTTGGGCTGTCGCAACTGAGAAACAATGAAACAATGTCCCGTCCTTCGTCAACGAATAGTAAATTTCCATTATCCATACCAAATTTTAAGATATTTCTTGGTAAAACAAAATTTGAAAGGAATATCATTTATAACACCTAGCCTTCTACGTTATCCTCAACTCAAGAACGTCTTTTATCCCAAACTAGTTGGGTTAGGTTGACAGCAAACAAGTTAAACACACGATGAGAAATGATGAGAAATAAATAAATAAAATAAGAAGAATAATAATAATAAGAGATTAAACAAAAGGAATAAGAAATATCTAAAATACAAAATGTGCTTCTTTCTTTGTAGTAATAAACTTGTATTGATGTTTACTGCTTTTTGTGCTAGGCAAGCCTATGGTTGTGACTTTTCGAGCCTACTCCAAGGATCAGATCATCACGATTCTTCAACAGAGGCTAAGGGTAATCTCTTGCTCCCTCATTTTACTTCTGATTTACATGTGCATCTTCTGCTTCACATGTTATTGTATTTCCATTAACATTACATTAACTAAAAGACTACATTGTCATCTTCTTGACGTAGAAGACGATGTTATTTGACCGCAAATATAGTTATGCTCCACGTACCTAATGCTATTCTCATGATCAGATATTGAATTTTTTTAAGTTAGTTGAAGTAAGATTTTTTTAAGTTAGTGATTTTGATCTAAAGGCACCCTTTCTAACTCATCGTCAACTAATTCTTTTCCATGTTTTAAGCTAACATGTCGAAGCATATTACTAGTACCGTGTTCACATGCATAAATATGACCACAATCTCTATACTTGGCTTTTAATTTTTCATCAATGATAACTCTTTCAAATTGATCCCAAACTGAAGAGGTGTATTTTTTAGAACGTTTGTTACCTGTACTTGTAGATGTACTTTGTTCAGCACTCCGTTTAGAGACCGAACTTGTAAATACACTTTGTTCTTCCATAACAGAATACTTTATCAAAATCCAAAGCCACAACCTGTTTTAACACACAAATATATGTGGAAACAATATGGCTTAATTCAATAACAAATCAGTCAAAGCTATATCCAATATGGCTTAATTCAATAACAATATGACTTAATTCAATAACAAATCATTCAATTATTAATCCACCTCCAGCATAACAAATCAGTCAAAGATCTATCCACTAATAAATTTAATTATAAAGCTGAAAACCCATATATAATAAGGTTCAATTAATGAATTCATAATAAGGTTCAATTAATGAATTCATATTAATAAGGTTCAGAATGTAAGCTTCTTTAATATATTAACAGTAAGCATGTTACGGAGGTGATTTTAAGGTAATAAGAAGCTTCATTGTCGAAATTTATGAAGCATGCAGAGGTTTGTCAATGCTTGTTTACATATATATAAAGACAAGTGCATCCTGTATATTCTAATTACTACAATGGGATTTAAATTCTTATTACAGAAGCAGGTTGAAGAACTAATTAAGGGTTATTACACAAGCAGGTTGCAGCAAAACAGATCCTGCAATTGCAAAATGAAAACAGATCCTGAAGCAAATGCAAATGCAAATGCAAATACAAAACAGATCCTGCAAATGCAAATGAAAAATGAAAAATGAAATGAAAAGCAAAACAGATCTCAGTGAATTATTGTACTCTGATTCACAAACTACCTGGATTTAGGAAACCAATTACATAAAATTAAGTTTGCTTCGATTAATAAAACAATAGTAACTTCCAAAAATTAAGAAATTTTCTTATTTTATAATAATGTCCCGGTGAATCTAGAAAAACTAAAGGGTTTTTTTTCTTCATTCTTCTCAAATGGAAAGTATTGCTTTTTGCAATCCCATAGCTCCCAAAAATAAATTGTTAAAATTTGTATAGTTATGGCAATCCCAAATACAGAAAGTCTACTAAATTGAATAATGATTAATGACCATCGATACTTCCACACAAAAAGAAAGTCATCAATTAAACTAAGGCTCTAGTAATAAAGTTCCATTAATCCAGTAAACCCTTAAACTTTTGTGCAGAATTCTAAATATTTTCACTCGTACATTACAAATTAAAAGGAATTTGGGTAATGTACAAAAAAATTGAACAAGCTTATAGTGATATCAAAATCGAGCAAAGCAAGACACAATAACCCTGTATATAACGGCATAAATTATGAGATTCAATAATCAGAAACACGGATATTGTATAAAAATAACTGATCACAATGAGGAAGAAGAACATTAATAAAATTAATAGATGTAATATTTTGAAAATTCTGTTTACTAAACAGGCAAAATTTTGAAAATTCTGTTTACTAATAATAAGGTTCAATTAATGAATTCATATTAATAAGGTTCAGAATGTAAGCTTCTTTAATATATTAACAGTAAGCATGTTACGGAGGTGATTTTAAGGTAATAAGAAGCTTCATTGTCGAAATTTATGAAGCATGCAGAGGTTTGTCAATGCTTGTTTACATATATATAAAGACAAGTGCATCCTGTATATTCTAATTACTACAATGGGATTTAAATTCTTATTACAGAAGCAGGTTGAAGAACTAATTAAGGGTTATTACACAAGCAGGTTGCAGCAAAACAGATCCTGCAATTGCAAAATGAAAACAGATCCTGAAGCAAATGCAAATGCAAATGCAAATGCAAAACAGATCCTGCAAATGCAAATGAAAAATGAAAAATGAAATCAAAAGCAAAACAGATCTCAGTGAATTATTGTACTCTGATTCACAAACTACCTGGATTTAGGAAACCAATTACATAAAATTAAGTTTGCTTCGATTAATAAAACAATAGTAACTTCCAAAAATTAAGAAATTTTCTTATTTTATAATAATGTCCCGGTGAATCTAGAAAAACTAAAGGGTTTTTTTTCTTCATTCTTCTCAAATGGAAAGTATTGCTTTTTGCAATCCCATAGCTCCCAAAAATAAATTGTTAAAATTTGTATAGTTATGGCAATCCCAAATACAGAAAGTCTACTAAATTGAATAATGATTAATGACCATCGATACTTCCACACAAAAAGAAAGTCATCAATTAAACTAAGGCTCTAGTAATAAAGTTCCATTAATCCAGTAAACCCTTAAACTTTTGTGCAGAATTCTAAATATTTTCACTCGTACATTACAAATTAAAAGGAATTTGGGTAATGTACAAAAAAATTGAACAAGCTTATAGTGATATCAAAATCGAGCAAAGCAAGACACAATAACCCTGTATATAACGGCATAAATTATGAGATTCAATAATCAGAAACACGGATATTGTATAAAAATAACTGATCACAATGAGGAAGAAGAACATTAATAAAATTAATAGATGTAATATTTTGAAAATTCTGTTTACTAAACAGGCAAAATTTTGAAAATTCTGTTTACTAAACAGGCACTTTTTTGAAACAAAACCCAATCCATTAGAAGAATTTAATAGATGCGTACTGTCAACAAAAAGCAGATCTAGAACCCTTAAAAGAAATGGCTATCTCAACGTTGAAAGGAGAAAAGGGATATATGTACAAATACGTCAAATGACTTAAAACCTCCGAAAACAGAGAGTAGACTGAACGAATTTGAGCAGAAAAGCTTACCAGAACTAGAGATCTGGACACGATCGAAGCAGATCGGAGATCGGAGATCGAAGCAGATCGGAGATCGGGGACACGATCGAAGCAGAAAACAGAGAGTAGATTGAGATCGTAGATGTAGAGAGATAGAGATCGAAGAGATAGAGATACGGTTCGAGTGAAGAGAGAGGATCGGGCGTGTTTGGTGTGAACTGTGGCGTTACCGAGAGATGTTTGTAATCAAACGAAATATGGGTTCAAATACGGTTAATTGGTTAATTAATTATATTTATTTTAAAAAATATGAGTTTAAATTTTAATTAATTTAAATAAAAAAAATGATTAATCGATTTATTTAGTTCTAATTAATATAATTTGACCCAACAGTTAATTATTTATATTGTCAAGTCTACATATATCTATCCGTAATTCACCCTTTAATTGTATACGTAATATATATATATATATATATTTAATTAGGTCCACACGGATGGAAATACAACTTGACCGCCTCTGCAACATGTTTTTTACATGGCAATATATATATATATCGAAAGAACATGACAATAGACAATTAAGCATCTTCATGTGACAGAATTAATTTTTCCTACCAAACATGATCTCCAAAGTTGCTAACTTAGGATGATATATGAAATGGGTGGATCTCATTTCACAATATATATATATATATGTATGGAATCAAGATTCATTTAAAAACCTAGGTTCTTTGAGAAAGAACTTAAAAAGTTAAGAATCTGACAAATTTATAACGATTTGGAACAATTAAAATAGAAGCGGCTTGAGTAACTTTGACACTTGGTAATACTATTGTGGGTTAAATTTCTCCTTGTGTGTGGCATGTGGAACTTTACTTATTTAATACTTGATAATACTATTGTATGTGGGTTAAGCTGGTAAAAATGACATAATTTAATAAAACATCCAATAGAACGGCTTTTTTGTTTTATTTTTTTGAATTTATATTTTATAAAATTGTACTTATTTTTTTCAAAAATGAAAAATTTTCTAGTTTTTTCTTGAAAAAATAAGTATTTTTAAACTTTATAATTTCTTTTTAAAAAAAAATTGAATTAGTTTTTTTTATTAAATCATGTCATTTTTACTATGAATTTATATTTTATAAAACTTTACTAATAATTAGTTTTATTTATATTAGTTTTATTAGTTTTTCTCCTTATTAGTTTTATTATGAATTTATTTTTTTATTAAATTATTAAAAAAACTAATTCAATTTTTTATGATTTTTTTATATTTCATAATTAATAATTATTTCTCCTTAATAAAACTAATAAAATATAATTCATTTTTGAAAAAGTAGAAAAAATTCATTTTTGAAAAATAAGTACAATTTTATAAAATATAAATTCAAAAAAATAAAACAAAAAAGCCGTTCTATTGGATGTTTTATTAAATTGTGTCATTTTTACTAGCTTAACCCACAATAGTATTACCAAGTATTAAATAAGTATTAAATAAGTAAAGTCCCACATGTCACGCACAAGGAGAAATTTAACCTACAATGATATTATCAAGTGCCAAAGTTATTCAACTCCACTGACTGATAATGATTGAGATAATTAAAATTAGGTGTATTAGCCGAGTAGAGTAGTTCGATACTTAACTCGAGATCGGTTCGAAAATATGATCCAAAGCTCGAATTTGAAGTTGATTCGAGTCGAATATGATCTATACTCATTTTTTATTTAATGATACACGAGTCGAATTTCAGTGTACCATTATTCGCTCATATTAAGGTTCGAGTATTTCATTTTTTCTCGAACCATACTCGATACCTGCTCGATGGATCATATTCGAATACTGGCCTGATCCATACTAATAAGCTAAATATGTGATATTTGTATCAATCTTTATAATTTATAAAGTGTAGTATTAAATTGTGTAAGCTTGTACTTGAATAAATCAATGAATTGATTGTCAATTCGTACATTCTTTGTAATTTATTAACATAAATAAAAGTAAAAGACTTTTATATATAAACATTAGTTCAATAATCAATTTAGTATGTAGTGGTTCAGTATTAAGCAAAATGGTTCATATTTGAAACTCGATTTGAAGGCTCGTGAGTAACTCATTTTGTAAACGAGTCGAGTACTTACAAGCCGAGTAGGTCCGAGTAATGATCCGAGTCGAATTTGACGCAAAATTAGAAATTTTTTATCGAATTTGAGCTCAATTTTTTCGAGTCGAGCCGAATCTGAGCATTAGAGTGTTCACTGAGATTCGATTCGTTTTCAGCCCTAATTAAAATAGGACGTCCTATTTTAATTGTCTCAGCCGCTACAAGTTGTTGTGCTTTGACTTTTTGGATTGATACCAGCAATCGGTTGCCATGAATGCTGTCCATATATATATATATATATATATATATATATATATATATATATATATATATATAGTTCATTAAAATATATATCTGGCTCATATTTATATAAACTTCATATATTCCAAGCTGGTTTCAAGACCCAATCCCAATGATGATGCTATGGGTGTTCTATATATTTTCGGAAATATTATATTTCCATAAATTCAATGGGATTGAAATGAAGTTGAGGAACATTTTCTCATTGGAGTACTGGAACTGAAATTTAACATGATCCACAACCAATGTTACTCATAACTAATATTCGCACAACACAGTTGTGCAGATGAGTTTATATTGAAATGGTATAATTCAATTCGAGGGAAATATTAATGTACATGCATGATTATTCTACTCAAATCATATTTCATGGCATGAGTGATCTCCTTATGCTCCACTTGACTCAATTCTATTTGCTTCATTGATCGACTGAGTAACAGTTGACTTGCAATCCCACCATGGAGTGACGACTTGATACTTGGGCTCATCGAATCATGAGCGTTAATGCTCCAACATACTCCTTCCGTCCCAAATTAATTGCTCAGTTTTGACTTTTTAAAGTTAAATTGACCATTTTTAAAACTAATCTTTTTACTATTTTTTCTAAAATATAGGTGAAGAAATTATAACCAAAAGAAAGTATATACAATTTATTACTAATCCCAATTTTTATAATTTTAGAAATATATTTATATATACTTAATTATTATTCTAAAAATTGTCATTTTGACTTAAAAAAGTCAAAACTGAGCAATTAATTTGGAACGGAGAGAGTATTTATTAACTCATTTATACTCTTACGATAAAGCATGGCCTATAACATAAAGTATTTACAAATTGTGATTAAAATGATGATAGTATTGAATTTACAATAAAGATTAAGTTAATCGTAGTAATAAAACGAGTACCACTTCATCAAGCAATATTGCGTTGTTATTGATGATTTACTATTTGATAAAATTCATTATGCCCAAATTCTCATGAATCGATCTGACCTTGATTGTATTGTTTTTTATGCATATGGCATGGCCTTATTAAAGGGAATCAATCATGTGTATGTCATAAATATGTTGTAGAAAATAGGCACAGTATTTGGGACTCTTCACTACTTCTTACATGTACGCAAATGACTTACTCTTTTAATCAAGAAAATTCATGCATGCAAGTCAGATATATATAATGAATTATTCAAATCAACTCAACGTACAAGAATTACTGATTAGCTCATCCGAATTACATTACGTGTGATGACCTATCCAGTCAACTCATTAATTTTTTAATTAATTAAAAGTTAATCTCCATATATATATATATATATATATATATATATATATATATATATACGCACTTTTAAATAAGTATTGATATATAGTTGGCAAACTATTGGTTAATTAAAACCAATATTGGACGTGAATTTTTTCCACATATGTAGTAGGTATGTATGTGCGTACATAGATAATATATAGATATATATGTATATGAAATTGATGTAAGAGTATATAGTACTTAATGATGGAACTTCTGACCTGCCTAAACAAGAATGCATTAATTTATCAGATACTCACTGCATATGCCATGTGATTTCTTATCTTGATGGGACTATTTGAGTATGTAGAGTGTGTGTGTATATATATATATAGCTGCTTAATTATCATCATCAATCTCATATTGTTTATCTTGCTAGCTAGGTATCTGCATGGAAAGAGTCATGCTTGCTGCTTGTGCATTTCTGGACAAACAATAGAAACCAATAACGCAAATAACAACAACAATAATAACAACATGAAATTAAAGAAGAAGATGACTTTGTACCCAATTATTGAAAATGAAGCAGACATACCATGTACATTAGTTGAAAAGAATTTCCAAAAAGGAGCGAGAGACATACATAACTATTTAATTCACTATATAAATAGGTCACTGGTAATTCCTTCCTATCTTAATACAGTCAAATATTTGTATTCAAATACTCTCCCTCTCCCTCTCCCTCTCCCTCTCCCTCTCCTACTTCCAAAATAATTATTAATGTCAAGATTTTCTGCCACGTCCCAATCACGTAAGATGTCTTGATCTTGCACAGTAAACACGATAAAACACCAAAAGCTTGAGGCGTGAGAGTCAGTATCGGTGTTCACAAGGTTAACAATGGAGAATAATAATGTATAGTGTATTGAGAGAGATAATAATTCTCAGTTGTGTGTGTATATGAATATGAATGTGAACGTACCTGCTTGTGAAGACTTGGTTGATAGGTTATACTCTCTTGCCGGGTTCTCGTGCCATCAACTCTCGCCTAACACATTTGATATGATGGATGGATCGCTGATCGAAAGTCTTTGTACACCCATTACCTTTGGTAGTCTTTGTTTATCTTGCGTATTTACTATATTTCCATCCACATTAATGCATGGCAGATGTCTTAGTCAACTGTCATGCTTTTTCATCATTACAAGTCAAAGTAATAGATATTAAAATATCTAATGGGTTAGTCTAAGGAACCGACCCGATTTCATAAGGTTTTAATAGAAATAATATGAGGACTAGGCCCAATGACCTTCTAGGTTCAATAATGAAGGTTCAGAAGACTAATTAAATAAGTGGGCCTAATTTGCTCGGCCCAATAGGAAAGATATCACGACCCAACATTGCCCCCTAGTTTTTTATTAAACAGAATATTTAATAGAAAACTATAAATGGTCCATGATATTATAGGATTTACTACAGGCCCATAATAAGAAATAATTGAAATGTACCCGGAATGGTCCGTGAGGTGGAACAGGAAGAGACCGGAGGCCCAAACTAAAAAGGCCCCATCTGAAAAAATATCTGGACCCGGACCCGGACGTTGCCCATTCAAATTCTAAATCATTACTAACATTTAATGTGCCGGCCTTGTACACCGTGTAACCGTCAATATAAAAGATAACTTCCCCCAATTTTGACAGTTTTACCTGCCAATTTGAAAATTCAGATTCTTGAGCTTTCTTCTTCTCCTCTCTCGAACTTCTTCTTCCTTCTCTGCGAACTGTCAAAAATGGCTTCCCAGGATTCCGAGCAAGGTTCACCCCTCCTAGTAACACCGATCAACACCGTTCCTCCAAACCCTAAACCCCACAAAGAAGCCTCGACCTCGAATCCCAAAGGTATGAAAACTAGTAAGAATCCTCCTCCAAAAACCCCCAAAACTCCTTCTGAATACTACAGGAGTACAGAGCGTTTCTCGCATGCCAACACTCCTTCTACTGTTATTGAGGCTGATTTGAAGAAAATTCGTACCCGATGTCACATTCCGGACACCCATGTGATTAGGGTTCCCCGATCCGGTGAGAAAATGTACCAACGACCTAAAGGTTGGACGGCCGTCCCTGTGACCATCCTTGAGAAGGGGGTTCGATTCCCTCTTCATGCCTTCATAATGACCCTTCTGGGGTTTCTAGGCGTTGGGTTAGCTCAATTGGTGCCGAACTCTTATATTCACATTCTGACTTTTATTGCATTTTGTCATGAACTGGGAGTCGAGCCTACTCTGGACTTTTTCTTCACTGTCTATAGGATTGCCCAAAGCAGAGAAAAAGGGTTTAAAGTCTTAGGCAAGCATGCATCGAAGGTTGGTGAAAAGTTCGAGAGGCGATCTCTAGTGAATACCCCTTCGAGCAATAAGGGATGGCACAAAAGTTGGTTTTTTGTGAAGGGACCTGAAAGTGCTTCGTTGCCGAACTGGGCTACTGACGAGGAAGTCTCTACTGACTTTGGGGACATCTCTGAATAGCGTGAGGCTGAAATGATAGAACTTTTTGACAATTTCCCCAAGGAAGAGTGGAAATATGGGCTTCTCTCGAAGCAGGCATGGATATACGACCATAAATGTAAGTATTGACCTATTTTGCATATGAATATTTGAGATTTTGGATAATATGGACTCTGACATAGGACCGTTTATTTTGTGCAGTATCTTTGATCAGACCGAATTTCTTAGAAATAAAGGAGTTTGAAGATTTTCTGTCTGGGAAGTCTTCGGAAGCTGCTGAGAATCCACCACCAGAAGCTACACTCGAAGCTGAGCCAACTCCCGAAATATATACTGACGAGTTTTGAACAAAAGAACCAGAAGCTGATGAAATTCCCGTACCGAAAAAGACCCTTCAGCCTCGTCAGAAGAGGAGAGCTGTTCGAAAGCCCCGATCAGTCCCTATCCCAAGCCCTTCTGAACCCAATCCGGAAACTGAACCAACCGCCAATCCAATCCCCCCACAAGGAGGTTTGCTCGATCGACCTGATCGAAGAAATCTTCTCCGAATCAAGAAACTGAAAACCAAAATAACCCCCTTGACCGCCGAAAAGCTCAAGGTGCCTCACTTTTCCACCCTTCCACCTTTTGTGCCTCCTGTAAAAATACAGATTTCTGAAGAAGGTGAGCAGGTCGAAGCTGTTCCAACGTTATCCAGGAAGAGGAAGCGTCCCTCCGATAGCCATCCGAGTTCGACATCTGCACCATGTCCACCACGGGAATCCATTCTAAACCGATCTCCCTCTCCTGAGACGGTATACATGGACCCGACTCCATCTCCAGAACGACCAGTCCCATCCCCTGAACGACCGAAACCATTCCCTGAACGACCCGGGCCTTCAGGTCAGGAATATCACGATGAGGTTATGGGGTCCCCGACTTTATGGCCTCGATTCAATGCGAACTTCCCCTTCAGACTCTTCGATGCCTTCATCCGAGACAATGATGATCACTGATTCAGTGATCATACGGACGGAAATTTACTAGATGAGAGAATGAGCTACTTGGCGAAGGTATGTGAAAGTTTCCTTACTTTCTATTTTTCTGCTTTTGTTTAGATATCTGAACACTGATTGAACGCTGTTGAATATGTAGGCAAATGCAGTCTTCGGACGTTTACGTCCTAGACACATCAACGGTGAAGTCGAGGAGGATTTTCTGAGAAGGGAGGTAAATATGCTGAAGGCAACCTTGGCTTGAAAAAGAATCAGTCACGAAGATGCCCTTCTTGCCAATGAAGGCCTTCAGAAGGACTTAGATCGAACTAGGATGGACCTGAAGACATCTGATGATGAAGTAAGGGCCACGAGAGATGAGTTGGAGGCTGTGACGCCCCCAAAATTAGGTATTCATCACCCATTTTGAGTCGCCAAATACATGGTACAAAATACAAATACAAACTTAATTATACAAATGTCGTGTAACATACGACAATACATAAACTGAGAGTTCTAATAGGAATATTGTCATCTAGACAATATCCGTACTCAAGGAGTCCTCATTACATTTATTATCACACTATTTAACAGAATAGTGAGGACTACTAATGCTATCTTCTGGACCATTACTCCTTTCCCCGACTCGTCTCAGCTATATTCTCATTTCCTGAAGAGAACATTGAAAGAAAGGGTGAGCTCAACTAGGCCAGTAAGAAATATTATGACTAAGATAATGCAGAATAAATTATCAATAGTCTTCAACAATGTTAAACTGATAAAATATAATAGACATCAAGTTTAACTGCAGTGGATCAAGTAATTCATTAGAAGAGTCAAGTAGAGAATAAAACCTACTATCTTCTATGATTTAAAAAATGTTTTCATCAACTTTTATCGCTAAGACTCAGCTTAATAAATAAACCACATCATCGAATCATCCTTGCACTACGGGCCAAGGATATTCATTAAATCATCAACGATCATGACTATACCGAATAATCCCTGGTCATAATCATATCAAAAACTATCCATCAATGTATTACAGGCCACTGAGGACTTTTACCACATCACTTATAACATCACAGTTCACGATTTTACCAAATGATCCATGAAAAGATACTGGATGAAGCGCAAATATCAAGGATATTCCACTAATTTCATGGAGTATAGAAGTCAAAACTCTAACCAACTGAGTATAATAAAGAATATATGAAACTGCAAGTAGATTTTCACTGCCATGCAGTAATCCACGTATACAGATCATTTCCACAATTTAATAAGGAATGAATACAAAGGATCATTCACCATGCATGTGGTAATCCACATCGACAGGTTATTCCAACAAAATAATAAAGAATGGAATAACAAAAGACATCACCATGCATGCGATAGAGACCGCACAGACAGGTTATTCTCAACAGAATAATAAATAACGGAACCAGTCAAAGCGAACGCGCCAAGGCGAGGATATTCCAATGTAATAATAAAGAATGGAATAACAACGAAATCACCGTGCATGCGGTACTTGATGATGAGTTATTCAACGAGAATGATAAATCTGAAATAATAAGTAATGGAACTGTGTCGGTGAAATTACACAAGCGAGGATATTCGACGAATATAAAATGACGGAAAATATAAATATTGGAACCAGGTCAGGTGAAATTCACACCGACAGGATATTCCGACATAATATAAATGACGGAATAATATAAGGATTTCACCAAGTATGTGGTACGCCGCTTATATCTGAGTTATGTATAGGGTATGTCATGCGTATCTGAGTTATTCCAACAGAATAATAGAAGATGGAATAACAGAAGTTCTCTTCATGAATAAGAAAGAATAACACCCCTTACCGTAAAAGAAACTGGATAAAGGAGTAGTGAGGTAGTAAACTTCTCTTCTTCTTTAGATTTTCTCTCTACAATTTCTCCCTACAATATCTCTCTATAATAACCGCTCTAAAGCTTTGGTGAATTGGTGAGAAATGAAGAAGAATGAGCTTCTATTTATAGAAAAACATAGTTTCGATAATTGCACATTTTGGGGCTCGAAAAATTACAGTACAATACCTCCAACTTTTATTTCATTTTTAATTCAGTCATCCAAGTATTATCAAACTTACACCAACTCCCCTAATAGTAAATCATGTGAATTAATAATAAAATCATGTGACTCAATAGTAAATCATGTGATAAAATTAATTACAGTATAGTACCTCCATCTATACCTCTATTTTTAACTTAGTCATGCAAGTATTATCGATCTTGCACCAACTCCCCTAATAGTAACAAGAATGTGAATCAATAGTATCACATGTGAACAAATAGTTATAATCATGTGAATTAGTAGTAATTAATTGCTCATTTATCCGATAAATTACCCCATTTATCAATATAGCCCTCAGACATCAAATATTATTGAAATAAATGTCGATTTTCACTAACACAAACCATTCCAACATAATGAAACCATTTTTATCAGAAATATAAAATTTGAAATTTCGAATTTTGACTTTTCCCGAAAAAGTCAACTGTTGACTTTTTGACCAAATAGTGAATATCGGAAAATTTTGTATTTATAGGCTATTTTTTACTAATTTCATCGTTCTGGAATCAAATATCACGTCCGCATCTCCAAATTCAACTCCGAACACAACTTCAATTGTTAATAACATTCATCATTAATATTATAACTCATGAATAGTAACTCATGAATAGTACTCCGACACGAAAAGTGTCCCAAATACCCGAGTGAACAATACTAGAGTGAATAGTAATTTGGGTGAATAGTAACCCGTGAATTGTAATTCGTGAATAGTACTCTGACACGAAAAGTGTCCCAAATACCCAAGTGAACAATACTAGAGTGAATAGTAATTTGGGTGAATAGTAACCCGTGAATAGTAATTCGTGAATAGTACTCCGACATGAAAAGTATCCCAATTACCCGAGTGAATAATACTAGAGTGAATAGTAACTGAGTATTTTATGACAACTTGTCTACTAAAAAATTTCAAATATGACCCTTAACTTTAAACTTTTATTAATTTAACTATTTATCAAAATAGAAAAATTGAATACTTTTATTTCATAAAATTCGGGGTCTCACAATCTCCCCTCCTTATGAAATTTCGCCCTCGAAATTTACGTACGTACCTGGTATTTGAAGAGATGAGACTACCTTGAATACCTTTATCGTTGAAAACATTAAATTTATCTTTGCAATCCGGCAAAGATATTCATTAACAATTCATCTTTGCACTACTACAAAGCCAACCGTAGTATAACCAATAATCAACAGTTCATCTTTGCACTACAAGCCAAAGATATACAACTGTAAAACCAATAATGGTGAGACTCAGCTTAATAGTATCACGACCACGAATTATCCATGCACTACAGGCCAAGGATATTCGTTTTTTTTCCAATTACGGTCATGATTATACCGAACAATCCCTGGTCATAATCATACCAAGTCCATCTATGCACGTAAGCCACAGATGACTTTCAACACATCCATGAATTAATATTTCATTGCTGAGACTCAGCTCAATAATTAATCCACATCGTCGAATCATCCCTGCACTACAGGCCAAAGATATTATTTAGTATCACGACCACGAATTATCCATGCATTACGTGCCAAAGATAATCTTGTTTTCAATTACGGTCATGATTATACCGAACAATCCCTAGTCATAATCATACCAAGTCCATCTGTGCACGTAAGCCACAGATGACTTTCAACACATCCATGAATTAATATTTCATTATTGAGACTCAGCTCAATAATTAATCCACATCGTCGAATCATCCCTGCACTACAGGCCAAGGATATTCTTTAGTATCACGACCACGAATTATCCATGCACTACGTGCCAAAGATAATCGTGTTTTCAATTACGATCATGATTATACCGAACAATCCCTGGTCATAATCATACCAAGTCCATCTATGCACGTAAGCCACGGATGACTTTCAACACATCCATGAATTAATATTTCATTCTTGCCGAGACTCATTTCAATAATTAATCCCACATCGAATCATCCCCGCATTACGGGCCAAGGATATTCTTTAGTATCACGACCACGAATTATCCATGCACTACGTGCCAAAGATAATCGTGTTTTCAATTACGATCATGATTATACCGAACAATCCCTGGTCATAATCATACCAAGTCCATCTATGCACGTAAGCCACATATGACTTTCAACATAATATAAGCATGAGGATAACGATATAAAGAATTAATCAAATGAGATAAAGGATAAATATTAAACATTTATAATATAATTTATCCAGGGTTCAAGAATATCCCAATGTTATCAATCACTTAATAATTTCATAATCTAATATCATTAATATTATAACAATATTTTAATCACTTCTTAAACTTATAAGCAATTTATTTCAATTGTTTACGCTTTACCATATAATGCATTTAATCATTCAAAAATGCCATCCTCATAAGATTTCATTACCAATGATCAAATCCCTTATCAACAATTTACATATACCTTATATAGGATTTTCAAACCATAAAATCCTATTTTCCAACTTTGTTACTTCACATAACATATTTAACTCATATGCTTGTAACTAAACTATTTTCATGAAAAATACCAAATCAGTCCCAAAAATATTTATTTTCTGGGATTTAGCATAATATAGTCCCATAATGAACATATATTTTTCTCGGAATTTTTAAAATTTATTTACTATTTTTCAAAAATCAATTTCAAATTAATTCCTTAAGAAATTAGCTACCTCAAGGTTAACTCCAAAAATTCCCAAATCTTGGCAGAATCTTACACATGTTAACGTGAGCTTCCAGTTTAAATTTCATGGTCATCGGAGTTATAGAACTCCGGTTATAGCGTTTTTCGTCGGAAAAACCTAAATATTGAAATGGTCATAACTTGCTCATTTTAAGTCGGAATGAGCTCATTTTTGGACAGGATGTTCTTTATAGCATATACTTTCATGTCCCAAAAGGCCAGAATTTTTCTCATAAATTAATTGGCCGAAACAGCCCTTTTAAAAACATGGGCGAGTTTTTTTCAGAGTATTGATGACTTTTGACTCTTTTGCTAAAATCAGTCCACACGAAAATCTACAACACCTTTTCCAGTGATTCCACTTGGATTAGTTAGGTAACTCATAGATCTAACTCTAGGACTTGACCACACTCAAAAATTTGAAATATAACAGGAGATATGGTCAATTGAATTTCATGTTACGTTTTTACCAAAATCTGATTTTTCAACCCTTTGTGATTTCTAAGAAACTTTCATGTTTTCACATAATAACCAACATAACTCATCATAACACTTACTAATACTTCATATACCCATGATTTTCATCAGTCCAATACTTTTGTTATGACTCTCCTCATAATCAACGTAACCCGATCCTTTTAGTTGATGAAATATTTGAGGGTTTTAAAAATGGGTTTTGTACTAGGGTCAATACAAAATTCGATTTCATGCTCTAGGGGTAGTTTAAGAAGTCTTGAGAATACGTCAGAAATTTATTAACAATAAAATATCATTCAAAATCGTGACTCTCATCCAAGACTTGGATAAGACATGTAATGAAGGTTTTTCTCCTAATGAGTTTCAACCGACAGTCAAAGTCTAACTTCTCTAGAGTCAAATTTAAACGTTGAACGCATAAGCAAAGAGAGATAAAAGAATGGGTAGAACCGATATCTAATAAGATATAGGCTTCGCAAGAATTTATAATTAACTAACCTGGTGCTAACTTCGTTCGGTTTACTCGCTTTTGAGAAGTCATAAAAACGCTTCTTCTTGAAACCAACAACTTTGTTTTGTCAGATCCTTTGGTGCCAATTCTACCAAATTGGACTTAACTTTGGTGCACGATAAAATTGGGCTAATGACCTCCTTTTCTTGAAATTTCCACTTCTATTATCTTGGCCATGATTACCACCGAAGTGGTTACTACTCTTGGCAAGATAATTTCCCCCACGATGGTTATCATTGTTCCGATGGCCGTTGCCACCAGTATGATTATTATTGTGTTGTTGGTCGTTCCCTTTTGCTTGAGCTGAATCAACACTCTCATGTACTTCATTGCTTATCTCAGCATTTTTAGATGCCATTCTCAAACACTGTCACCAAACAAGGGTTAATTAAAATATCACATATTATCCCATACTCTGACCGACCAATTAAATACCAAATAAACATAGGTAGGTCAGACTAGCGAAGGAATTCCCCGTCTCTCCCCTCCTAGTTCTTATCTCACATCTCAGCCAAGGATTATATCCCAAAGCTTTGATACCAACTGTGACGCCCCCAAAATTAGGTATTCATCACCCATTTTGAGTCGCCAAATACATGGTACAAAATACAAATACAAACTTAATTATACAAATGTCGTGTAACATACGACAATACATAAACTGAGAGTTCTAATAGGAATATTGTCATCTAGACAATATCCATACTCAAGGAGTCATCATTACATTTATTGTCACACTATTTAACAGAATAGTGAGGACTACTAATGCTATCTTCTGGACCATCACGCCTTTCCCCGACTCGTCCCGGCCTATATTCTCATTTCACAAGAGAACATTGAAAAAAGGGTGAGCTCAACTAGGCCAGTAAGAAATATTATGACTAAGATAATGCAGAATAAATTATCAATAGTCTTCAACAATGTTAAACTGATAAAATATAATAGACATCAAGTTTAACTGCAGCGGATCAAGCATTTCATTAGAAGAGTCAAGTAGAGAATAAAACCTACTATCTTCTATGATTTAAAAAATGTTTTCATCAACTTTTATCGCTAAGACTCAGCTTAATAAATAAACCACATCATCGAATCATCCTTGCATTATGGGCCAAGGATATTCATTAAATCATCAACGGTCATGACTATACCGAATAATCCCTGTTCATAATCATATCAAAAACTGTCCATCAATGTATTACAGGCCATTGAGGACTTTTACCACATCACTTATAACATCACAGTTCACGATTTTACCAAATGATCCATGAAAAGATACTGGATGAAGCGCAAATATCAAGGATATTCCACTAATTTCATGGAGTATAAAAGTCAAAACTCTAACCAACTGAGTATAATAAAGAATATATGAAACTGCAAATGGATTTTCACCGCCATGCAGTAATCCACGTATACAGATCATTTCCACAATTTAATAAGGAATGAATACAAAGGATCATTCACCATGCATGTGGTAATCCACATCAACAGGTTATTCCAACAAAATAATAAAGAATGGAATAACAAAAGACATCACCATGCATGCGATAGAGACCGACAGATGCATGTGTTATTCTCAGCGAGAATAATAAATAACGGAACCGAAGTCAAAGCGAACGCGCACCGACATGATATTCTAAATGTAATAATAAAGAATGGAATAACAATGAAATCACCATGCATGCGATTTCAGATGATAAAAGTTATTCCAATAGAATGATAAATACGAAATAATAAGTAATGAAACCGGGCGTGTGAAATTATGCAAACAAGATATTTCGACGTAATATAAAATGACGGAAAATATAAATATTGGAAACGTCGTCGTGAAATTACATCGACAGATATTCCGACATAATATAAATGATTTTAATAATATAAGGATTTCACCAAGTACTGTGGTACGCCGCTTATACAAAAGTTATGTATAGGGGTATGCATATATCTGAGTTATTCCAATGAATAATAGAAGATGGAATAATGAAGTTCTCTTCATGAATAAGAAAGAGTAACACCCTTACCGTAAAAGAAAGCTGGATAAAGGAGTAGTGAGGTAGTAAACTTCTCTTCTTCTTTAGATTTTCTCTACAATTTCTCCCTACAATATCTCTCTATAATAACCGCTCTAAAGCTTTGGTGAATTGGTGAGAAATGAAGAAGAATGAGCTTTATTTATAGAAAAACATAGTTTCGATAATTGCACATTTTGGGGCTCGGGAAAATTACAAAGATAATACCTCCAACTTTTATTTCATTTTTAATTCGGTCATCCAAGTATTATCAAACTTACACCAACTCCCCTAATAGTAAATCATGTGAATTAATAATAAAATCATGTGACTCAATAGTAAATCATGTGATAAAATTAATTACTGATATAAGTACCTCCATCTATATACCTATATTTTAACTTAGTCATGCAAGTATTATCAATCTTGCACCAACTCCCCTAATAGTAACAAGAATATGAATCAATAGTATTACATGTGAACAAATAGTTATAATCATGTGAATTAGTAGCAATTAATTGCTCATTTATCCGATAAATTACCCGATTTATCAATATAGCCCTCAGACATCAAATATTATTGAAATAAATGTCGATTTTCACTAACACAAACCATTCCAACATAATGAAACCATTTTTATCAGAAATATAAAATTTGAAATTTCAAAGTTTGACTTTTCCTGAAAAAGTCAACTGTTGACTTTTTGACCAAATAGTGAATATCGGAAAATTTTGTGTTTATAGGCTATTTTTACTAATTTCATCGTTCCGGAATCAAATATCACGTCCGCGTCTCCAAATTCAACTCCGAACACAACTTCAATTGTTAATAACATTCATCATTAATATTATAACTCATGAATAGTAATTCGTGAATAGTAACTCGTGAATAGTACTCCGACATAAAAAGTGTCCCAAATACCCGAGTGAACAATACTAGAGTGAATAGTAATTTGGGTGAATAGTAACCCGTGAACAGTAACTCATGAATAGTAACTCGTGAATAGTACTCCGACACGAAAAGTGTCCCAAATACCCGAGTGAACAATACTAGAGTGAATAGTAATTTGGGTGAATAGTAACCCGGGAATAGTAATTCGTTAATAGTACTCTGACACGAAAAGTATCCCAATTACCCGAGTGAATAATACTAGAGTGAATAATAACCGAGTATTTTATGACAACTTGTCTACTTTAAAAATTTCAAATATGACCCTTAACTTTAAACTTTTATTAATTTAACTATTTATCAAAATAAAAAAATTGAATACTTTTATTTCATAAAATTCGGGGTCTCACAGAGGCGGTCCAGGTTAACCAACAGGCATTATCAGATATGAACGTCGGTCTTGTTGGAGAAAATCTAGCCTTGAAGACCAAGAATGAAGAACTCGTCACAGCTCATCGAAGCTTGGCGATACAACTTGGCGAGGCTCAGACAAAGGCTAAAGATGACAAGGACAAACATATGGCCAAATGCCACAAGCTTCGTCAAAAGATAAAGGAACTCGAGGGACGAGGTCCTCTTCTGACTGAAGAAGTGCGTAAACAGATTCAGGTTGACTATCGGGCATTTGACGAGATTAATGCTGAGATCCTGAAGGTCTATTCCGAAGGGTATGAAGACTGTCGAGAGCGAAGCAAGGAGAAGTTAGCTGCTGCTCAGTTGGACCCGGCCTTAATTGATTCTGAAGATGAAGGTGGTGCATGAAGATGTTTCTGCTTTGTTCTGACCATGTAAAAATTATCTATTTAAACTGTTTATGTTTTTGGAACTGTTTGAAACTTTACGTAAGGATTTTGACAGGATTTCTATGCTTGTGTAATTAGTTAGTGTCATGGATGAACTTTGGTTTTGAATAGATGAATGAATGTCTTATCTTGTCAATGGATCTTCAACTTTCTTTATTATGACTTCTGTTTTTGATTCGTTTCTTGTCAGTAATCACTACAAGAAAAAGGCTTTATTCCGACGGAATATTCCGTCGGACATAGTTTTATTCCGTCGTACATAATCTATTTTCGACGAAAAATCCCGTCCAAAAATCGATCGTAAATAATCACGTCGGAAATAAGATCCGTCGAGAATTCTGTCGGATATAATGTATGTTCGATGAACTTATTTTCAATCGATCTTCGTCGAGGAGATACATTATTTTTGATGAGAAAATGTACGTATTTAAAATTTTCATCGATTAAAAAGGGTCTATAATAAAGCGGATGTATTCTCTCGTAATTATATTATTTGCGACTGAAAATTAAAATAAACCAAACAATTATAAAAAACGCCTGTTTATTAAGTTCGACGGAATGTCTGTCGGATAGAGAATAGTTACGACGGATGTAGTTCCGTCGAAGATGGGAAATATTCTGTTGAAATTAGAATATTCGACAATTATTAAAAATTGTTTTTTTGTTATCTCCGAGGGAATTTCGTCAGTAACTACCTTATTAAAATCAGAGCTGCTTTTTTTTTAAATATAGATTTTAAAAATTTCAGTTTCCAGGTGTTTAAACCCATTAATGTACCTGTAACCTGTCATAACCCAATACACAGTAATATAAACCTGTATCTCAAATTCAAATATGCAACGTAGCACTAAAACGTAATCTTCAACTCATTATCATTCACATTCACATTCAAATATCCACCAAAACTTATTATAAGCTAACCAATTACAAATAAAGGCATGGTATGCCTTCATTTGTGCCAAATTGATGCCCTGCACACATGTGAGTCATGTAACCAGAGAAAGGGCTGTGCTATTATACTCAATCATACAAGGCCTAAGATTTGATGTCGGCCATCTTATTCAGCAATCTAACCTCACAAGATCTCGCGGAGGGACCATGAGAGGGTTACCACATTCAATCCATCGATCTGCGTTTTATGTGTTAAGTTTGGGGTCAAATGGATATCAGATGAGATGATTCAAACGCCTATGCCCGTGTTGGACCATAAGTTGATCCGTCATTATAAAGTGTGGTTAGGTGGAGCGAATCACCCTAGGGGACTGAGTTTCATAATCCCCCAAGTTACATCTACACAAGCCCCACCACCTCAGGCTCCACCTACTTATGGCCCATCTACAAAGCAAATTTCAATGAGGTGTGGTCCCGGTCGCCCAATGGAGATAGATTTATTGGTTTTACAATATGGAGTCCCAGAATGTGCGCTTATCGGAACGTCAAGACGTGATTTTCAAGTTTTTAGTTGACCAATTTGCTGCACAGAATGCACTGACCGTCCAAACCCATCCGGGTGTTCAACTTAGCCACTTCCCAATGGCTCCGGTTCTGCCAGTATTTCCCCCTTCCGATCAAGAGATGAGCGAGGACGATGATGCTCCACCAGAGGAATAAGCTCGTCAGGGAAGTCCTCTGTGTTATTTTGCCTTATTTATCGCATGAGGACATTGCTCTAGATTAGTTTGGGGGTAGTTAATTTTTATTTCTAAGTATTAGTTTGTTATTAGTTTGTGGATTTGGTTTGGGATTGTTAGTTTATTGTTGCATTTAGGAGTGCATAGTAATGCCAGTTTTTGATAGTGCGTATATTTGGGGCCAATGATGAAAGTAGAATTGCATGAACAAGTCTAGTAAGGATTGTTGAGTCAGTGATATGATTTTCTTGACATGAATTGAATCTTTATCTGTTTGACACTGATATTATAGGAAGGCACTTTGAAAAAACGACCATGTTGGCTATGAGAGTTTAAATGGTTAAATAATAGAATTCTAAAGGAGGATTGCTAGTGATATGGAAGAACAATTTGAATAGCTAGAGAAGACTGAATTTATGCATAAACTCGAGTTTGGGGGAAAAATATTTGGAATATATAAGCTAAAAAAAAAATAAATATACAAGGTGACTAGTCTTGTTTCGGGGCCTTTGTTACTTGAGCAAATACGCCCGAGGGGATTGTCTTTACACCTAGCGCCCTAAGGTCTTTCATGGTCTGGGAGTCGTTGGTCGAAAGCTCGCTAAGGGTAAATCTTGTTAGCCTAATGGGATGAGACATTGCACAGTCATTTATGTACATTTTAAAAAAAAACGGAAAAGAAAAGCATAAGTATTCCATTTTGACTTTTGAATTCGGGTAAGTTTTTGATTTCAGTTGAAACAAGTATATTTGATGAGTTCTCAAGTTTACACTGTATGATGCTTACTAAGAAATTTATTATCTTTCATATTTTTGCCTTTCATGGGTTAGCATGGTTGTTGAACACACACTCACAATATCAGTAATAACAGATTCAAATTCGTTGATTGTTGGGATATTATTGATCTGCTTTTGTATGATGAATTAGCATGTTTTTGTGATTTTTCTGAGGCATATTGATATACGTGAGCTTTCGAATTGCTGGAATTAAGAACATATAAATATAAATAGTTTGCATTTGCATGATGTTTAGTTTTGTTTTGTGATCTTATGTTTTGTCGCATGAGGACACGCAACGATTTAAGTTTGGGGGTATTTGATGATTGGGTAATATACCTATGAATTGGATATATTTGGACTTAAATTATTGCTTTCTCAAGTTATTTAGTAGCATTTTTATTGTGTCTATGTCTTGTTTTGCAGATTTGGGAGCTATAGGGGTAATTCTGGGATTTCGAGCTTACAATGGCAAAATGGTAAATATTATGAAGACCAGCACCGGGGCGCTCTAGCTAGTACAATTCGGTGGCAACGGGTACTGGGCCTCTACCGATATCGATTGGCCGAATTCGAGGTGCGTGTTTGATGGGTTGACTGGATTGATTTTATTTGTTTGACTTTTTATGTGGAGCTTATTTGAACCCTAATTGGATTAGGGTTGTGGGAAGCTATAAAAAAGAAATTAAGTGCTGAAACTAGGGGAGGATCATTCAATCAATTCATTCATTGGAGGTTACACAAGGGCTACTTGGAGATTAAGGATTGGCTACAGAGTTTTCTTCTCCTTCTCTTTATTTTCAATTTGTAATTCTTTAAGGATGATTTGCAACCAATTATTGGTTTTTATTTCCGTGATGAACTAATTCTTTAATTAAGATTTCAATTGAACCTTTTATGGCTATAAATTAGTTATTCAGTCATTCTAATTATTTATGTTGAAGTGAATTGTTTATCATGTTTTGAATCTATTGCTTAATTATTTGGCCAATAATTACCTTGTTACTCTAGAAGGAATTGGGAAAAGAATTCTAGGGTTAGAACTGGGCATGATGACATGTGACTTAGTTATTTGCACAGTGAATAATTAGGTTTGTGAATTGAATGGAAATATCTATTCACCGCATGTAACACATAAGGAATTGGAATTGAAGGAGTTTAATTCAATTGTTTTGCATAGGAATATAACAAGATTAATCTAGATTAAATAGAAGTCAATTGATCACTTGGAAAATGACTTTTGGCATTTGAGAATTCCTGTTAACAATTCAGTAGACATAATAATGATTGGAATAATTAGATAATTGATTTACAGTTCATAATTGGGGATATTGAAGTCTTAATCCTTATCTATCGGAAGTCATTCACTCAATTATTAGTTTATTTATTCGCTTATTTTAGGACAATATCTTTAAGTGTTTAATTTAGTTTTAATAATTCAGAAAATCATAATTTATCATTGTTTGAATAAAATTGGATTGATATAGTACTAGTAGTTGGAATTTATTAATTAGAATTCTCTGTGGGAACGATACTCTACTTTATCACTTTATTACTTGTTGACCGTGTATACTTGCACGTATTCATTGATTGCGAAATCAACCAACATATGCAAAACAATCATGATAGAAATCCCATATAACATGTAAAACAACCCCAACATTTAAGCATGCAATTAAACTACATATTAAAATCCGTTAGAATCCCATAATGGAGTTTATTTCATGGTTGAACTAAAAGCCATTATGGGATCAAAGCAAAACATAGTTAATAAGCAAACAATTGAGATAGAAAGAGATAAGAAGGATCAAACCCAATCGCTGATTGTAAACCAATGTTATTGTTCAATTCCACATATAAATCCAGCAAAATAATAATAACGATCCACACTGATATAAAATCCCAGGAAGAATTAGAAAAGTAGGAGTTTAGGCTTCGTTCTACGTTGGAATCTCTCTTAGATCGTAAACCCTAGTTACTGAAAATGAAAATACGTAAAAGTAATGAAAGACGCATCTGACACCAGTCAGATATCGTTTTTATCAATTACAACCCTTTTAATTAAAAATTAAAATAAAACAAATCAGCAGCCTCAGGCATGGCGCGCGACCGCGCGCTCCCCTAGTATAATCCTCGTGCGGGCGCACGACTTGCAGCGTGTTACGCTTTCTCTCTCAGCCGGGTGCTCGGCATGCGGCCATCCCCATGCTTGTTACGCTTACGCACGACGACTTATGCCCCAGGTTCCGCTTTCTTTGTTTTTCGAGTCCAGTTCGCATTGTTCACGCCGCTATTGAATTGTTATGTTGTTCATCCTTGTCATGCTTGGTTTCCTTGCTTCACTATATCCTCATGCCATGCATATCCCCGCTTGTTCCCCGCGTCATGCGTCCATTAGCCTCGTGCCCTCTAATACCACCAAATTAGGCCATTCTCTGCACTTTTTCACCAAAAGGAGTTTTAAGTAAATGCCATGCAAAATAACATGAAATGCAACTAAAAACACACTAAAATGTACTTGAGATGGGCATAGTTCGCGTGAATTGATATACAATAAGTAGGTATAAAGCCCACTTATCATTCCTTACAATATATGATAATAAATATATAACATTATCTTAATAATATTAAACTATTATATAAGATAACATTGAAATCATTCAGCAACCTTTCCTTTTCCCTTGTTCTTAGCAGAGCCTTCAAGTTGTTCACACTTAGCTGAAAACATTTAAATTAAGCAAGGATGAGCATTTGAGTGCCCAGCAAGTAATAACAATTATAAATATTAGCTGAAAGGTTTAAATATTTTCTTTGTACTACCCTTCTACAACAAGTCAATAGTTGTGAAGTAATCTGAACCGATAATAATAACATAACAACTCTCTATCAAATTTTTAAAACTACGTATTGACTATATATAGGGTTATGGTGACATTATGAACATTGTTTTCAATTTTTGAATAGGTTTAGCAGAACTTCATCCGCAAACTGTCATAACTTACGGGCACAGGAGTGATCAGCTCGTTGTACCCTGTATTGATCAATACTACATGCAAGAACGATGTTATCGTTCACTCTGTCCACCTTGGGTGCATAAAAGTTTTCCCGTGTAAGGGATGTTCATACTTGTCGGGGTTCCAAACCAAAGCAATTCGGTTGGATAATAGTAAGGTTTTATCTTATTCAACAATAATCTATAATTCAACATATATATACGGGTAATTAACAAAGGTGTATCAACATGTGATTAAATGCAATGATTATCCAAGTGGGGACACTTGTATAACCATTTATAGAAATTAACGAACATAATATATATCTAAATTACCATATGCTAACATGTTGATAATCAATGAGCGTATATAATATAGGGTTAATAATCTGTACAGTAATAATATAATTCTGAAACATTCTTACTCATGTCCATTGCATAAAGAAAATATAAAGGTAGGATACTTACCTGATCTGCTGCTTACAAAATGCAACTTAGTCTTATCTTTTATATCACGACCTATCATTAATCAGATCATTCGTTCGATTAGAACAATATACTATAACATATAAATCGCATTTCGCAAATAATCAACACATAACCTAATCACATTATCACACATGTTCAATGAATATTTTGCATCACAAACAAACATTAATACAGTCAAAATATCTAAGTCCAGATCAATTTCTAAAACATGTCGGTGTACCGATAGCTTTATCGGGTAATTATCGAGTCTAAGACTCTATTCTAACGTTCAATATCCGTAAGTATCAGTCATATTATTTTAAATGACTTAATAAACATTTATTAATTTATCATGAATTTTCAAACATCGAAATCATTATTAAATGATTCAAATATCAAATAATTCTATTAACATTTATTTATTATTAAACTATTAATGAAACCGTTGCCAAAATATTAAAGTTATTTATAATAACTCAAAATATTTTTAAAACATTTGTATTACCCATAAATGATTTTTAAAACATTTAAAATTATTTTTAAATAATTACCATTAATATTAAAATATTAATGTACTATTTCGTAAAATATTAAGAGTCATTAAGTATAACTTAAAATATTTTTAATTATCTTGATAATATTCAATTCACCTCTTAGTATTATTAGTTCACTAATAATACTTTTATTCGCATTTACTAATATTATTAACATCTTAATAAATCTGTGTAATACTTTACTAATATATATTATTAATCCTCGTAATAATATTTTAATCATGCATTAATATTATTACTTTAATAATATCTTACTTATGTTTTAGTATCATTAATCAATTAATAATACTTTTATTCATTTACCAATAGTATTAATATTTTATTCATTTACTAACATTATTAATTATTTAATAATATTTTATTCATTTACTAATGTTATTACATTTTAATAACATTTTATTTAATCTCGAATATTATTATTTACTTAATAATATTTTAATCATCCAATAATGCTTTTTAATTTAATATTATTAATCTTTTAATAATATTTTAATCTAAGATTAATACTTTAATCTAATATTATTAATTATTTAATAATATTTTAATGAAGCTTTAATCTTAATATTTTATTTACTTAACAATATCATATTCTAATAGTATTAATATCATAATAACATTTTAATAATTTATTTGATCAATAAACAATTTATTCTAATTGTTCACCCTTTACAAAACCACTTATTTAATATCCATAAAAGGTCATAAATAATATTTCTTATTATAAATCACCAAAATGCCCTAAAATAGTCATATTATTATATATTAGGAGTATTCAAGTATTAAAATCATATTTTTCTTATTTAAGACATTATTTAACTATTTATTTCCTTTTATTCATAACTTCATCATTTTTAGGAAAAATACCAAACTAATTCCAAAAATTCTTTTTTTCTGGGTTTAGACAGCATATGACCCAACAATGATCCCCAAAGTTTTCTGGAATTTTAGAAAGTGATTTACTAATTTTAAAGTGCCTAAAACACTCAGATCTTGCTTCATTTTTCATAAATCGAGTTTTGCTCAGACAATTCTGAAATTTTCAGGGTATGCTCTCATAACATATATGAACATATTGTTAAATTTTTGGAATTTTCCAGTGTGTACACTGTGAGAAATTCGGGTGTTAATATTTAGGAGTCCTTTACGGAAATAGCCATTACGCACAACCTTTAAATCGAAATGTGTCCGTTCTTTTTCCTACACGTAGATAATTCTTAAGGTACCTCTGTGATTTTTCCCAGATTTTTAAAAGACTTGAAACTATCCGAAACAGTCCTAAGAAAAATGGGGACAATAGCTTTTTAGGGTTTTAAAACCTTAATACTCTATGTGGACTTTTTTGGGGAAAACAGTCCCCAAGGCTTCAATACTTGCTAGATTTGTGTTCTATCACTTGGATTTACTAGATAACTCATGTATCTAGTACCCCCCCTTCGACGGATCACAAATCCAAGTTGTAAAACTTGAGTTACACAAGATTTAATGAAAGAAAAACAAGAGTTTCACCCCTTGGAGAACATATGCTCATTTCCTTCCTCTAAATCTATATTCTAATACACACGATACTTAGTCCTACACATGAGACATGTAGAACTAGGGTACTTTGAGTATTATACCATAACCCCCACATAAGTTGAGGTAAAAACCGAAATAGAAAAAGAATAGAAGAGAACCTCACCTAGTTTTCTTTGCTATCCTTCTTGTTCTTCCAAAGTAGGTTATGAATCTAGGATGCATGAACAATAACTCATCTCCCTCTCTCTCTTTTCTCTCTTTGTATTTTGCTAGCTTGAGAGAAAAATGGAAGAAGGAGAATAGGAAAAATGAAATGATCTAGCAAATGAATGGGGTGATTAACTAATATTCCCCATACTTTTGTTGTTCCTTGGATAAAAGGCTTCACCTTATCTTTTTTAATTGAGCCTAATCATGTGATTAAGGGTGCTAAGTAGATTTTCTACCAATGGGAGATGGACACACTTGTACTTGATGTAAGAGTTACTATTTAAGGAACTTGATTAGCATAAATTGTTGCCTTAAAAAGCCTAATGGGCCAGCTATATATATACCCACTAATTCCTTCATTTAGCCTTTATTTTAATGCATAAATTAGATAAATCAAAGGTCTAAAATACCCTTAATCAAGTGGACTAAGTTTGGGCTTTCATTTTATTTCTTTTGGGCTTCTCCTTTAATTGTTTTGGGCCATGTAATAAACATAGTCTAACAATTTTAATATATGTTACCCAAATTGTTTATTTAGAGTTTTCATTCCCAATCTAATGAAATTTAATTACTTATACATGTGACTTTAGCTCATAACCTAAATAGGTTTACTAGAAATAGGTTTATTAGTCACTTGAAATAACAAAATTATCCACTTAAGTTTGTATACATATTAAATACTAACCTTTCCTTATTACCATGACCCTTAGGTTATTTAATTGTCTCACCTAATTTATAATTAGGTTACGAAGTTTTTGTTTAGGGTTTAAAATAAAATAAAATTAGTTTCTAAAATTTATAATTAGGGTTTCCTAATTTAACAATTAGGGTTTTTAAATATTGGTTAGGGTTTTGATTTCATAATTAGGGTTTTGAGTCAATGATTAGGGTTTACCTAATTAGCGTTTATATTTATAATATCAGACATTGATCACATTATCACGATTACCTAATAATTTCGAATTCCAATTTGTATTTTAAATTAGGGTTTCACACAGTAATACAAGGGTTTGTCACATAACACCATAATTGACCAACCCTTATCGGTCCACATATACAATACATATTTATAGCACTAAAAAATTAAAATATAATTAATATTATATTATTATTCTCATGCCTTGATCAAAATCCAAAAATTAGGGTTTGAATTCCATATCTGATTTATTTGTCATACTTAACATTATTAATTAAGTTAAAAATAATTAACTTAATAATCGAACAAAATTCATATAATAAAATAATTATTATAATAATTAAAAAAATCTTTTCATATATTATATAAATAATATATAATTATATTCTCATGAAAAATAATTAATAAAAACATTTATACTATTAAATTAATTATTATAATAATATAGTTTATAACAATCAATAATTCTAAAATAAAATTATTTAAAATCATTCATGTAATAAATATATCACATAAATACATACACACATTATCTTGGCACACATTACCCATATTTATTTTAATAAATACAAGAAAAAAATTATACGCAAAATTTCTAATTTGTTTGTATAGAAAAGATTGGGTTGTTACAATAATGATATACTTAGGAATGTATGTACAATTTTCCATTCCCTATATTATATTGTCATCTATTGTTTCATGCATATTATTATGTTATGTATATGTATGTATATCCAGAGATATTCAGCATTAACCCCTGGATGGTCTTATGATACGACCCATACAGATGTCTTCTTCGACAGTTAGCCGCATTAATCTTACCCCACCAGTATTTGTGGCATCCTGTATGAGATCGTGGTATGATAGTATGTCACCATCAGACAGGGTGACTGTAGATCAGCTATTACAGCATACTATGACCCTCTTGATGTTTCAGGTTCCCGCAGGATTTGTGGAGGGTATGCTGGAACACTGGGTACCGGAGAGGCAGGTTTTCTGGTTTGGGACCCAGGAGTTGACTCCGACTCTGGAGGAGTATGCACGTTTGACGATGCTACCACTTGACAGACCTTGCATGCATATGGCTATTGGTGACATGAGCCGACAGTTCATGACCCTCTCCGGGCTGAGGCGTAAGGTTGTGGAGGATGAGCTCACATCCGGCCACGTGATATCCCAGCATTTTTTGATTGACAGATTTGGCTCTGAGGATAGTTATACACGGCACTCCAGGGATTAAACCACACTGGAGGATCAGTGGCGCTTGGCCAGAGTAGATGTACTACTACTGTGCGTGTTGTCGTATGTATACATGCCACGGTACATGGATGAGTTGGACATAGGAGTCATCATGGCAGTGAGAGCTCTCAGGGAGGGTCACACTATTGTACCGATGATTGTAACAGAGACTTTGAGGTCGGCTACATATTACTGCACTTATCCTATGGGAGTATTTACAGGCAGCTCGGTCATGTTGTTCGTGTGGTTTATGTCACACCTGAGATCGATTGGCACTTTACGATGACACGGGTATTGTTTCACCCATGAGATAACTATGTCGTACTCCTTTCAGCCTACGGAGTGTATAGATCCTGCATCTTGGTCCGCTTTCCTGTCCATTTGATATATTACTGTGTACAGGGCTCAGTTCACCCTACAGCTTCATTACTCATGCTCCAGGCATGTATTATCTCCTTCTGGCTGGCTTGAGGGGCATGACTACTTATCACTTGATGGCAGTGATGTGTCAGTTTGACCAGTTCCAGGATTTTCATCCTTTTGAAGGGGCATTGAGTCAGTGCTTGGCTTCTCGCCACTTATTAGCATAGGACTGATCCAGGGTGTATGTCTGTTGGGATCAGCGTGAGATAGCTGAGTTTTTTGTGAGCCATCCAGACTGTTCTACAGAGTATTCTACATGGATGGAGACAAAGACTGCATCGACTGTGGTAGTATCCATAGTGCAGGGGACTGATTCCGACGATGGGGATCCCATAGAGGACACTGATATTCCCACCAAGGAGGAGCTATTCATTGGGTTACCCGTAGCTCCTTCAGATTCTCCCAGTATGAGTGCCACTGTGATTCAGCATTCAGCACAGTATTTTGAGCAGAGTCTTCATCTGATGACCTTCGAGAGAGATCAGGCTAGGGCCTTGATGTTGATAGCTCTGGATGGGAGAGACATCGCTCTGTTGGAGAGGGATGATGATCTGGCTCATAGAGACACCGCTATTGAGGAGCGGGCTGATGCCAGATCAGCCATAGATGCAGTGATCATTGAGAGGGATGCTGCCATATTTGCCCGGGACGTGGCCGTTGCAGACAACACTTCAGTGAGATCCCTGACTACTGGTATGATTGCTGAGATGAGTGCATATATAGATGAGCATTATGTCACCATACAGTTAGCCTCAGATTTATTGGCTCGTGTAGATATGTTAATGCAGGAGACCATAACGTTACCTCCTTCCTCTGAGAGAGATGCTATGTTAGATCTGCTGGCCCCCATACACACCGATCTGTAGATAGCCTTGTATTTTCCTGCACAGATTAGCTTAGTCATTTTGTCATGTACAGTTCATATTGTGTATATCAAATAGGATCATATATGGTAGGGAAATATATTTTGATTCACTTACCTTTTAGTTATGCTTGGATACTTGCTTGATATTTTGCCTGCTTCTTCAGGGCTTGTGATTATGATGCATTTTGAACTCATCCTTGATAGGTAGACATTAAGATGCCTTAGGATTTTTCAGAATGGATCATCAATCTGTGTGTATCCCTACCATCTCTTTTTGTTATCTTAGGACTGGTTTCTGTATGAATATGTGGAGAGGAGTATGACTTTTCCTCTCTGAGATTGACCGAACCACAGATGGTCGCCAGTACTCCTATTTAGGAGGAGCCCAGTTAGTTCCATCTCTTATGGATTAGTATTGCTTTTTGAGGCACAACCGCAGCTTAGATGGTCGCCGAATCTCCCATTTAGGGGGAGGTCAGTTAGTTCCATCCCTTTGGTCTGAAGCCGATGAAAAGTGGTGGATTGAAGTTTGATCCCAGTACCATTGACAAGTCTTTGTATTTTGGTAGGGGGTGAGACTGAATCATAAATGGTTTTCTACGTACTCCTATGGAAGAAGAGATTAGGTCTGCGTAGTTCGAACCTGGTGTAAGAGGTTCAACGATGTATGGGTGTAGGAGCTTTATTGGTGAAGAAGGGTGTAGGAATGTTTTTGTTATTTTTGTTTTGTATAGTTTTTATTTTTTTTTCTTGTGATCGAGCCATATAAAATATGTTTGCCTACGTACTCCCAGGTATCGGGGAGATCAGGTCGACGTAGTTCTCCCCTCAAGATGATTTGTGATCGAAAAAGTTTGATCCCATGTGCTGGACGAATTGTGGGGAAACGAAAGTTTGATCCCATGTTTGGGACAAATTGCAGGTGTGAAAAAGTTTAATCCCGTCTTCAGGATAAACTGCATGTATGAAAGGTTCAATCCCTGGTGGGATAACCGAAGTTGTATGATGTGAAATGAAGTGAAACTAGACTGCTGGTTTGAAAAGTGTGTTTTTCCCTGATGGGACAGATGGGTAAAATAGGAAAGGTTGTATGTAGTAAGGGTTAAAGAACCTGAAATGACTGGTGATCTGATGATCCAAAACCAGGATGTTTGCTTGATGGTAACCTCAGACATTGTACCATTTCACGGTGTCCGAGTTGATAAGTTATGGAAATTCATCACCGTCCATTTCTTGCAATCTGAGAGCGCCTCCTATCAATACATCCTTAGCAACAAACAGGCCTTCCTAGTTAGGAGCAAATTTTCCCTTGGATTGATCTTGGTTGTCAATGGTCTTCTTCGAAACCAAGTCGTGCTATTTAAAATGTCGTAGCCAGACTTTTCTGTTGTAGGATCTGGCGATCCTTTGTTGATATAACTGACTATGGAGATAGTCGTGGTTCGCCTTTCGTCTATTAGAGACAATTGGTGATACCTGTCTTATACCCATTGGTCTTCATCCAGCTGCACGTCTATCAGCACTCTGAGGGATTTAATTTCCACTTTTATAGGGAGCACTACTTCCATCCCATAGATTAATGAGTAGGGGGTTGCCCTAGTGGAAGTAAGAATTAAAGTTTTATAGGCTAATAAAGTCAGAGGCAACAAGTCAGGCCATCCCTTGTGGTTGGCGAACATCTTCTGCATGATCTTCTTAATGTTTTTATTAGCCGCTTCAACAACACCATTCATCTTTGGATGGTAGATGACAGAGTTAAGTTGTTTGATGTGGAATTTACTGCATAACTCCTCCATCATTTTGTTGTTGAGGTTCTTAGCATTGTCTGACACAATGACCTCTGGTTGTCCATATCGATAAATGACATTGTTTCTGATGAAAGTAATGATGACTTTTTTTGTAACCCTGGCGAAGGAGGCTGCTTCTACCCATTTGGTGAAGTAGTCGATCATGGTGAATATAAACCGATGTCCATTACTGGCTTTGGGCTCGATGCGCCCGATCACGTCCATTCCTCAAATTGAGAAGGGCCAAGGCGAACTCATATTATGGAGTTCCCTTGGAGGGGCGTGGATAGCATTCCCATGAATTTGGCATTAATAACACCTCTTGACGTGATCATCACAGTCAGCTTTGAGAGTAAGCCAGTAATGCCTTGTTCTGAGGATCTTCTTAACAAGTAGGGGGCCGCTCATGTGTGGGCCACATACTCCACCATGGATCTCATCCATGAGTCTCTGAGCTTGGTCCTTGTCCAGACATCTAAGGAGACCTAATCCTGCATCTCTCTTGTAGAGTGCATCTCCGCTCAGGTAGACTTTCATAGCAAGTCGATGGATCCGCCTTCTTTCAGTTGGGATCGCCTCCGCTGGTGTATACCCATCTCTTAAGTACTCCTTGATGTGCTGATACCAAGGGTTGTGGATAAGAGGTAGCTCATCCGATACTTCTCCAATATAGTTCCCATAGGCTGGGACCTTTTGCAGGGAAAATGTGATACTTGACATGTTTTCCTTGTCAGGTATGTGAATCAAGGAGACCAAAGTTGCTAATGCATATGCAAAGTCATTCCTATTAGGAGGAATGTGTGGAAAGGAGATCTCTTCGAACTCCGAAGCCATCTATAAAACTTGTCGATGGTAAGGTAGCAAATGTAGCTCTTTGGTTTGATAGATTCCCGTGGATTGTTTGATTACCAACTCTGAATCCCCAAAGATAGTTAACCGTCTGATGCCCATTGAACGAGTAAGTTTTAGCCCCATGATACAGCCTTCATACTCAACTGTATTGTTGGTGCTGACAAACTATAATTTGATGGCGATGGGATACTGCCCCCCCATACCGGACACTAGAACTGCTCCAGCTCCAGAGCCTTCCATATTAACATCTCCATCGAAATATATTTTCCACATACGACATATATCGTGCTGATGGTGTTGCTGAGCTATCATTACCCCTTCATCGGGAAAGTATGTTTCCAAGGGTTTAAAGTCTGCTACAGGTGCGACAGCCTGTTGATCTGCAATTCCTTGACCTTTGATAGACTTTTGCATCACGTATAGAATGTCAAATTATTGTAGGATCAGCTGCCATCTGGACAGCCGATAATTCAACATGGGTTTACAGAACACGTACTTGAGAGGATCTACGCAGGATATGAGATGGGTTGTGTGACCATGGAGGTAATGCTGTAACCTCATGGAAGCCCATGCTAAAGCACAACAAGTCTTCTCAATCAGAGTGTACTTACGTTCACTGCTTCTAAATCTTTTGCTGAGGTAGTAGATAGCTCGCTCTTGGCCTCTATCGTCTTTCTGTCCTAGCATGCAGCCCATGGCATTGTCGTTGATTGAAAGGTACATGAAGAGGGGAACATCATCCCTGGGAGGTATCAAAATGGGAGCTTTGACTAGCTGCTCTTTGATTGTAAGGAAGGCTTTTTGACACTCATCGTTCCATTTCATGGATGAGTTCTTCCTTAACAACTTGAAGATTGGTTCATAGGTTGCTGTGAGCTGAGAGATGAACCTGCTAATGAATTTGATTCTCCCCAAAAATCCCCGTATTTCCTTTTCAGTCTGAGGAATGGGCATTTTCTTGATGACCTAAATTTTGGTGGGATCCAGCTCAATCCCTTTGTGGCTGACTAGGAACCCTAGCAACTTGCCTGATTTAACACCAAAGGCGCACTTGGCTGGATTCAACTTCAAGTTGTACTTACGAAACCTGTTGAAGAGCTTTTTGAGATAGTCTAAGTGGTCTTCCTATTAGGTTTGTAATATTCACGAACGCAGTCAAATTGCAAAAATAAAGCGGAAACGTGTAAAATCAGAGTTTTAAAATTTTACAAACCATATACCCGGATCACCCTTTATGCACAATTATTAATTAAACGAAAAAGAAAGAACAAGAATCATACCCTTGAAGATTTGAGCTTCCTCAGGTACAAGTTCACCTCCAATCCTTTTCGCGTTCAACTTGAATCCACCGGGTTTGGTTCCTTCCTTTGATCAATGTTAGCCACCCAAGTGTTTGGCCTCTAGAGGTGATCCACCAAGAAAGAAGAAGAATTTAAGAAGATGGGTATTTGGCAAAACCCTAGTTTTCTATCTCTATAGAAAAGAACGTACTCTCCAACTATTGGAATTACGTATTCACGTGTTGTGAAAGTGTCAACCACCTCACCCATAATAAGACTCCTCTTATTTATAGATGTGGGCAACTCTCCTTAACAATTAAGGAATTGAGTTTTATTTTAATTAATTAAATTCTTTTAATTAATTAAGCTCCCTAATCTTATTAGGGATAATTAATTAAACTCTTTTAATTAATTAACCTCATAATCTTATTAGGAATATATGATAGTACTTTTATTAATTAATTCCCAAACTCCTTTAGGAATTAAATAATAATAATAATAGTAATAATAATAATAAGACTCCTCTTATTAATTTATATTTAATATTTCCAAAATATTAAATAATAAATATTAAGCTATTTAATTTATTCTATCACCATAGATTAAATTAAATATACTTAATTTATTATTACGATTATGCCATTTACTTCTTAAATAATTATTCTTCCTTTTATGGTGTGACCCTTTAGGTTCTCCATATATTAAAGGTTGTGAATAAATCAATTAGAACAATTCTAATCTTATTTAAATAAATAAATTAAACGATTAATTTATTTAAATAAATAATATTTATTCTACAATAGGGATAAGCTTCTTTAGCGATCAACGACTTTCCAGATAATATAGATTTCAACATTAATCATAAAAGAACCTTTGAGTAAATAGTTACTGCACAATTCAATCCTTCCACCATACAATATCCCAATTAAATATAAGACATGGAATTCTTGTCAAGTCTTATTTTATTTAATTATATGTATTTCGATTCTTAAATGCACAACTCAAATAATGCAAATTAGAAACTCCTTTCTAATTTCATTCTCGCATGGCCAAGGACTCTTGAGTTGTCATTTATCGAATCACATAGGACATTCTCTTCTTTTACTAGAAGTGGTAGATTCTTTATTGATCATACATTATCTCCCGTATACAACTAATTATACCCAAGCATACCCTTTGATCTACCCTAAGGGTCTTAAGGAATAAGTCAAAGTATAACTCATCCTACACAAGATACTATGATGACCTCAAGTCCAAGGATCACTTGTACTACTATCACTACTGAGAATTTCTATTGACGAAAAAGTAAAACTCCATTAGGTATTCCTTAGCGAGTCACGTTCAAATTGAACTTATTCTCTAATAAGCACCTACATACTTGCTTTAGTGTCTCCACACAAATGATCATGAGATCAATCATCCTCATCCAATGAGCAAGCAACGTATGTACCAATCTATCCGGATTAACTAATCCCCAATTTAGTAATCCAACGGTTGGGAACTATTTTAGTTTTAAGCTTTCTAAGAATTTAGATCTCATAAGAATGATCATCATCATTATTCTAAAAGCATTGTTTAAAACTATGGGTTTATCACATATTATAAAACAGCATCATGTAGATAATTAACAGCCTTTAATAAATTAATACTTTTTATTAATAAATGAATAAGATTGTTACAAAGTATATGCTTTATCATCAAACATGATTGGCTTGTGGGCATACTACTTTCAATCTCCCACTTGCATTAAAGCCAATCGCTATGGTATCTCACACCCTTCTTCTCTAAGTGACGATTATCCTGCTGTTGGATAAGCTTTAGTTAATGGATATGTAATGTTGTTCTTGAGAGTCCACTATCTCTATAGTTATTTCCCATCTTTCAATGATTCTTATAATCAAATGAAAGTGCCACAACACATGTTTAGATCCAAGATGAGACTTAGGAACTATTCCTAGTTCTGTAATGAACTTTTCAACTTGCAGCTTCATTTATAGCTATATACTTTGTTTTTATCACTAAACCAGTAACTCTTTGCTGTTTGGAACCTTTCCAATTCACTGCACCACCGATCAAGGTAACACTTTACCTTAAAGTGGATTTTCTGTTGTCTTGGTCTGTCTTAAAAACTTGAGTCTATTAAGCCCTCTAGTTGTAATTCAGACCCACCATGAATATGATCACATCTTTAGTGTCGGTTAAGTACTTTAAGATGTTTTTCACTGACTCACAGTGAAATTCTCCAGAATATGACTGATCATCATCAGGTCTCATACATTTCCTTGCATACATGATAGTTACTCATGCGATCTCTCTTTTCAGGAGTATATGGGGACTATTAAGAGAGATACACTCCATGGCTCATCAACATGAGACATCTATTGGAGTTTTCCATGCTAAACGACTTTAGCATCAAATGAATATACGTTCCTTGGGTTAAGTCGAGCATCCTTTTAAATCTATCTATATAGATTTGCATCCCCAATTAAGATACTCTTCCCGAATCGTTCATGGAGGAATGTTTAGACAACTTTATCTTTATTGATTGTAGCATCGGTACGTCACTCCTTATCCGTAGTATATCAACATATAATACTAGGAATGTCACGACGCTCCCACTGACCCTTTTGTACACACTAGGTTCATTCTTGTTTTTGATAAAATCAAACTCGTTTGATTGTCTCATCAAAATGAATGTTCCATTTTTGAGAAACTTGTTTCAATCCATTTCTCTGAGTGTCTACAACTCTTACCTCATCGTATGTAACTGGATCATCATCTTTATAATGCGTACCTCATCATCATCATCTGTGATGAATCCATACCTCCTAGGTATCTTTGGTACTATTCCAGAATTACGATTCGGTTGTGGTACAATAGGTCCATCTATAGGTTCCTCTTATTTGACTTATAGTGTTTTGTGGTTCTTGAACTCTTCAAGATCTATTATCCTCCCACTAGCCTCTTCAATGATAAACACCTTTATCTTAGAAGCGCGCGTGTTTCAATAACAAACACCTTTTGCTAAGTAGGATTATAGAACATATACCCTAAACTTACTTTAGGATGTCCCACAAATCGACACTTGTCAAATCTTGTCCCAAGCTTATCCTTTGAAACCTTTTTCACATAAGTTGGACAACCCCTTATCTTAACATACTTAAGATTAGGAATCCTCCCTGTTTATAACTTTTATGGAGTCTTGGGGCTGGATTTTGAGGTTACCTTTTTCGTAGATATGCAGCCATTTCTAGGACATTATCCCAGAAGGATACTGGAATGTCGGTAAAATCATTATGGACCACACCATGTCCAACAAGGTATGATTTTTCCTTTCAGATACATCAATCAATTATTGCGTATCAGGAGGCGTCCATTATGAGAAAACCATTTGAGATGATCTAGAAACTTATTGCACAAGTATTTATTCCTTGATCTAATCAAAGAATCTTAATACTTTGCCAATTTGTTTCATCATCGAATTCTTTGAACCTTTCAAATAATTCACAATTGTATTTCAAACAAATACACACATTCAACTCTTTGAATGATCATCTCCTTTTCTTATACTAGTTTGTTCAATTTGCAAAATAATTTTTACATAAGTCAGTACACAAAATCCATTAAGTAATATTCCGATTCTATACAAAACATTATTATTATAAATAGAACAACAATTGTTCTTAAATATAATACCAAAGATTTCATTGTCGAGAAAAATGGAAATAATGTTTCTAAGAAGGCGGAATACAATAACAACTTATTGACTTAATAGATTTGCGTAGGCATTGCTAAACTATAAGTTTCTATGGCTAATGTAGCAACCTTTGCTTCATTTCCACACATAGGATTACTTATCTTTGTTTAGCTTTCTACTTCTGCTTGGTCCCTTCATAAATCTATATTTATGATAACCAAAGTCGGTATCCTATACCCAAGTAAAACCTTAACTTAAAGAAAAATTTATTTTGAATCATGAAAAAATTTGTATTTGTAATTGAAACTTCACTAAGTTTCTTCTGGTTAGCCTCTGCAAGATGCTTCTTGCAGTTTCTTTCCAGTGTCCAGGCTTATTGTAGTGGAAGCAAACTCCTTTGCTATCCGTATCAGTTTTGTTCTTATTATCCTTTGTTTTGCCTTTCTATTTACCTTCTTTGAATCATTCTTCTTTTCAGAAGATCCTTTGGCCCCTACCAGTAAGACTTAGTCTTTCTTGGTTGGAAAGTGACTCTCAACATTTTTTAACATGTTAAGCAAATCAGCGAGGCTGATATCTAGCTTGTTCATATGAAAAATTCACAACAATTGTGAAAGGAGTCTGGGAGTGAGTGCAAGATCAAATCTTGGCTCAACTCTCCATCCATGACAAAACCTATTGTCCTAATTAATCAATCAAATTGATTATGTTAAGGACTTTTATCTGTACTGTAGTGCCTTCAGTCATTCTAGATCGGAAGAGCTCCTTAGATATCCGATATCTTTCAGTCCTACTTTCCTCACCATCAACTACTTGATGTATGGGGAAAATAGTAAAACATCCATAGTTTCATCTTGTGGCTGAAGCTCGTTACTCATGGATGCGAGCATGATGCATTGAGCCAACTGTGCATCATCTTGCCACTTTCTAAACGTAGCAATATCTTCCTCAGAGGCATTGTCTGTAACCATTGCAGGGATAGGCGTATTAAGGACATAAGATAACTTTTCAGCCATGAGAACTATTCTCAATTCCTTAACCAATCCGTTTAATTCGGTCCGGTTAAATAGTATCTAATATGCTTCACAGTGATAGTAATTTAGACATTGTAAAATTCTATAAATGAATTTGTAATTAACAACATTTTAACATACATTCTTTAATTAATTACCAAAATAAATTAGGTCTTGTTTTAAATTGGTATCTCCCACTATTTTCTTCAAACTATATTACCCTCAATATATAGTTAGGCAATATCTAATTAAATTAAATTCTTTTAATTAATTAAGCTCCCTAATCTTTTAACAATTAAGGAATTGAGTTTTATTTTAATTAATTAAATTCTTTTAATTAATTAAGCTCCCTAATCTTATTAGGGATACTTAATTAAACTCTTTTAATTAATTAACCTCCTAATCTTATTAGGAATATATGAGAGTACTTTTATTAATTAATTCTCAAACTCCTTTAGGAATTAAATAATAATAATAATAGTAATAATAATAATAAGACTCCTCTTATTAATTTATATTTAATATTTCTAAAATATTAAATAATAAATATTAAGCTATTTAATTTATTCTATCATCATAGATTAAATTAAATATACTTAATTTATTATTACAATTATGCCATTTACTTCTTAAATAATTATTCTTCCTTTTATGGTGTGACCCTTTAGGTTCTCCATATTAAACCGGTTGTGAATAAATCAATTAGAACAATTCTAATCTTATTTAAATAAATAAATTAAATGATTAATTTATTTAAATAAATAATATTTATTCTACAATAGGGATAAGCCTCTTTAGCGATCAACGACTTTCCAGATAATATAGATTTCAACATTAATCATAAAAGAACATTTGAGTAAATAGTTACCGTACAATTCAATCCTTCCACCATACAATATCCCAATTAAATATAAGACATGGAATTACTGTCAAGTCTTATTTTATTTAATTATATGTATTTCGATTCTTAAATGCACAACTCCAAATAATGCAAATTTGAAACTCCTTTCTAATTTCATTCTGCCTTGGCCAAGGACTACTGAGTTGTCATTTATCGAATCACATAGGATATTTCTCTTCTTTTACTAGAAGTGGTAGATTCTTTATTGATCATACAGTATCTCCATGTATAACTAATTATACCCAAGCATACCTTTTGATATACCCTAAGGGTCTTAAGGAATAAGTCAAAGTATAACTCATCCTACACAAGATACTATGATGACCTCAAGTCCAAGGATCACTTGTACTACTATCACTACAGGAATTCCTATTGACAGGCAAGTAAAACTCCATTAGGTATTCCTTAGCGAGTCACGTTTAGTGAACTTATTCTCTAATAAGCACCTACATACTTGCTTTAGTGTCTCCACACAAATGATCATGATATCAATCATCCTCATCCAATGAGCAAGCAACGTATGTACCAAACTATCCGGATTCACTAATCCTCAATTTAGTAATCCAACGATTGGGAACTATTTTAGTTTTAAGCTTTCTAAGAATTTAGATCTCATAAGAATGATCATCATCATTATTCTAAAAGCATTGCTTAAAACTATGGGTTTATCATATATTATAAAACAACATCATGTAGATAATTAACAGCCTTTAATAAATTAATATTTTTTATTAATAAATGAATAAGATTGTTACAAAGTATATGCTTTATCATCAAACATGATTGGCTTGTGTGCATACTACTTTCACTTCCTCCCTTCGAGACTTGACAATGATGTCATCAACATAGATCTCTATCTCTTTATGCTTTAAGTCGTGGAAAAGAGCCATCATAGCTCGCTGATAGGTTGCTCTAGCATTGATGAGGTCGAATGACAACCGTCTATAGCAAAAGGTTCCCCAAGGCGTGATGAAGGCAGTTTTCTCACGATCCTCCTCAGTAACCATGATTTGATGGTACCCCGCAAAGCAATCAGCAAAGGAGTACATGTCGTATTGAGTAGTATTGTCAATGAGAATGTGAATAAATGGCACGGGAAAGCTATCTTTAAGGCAAGCTTTATTTAGATCCCAGTAATCCACGCAAACTCCCACCTTTCCTCCTAGTTTAGGCATGAGAACTATGTTGGATATCCATTCAGGATATGTAGATTCCATGATAATGCCAGCTTGAAATTGTTTCACAATTTCTTCCTTAACCTTTAAACTCCACTCAGGTTTCAATCGCCTGAGCTTCTGCCAGACTGGCTTAAATCCCTCTTTAATGGGAAGGTGATGAAGGACAATGTCAGTGGACAAACCCAGCATGTCTTCATGAGACCATGCAAACACATCCTGGAATTGGGTTAGTAATGTAACCATGTCATTCCTTTGGTCTGGAGTGTGGTCTGAACCAATCTGGATTAACTTAGGGCTTTCTAAGGTTCTAAGATTGGAGGATGTGGTTTGATCAAGGTTGGGTTTAGGTTTATCTTTGACCCATTCTTTGATCTCCTAAGGTATCTCAATGTCCTCTTGTATTCCCATCAAGTCTAAGTTCAACTTTTCATCAAAGTTATAGTCTTTGTGGAGAAAAGACACCTTATCAGCAAGTACAGACACATCTAAGTTCAGAGTCCTGAAACAAAATATGCTTTCACTTAATATATGAAATTGTTTAATCATACAAAGTGGGAGCATGTACTGACAAAAAAACTGCTAATACTATACAGAAAAGTAAGCATTTAATATTATCTACAGGGCAGAGTGATTTTCTGCCCGTTTTACCCATATCGACCAATGCATGGAGTACTCCTCTAGTTGTCGAGGGTAAAGTCCTGATGGACTGCAGTAATTGAGGGGTTGTCATCATCCTTCTTCTCCCGAATGATGACCATTATGTCTGGACAATCATCGTCAGTGGTGTATCTGTTTGTATGCTCATCATGGACAATGATGCGCATGCCTGACATCATTCTGGCGATGTCTTGCTTGTGTCTTCGCTCCTCTTCTTCCACCTTGGGATCAGGAACTATGACCTCTTTTCCCTTGACCAGTATCGGCTTAGGAAATAGCATAGCCATAACGTGAGTTGGCACCTTTACCGGAGGTTATGTGGACTCAGGATTTGCAGGTGGAGATAATCGCTGTGTGGCGGAAGCTTAAGGAATCTGTTTATGCTTATGAGGATTCCTGTGACTGGAACTGGCAGAATAGCCTAGTCCGGATGTCACTGGTTTGACTGGACATTTGAATAGGGCGCTTAATGCCTTGATGATTTTTACCCAGCCCTTGTCCAGGCTGATGACCCAATGATATCATTTCTTGAGTAGCTGCCATTACTTCGGCAGAAATCTTAGGTACGGGAAGTGGTGTCCCAATGGGATGGTAATGAGTGTTTCTCACTTCCAAGGTATGAAAACTGGCCAGCTCAACTTTTGAATTGAAGCTGATGAGTGGTATGTCACCATGTTCAGAACATTCTGGCTCAGCGTTGACAGTGATTAGGCTATTGTTGATAATGTACTTAATTTGTTGATGAAGGGTAGAAGCAACGGCTCCAGCCACGTGGATCCATGGTCTCCCCAATAGCACGTTGTATCTTGAATCTATCTTGAACATGTGGAAAGATATACAAAATGTATGGGGACCAATCTCAATTGGCAGTTCAATCTCTCCGACTGAATTTCTGCGGGATCAATCAAAAGCTTTGATAACCATATGGCTGCTTCGGATCCGCTTGAGATTGACGTTCGTATTCACCAAAGTGGCATAAGGACAAATATTCATAGACGAACATCCGTCTATCAAAACTCCAGCTAACATATACCTGGAGGACAAAACCGCGATGTGCAATGACTTGCAATGACCGGTCCCTTCAGGCGATATGTCATCATCAGTGAAAGATATCACATTGTTGTTAAACATGGGATCAACCAGATGTTGGAAATTTTCCATATCCACTAATTTCGGTAAGTAGGCTTCTTCCAGAACATTCAGTAAAATCTTCCTGTGATCCTCAGAAGAGAAAACTAAGTCCAGTATGGAAATTTTATGTGGAGCTTGTGACGCCCCCAAAATAGGTATACATCACCCATCTTGAGTCGCCAAATACATGGTACAAAATTCAAATATAACATTATAATACAACAGTCGTGTAAGATACGACAAAACATAATATAAGAGTTTTAATAAGAATATTGTCATCTAGAAAATATCCACACTCAATGAAGTCCTCATTACATTTATTGTCACACTATCTAACAGAATAGTCAGGACTACTAATGCTATCATCTGGACCGTCACTCCGTTCCCCGACTAGTCCCGTCTACGTTCTCATTTCCTGAAGAGAACAGTTAAAGAAAGGGTGAGCTCAACTAGCCCAGTAAGAAATATTATGACTAAGATAATGCATAATAAATTATCCTTAGCCTTCAACAGTATAACAACTGATAGAATATAATAGACAATAAGTTTTAGATCAAAAACTGCAGTGGAAATAAACAATCCATTAGAAGAGACAAGTAGGGAATAAAGTCTACTAACTTCTATGATTTAAAAGGTTTTTCATCACTTTTATCGCTGAGATTCAGCTTAATAAATAATTCACATCATCCCTGCACTACGGCCAAAGATATTCATTAGTATCAAAACCACAAATTATCCATGCACTACGGGCCAAGGATATTCGTGTATTCATCAATGGTCATGATCATGCCAACAACTATCCATCAATGCACTACGGGCCAATGAGGACTTTTACCACATCATTTGTAACATTACGGCCATGATTATATCGAATAATCCCTGGTCATAATCATACCAAGTCCATCTATGCACTACAGGCCACAGATGACTTTCAACAGAATATAAACATGAGGATGATGACAATGATATATGAATTCAATAAAACAAGTTCAAGAATTAATTTGTCCAGGAACCAATAACGTCCAAATTGTCAACAAGGTACTGTTTTGTGGGGTAAAATTCAAGAATGCTCAGAAGAATATTTCCATGAAAAGATACTGGATGAAGCGCAAATATCAAGGATATTCCACTAATTTCATGGAGTATAGAAGTCAAAACTTTGACCAAATGAGTATAATAAGAAATGGAATAACAAAAGAAATTACCATGCATACGATAGATCATGACAGCAAAAGTTATTCCAATGTAATAATAAATAACGGAACCGTGTCCAACAGTAAAACGCATGAGATAGGATATTCCAACAGAATAATAAAGAGCGGAACCCGGTCCCGGCGTAAAACGCATGCAGCGAGGATATTCCAATGAATAATAAAAAGGCGAAACTAGGTCATGCGTAAAAATGCATACAGGATGTTCCAAAGTAATAATAAAGATTTTAACCCGGTCGGCGTAAAAACGCATGTGATGCGAGGATATTCCAATGTAATAATAAAGAATGGAATAATGAAGAATTTCACCAAGTATGCGGTGCCAGCATAAGCGAGTTATTCAACATAATAATAAAGAATGGAATAACAAAAGTTCTCTTCATGAAGACGAAAGAAAGAAATAATACCCCTTAACTCAAAAGAAGATTGGATACTGGAGTAGTGAGGTAGTAGACTTCTCTTCTTCTTTCTCTCTATAATTTCTCTCTATAATAACTGCTCTATAGCTTTAGTGAATTGGTGAAAAATAAAGGAAGAATGAGCTTCTATTTATAGGAAAACATAGTTTTAATAATTGCACATTTTGGGGCTCAGAATATTATAATATAATACATTCCTCTTTGCCTTTATTTTTAATTTAGTCCTGCAAGTATTATCAAACTTGCACTACCTCCCCTAATAGTAAATCATGTGAATTAATAGTTTATTCATGTGACTCAATAGTAAAATCATGTGAAAAAACTAATTACATTATAGTACCTTCATCTATACCTCCATTTTTAACTTAGTCATGCAAATATTATCAATCTTGCACCAACTCTCCTAATAGTACCTGAATGTGAATCAATAGTACACACATGTGAACAAATAGTTATAAGAATGTGAATTAATAGCAATTAAATGCTCATTTATCCGATTAATACCCGATTGGTCTATATAACATCCAGACATCGATTATTATCGAAATAAATGTCGATTTTGACTAACATAAATAATTCCGACACAATGAAACTATTTTTATCAACAATAAAAATTTTAAAATTTCAAAGTTTGACTTTTCCTGAAAAAGTCAACTGTTGACTTTTTGACCAAAAAGTTAATCCTGGAAAATTTTGTGTTTATAGACTATTTTTACTAATTTCATCGTTTCGGACTCAAATATCACGTCTGCGTCTCCAAATTCAACTCCGAACACAACTTTAATTTTAATAACATTCATCATTAATATTATAACTCACAATATTTATCAACCAGGTCGTTCCCAGGAAAGAGGGGGCTTTCCAATAAGGATTTCTCCCTATTGGCGCGCAATTAGGTGACCAAACCTCTCCTTGACAGAACTTCTAGACATTGTAAATATTGCAATTTAATAATATAAATAACTTTATCATCTTAATTATTGATTTAATAAAATAACATATTATGCACGAGATGATATATCGTGACAATAATCAAATCAATAATATGAGAGATATGATGCAAGAATTCATTTGTAGCAATAATTGAGTATAACCGGTGACTTCTCACCTAAGAATCAATAATCAATACTGGTGTGCTCTTATGCAACCACGCCAGACATTCTTTACTTTTACTACCGAGTAGTTCAACAAGAGATTAATAGCAGTAAAACTTCCATTTGTTATTTTCATAAATATATTTTTGTCATTTCTCAATCCAAACAATAATTACATTGTAGGGTCCACCAATGATTCTTATTTGTTGTACAAATATTCCCTGCTAAAACGAATATTCTCCGACCAATCGAATATAATATAACAACTTGCATACTTTGCAGAATTTATAAATACTACCCATAATTATAACATTATGACAAATTCATTCCATAATATTCAAAAATGATAATTATAGAAAAATCATCTTTATTCATAAAAGTTGGGGTCTTACAACCTCCCCTTCTTATGAAATTTTTCCCTCGAAATTAGGGTACGTACCTGGTATGTCGAATAGGTGAGGATATCTTGACTTCATCTCAGATTCTAACTCCCAAGTCATTTCTTCCACGTCGTGGTTTCTCCACAAAACTTTGACTTGAGGTATAACCTTGGAGCGTAGAATATGATCCTTCTTATCCAATATTTTAACAGGTAATTCTTCATACGTTAAATCTTCCTCTATCACGTCCGGTTCTAATTCAATAATATGGTTCGGGTCTTCCACATATTTACGTAACATGGATATGTGAAAAATATTATGAACACGAGACATACTTGGCGGTAAAGCGAGTCTATATGCCACAGTTCCTACTCGATCGAGGATTAAAAATGGGCCAATGAATCGAGGATTGAGCTTCTCTCTTTCCAAATCTCGTAACTCCTTTCCATGGAGCAACACGTAACAACACATGATCTCTAATATCGAATTCCACGTCCTTTCGATGAAGATAAGCATAACTCTTTTGTCGATCTTGTGAGGTTTTTATACGTTGTCGGATCGTTTGAATCTTTTTTGTAGTCATATGTACCAAATTCGGTCCAACAACGTTGCTTCACCCACCTCATCCCAACATACTGCAGAACGACACTTTCTTCCATACAACGCCTCAAATGGAGCCATGCCAATACTTGCTTGATAACTGTTGTTGTAGGAAAACTCCACCAATGGTAAGAACTTGTCCCAACTTCTCTTGAAGTCAAGGAAACATAGTCTTAATAAATCTTCAAGAGTTTGAATAGTCCTCTCTGATTGTCCGTCCGTCTGAGGATGATATGCCGAACTAAATCGTAAATCTGTGCCAATAGCTTTTTGCAAACTAACCCAAAATCTTGAAGTGAATCTTGGGTCTCGATCAGAAACTATGGATACTAGCATACCATGCAATCTTACAATCTCGTTTATATACATACTAGCAAGACGTTCAAGTGCATAAGTTTCTCGTATCGGTAAGAAATGAGAAGACTTGGTTAATCTATCAATAATGACCCAAATCACATCTATGCCTTGAGAAACCTTGGGAAGACCAGTAACGAAATCCATGGTAATGTGCTCCCACTTCCATTCTGGAATTTCAAGTGGTTGCAATGGACCTTTTGGTACTTGATGCTCTGCCTTGACTCGTTGACAAGTTAGACACCTTAAGATAAACAGCTCTATCTCTCTCTTCATATTGCTCCACCAAAATGTATGGCGAAGATCACGATACATTTTGGTACTCCCAGGATGGATTGCAAATGATGTGTTGTGCGCCTCCATCATGATTTTATACTTTAAATCAGGGTCGTTAGGAACACAAAGTCTGGAGTTGACTCGAAGTATTCCTTCTTCATCAATTCTTTCTTCCGGCATAACACCTTCTTGCACTTTTTTCCTCATACGCATCAGTTTTAGGTCTGTAATTTGAGCAGCTTTAACTTTATCAATTAAAGTCGGTTTTACTCGTATATTCGCCATCATCACATGAGTCCCTGGAGTCTTTAACTCTATCTCCATCCTTTGCAAGTCACACAAAATGGGCCTTTGCGTTGACAATATCGCACTCGTACCCGCATATGATCTTCTACTTAACGCGTCAGCTACCACGTTCGCTTTTCTAGGATGATATTAGATGGTATGATCATAATCTTTCAACAGTTCAAGCTAACGTCGTTGTCGCATGTTGAGTTCCTTTTGAGTGAAGAAATATTTGAGACTTTTATGATCCGTAAAGATCTCCACTTTCTCCCCATACAAGTAATGCCTCCAAATTTTAAGTGCAAAGACAACAGCTGCCAACTCTAGATCCTGAGTATGATAATTCCTCTTATATTCTTTGAGTTGTCGAGAGGCATAGGCTATGTCTTTCCCATGTTGCATGAGAACACATCCTAACCTTTTGCCCGAAGCATCATTGTAGATGACAAATCCCTCCGAGCCAGATGGTATTGTCAGAACAGGTGCTGAAATGAGTCTCCTCTTGAGTTCTTGAAAACTCTTCTCACATTCCTCGTTCCAACAGAATTTTATATCTTTCCGAGTCATCTGAGTTAATGGAGTAGCGATTCGAGAAAACCCTTCTACGAATCTCCAATAATAACCAGCTAAGCCGAGAAAGCTACGTACTTCGGTCACTGATTTAGGTTGCTCCCAGCTTTGAATAGCTTCAATCTTTGATGGGTCAACAGATATTCCATGACTTAATACCACGTGCCCAAGGAATGCTACTTCCTCAAGCCAGAACTCGCATTTCTTCAACTTGGCATAAAGCTTATATTCACGAAGCTTTTGGAGTATCAGCCTCAAGTGTTGATCATGATCTTCACGGCTTTTGGAATATATGAGGATGTCATCAATAAAGACGACCACAAAGTGATCCAAATATTCCTTAAATACTCGGTTCATCATATCCATGAAGGCAGCATGAGCATTAGTTAATCCAAAAGATATGACTAGGAATTAATAATGCCCGTATCGAGTTCTGAAAGCTGTCTTTGGAATGTCATCGGTTCTAATCTTCAATTGGTGATATCCGGAACGAAGATCAATCTTGGAAAAGAATTTGGCGACTTGCAACTGGTCAAACAGGTCATCAATACTTGGCAACAAATATCTATTTTTGATGGTGACATGGTTCAACTCCCGATAATCAATATAAAGTCGCATACTCCCATCTTTCTTTTTCACGAATAGAACAGGAGCACCCCAAGGAGACATACTAGGACGAATGAAATCGATGTCTAACAATTCCTGCAGTTGGGTCTTTAACTCCTGAAGCTCAATAGGAGCCCTTCGATATGGGGCTTTGGAAATAGGTTTTGTACCGGGTTCAAGGTCGATACAAAATTCAATTTCACGCTCTGGGGGTAGGCCAGGAAGTTCTTCAGGGAATACGTCAGGAAATTTATTAACAATAGAAATATCATTCAAAACTAACGTATTTTTGTTTAGATCCGTGACATGAGCTAAGAAAGCTTGACATCCATTTTTTAATAAACGAATAGCTTTATGGCTTGAGATGACAGTGATTGATTTTAATGGTTTGGTTGCTTGAATTCGCATAATAGGTTGGTTAGGAATATGAAAGCTAACAACCTTTCAAAAATAATCAATTTTTGCATGATGAGTAGTTAACCAATCAATCCCTAGAATTACGTCAAATGCAAGTATTTTCAATGAAATAAGATCGACAGGTAATGTAAGGGTACCGATTTGAACCAAACAAGACTTATAAATAGTGGATGTAATGAAGGTTTCTCCCAATGGAGTTTCAACAGATAAGTCAAAGTCTAATTTCTCCGGAGTCAAATTTAAATGTTGAGCGCAAGTAGGAGAAATAAAAGAATGGGTAGAAGCAGGTATCAAATAAGGTATATACTTCGCTAGAGTTTATTATAAGCTTACCCGTGATGACCTCGTTTGGGTTCCTTGCTTTCTGGGAGGTCACGACAAATGCTCTTCCTTGAACTACCGATTTTGACTTTTCTGAGACTGCCTTTGGTGCCTCCATCCTAGCTGAACTTGTCTTCGGTGAACGAAAAAATCGGGCTAGGTGACCTTCTCTTCCACAATTATAACATGCCTTGGACGGCATCGCGCAGTTTGGACTATATGTCCCTCCCCTTCGCATTTGAAACATATGATAGGTGGTCGTTCTCCTTCCTTAACAACGGGTGCTGATGCTGACGTCTTTCCATCATTGTTGAATTTCCTCTTCTTAAAATGTCCATTCTTATTGTTTTGGCCATGATTACCACCGAAGTGGTTACCATTTCTGGCATGCTGATTCCCACCACGCTTATTGTCACCGCTTCGATGACTGCTATCACTGGTATTATCATTTTGCCGGCTGCTCTCTTTTGGTTGGGTTGACTCATTATCGCACTACAATAATTGAGCCCTATTAACAACATCTGAATACAAATACATTTTATGAGAGATAAGATATTGACGTATCTCGGGTTTCAAACCTCTTAGAAACATTCGCGTCATTCTCTCCTCATTATCAACCAAATGGGACACAAACCGGGACAACTCGGCAAACTTGGCTTCGTACTGTGACACGATCATGTTGTTTTGCTCTAGCTTGATGAACTCTACCTCTTTCATGTGACAAATACTTTCGAGAAAGTACTTGTCGTTGAACAATTCTTGGAACTTCTCCCAAGTTATCTTCAGTGCGGCAGGTTGAGTACACTTTATAGATTCCCACCAGTAATCTGCCTCTCCTCGCAACATGAAGGTGGCAAAGGGAACCTTTTGTTCCTCGAAGCATCCTAAGACATCAAATATCTTGGTAATTTGCTTTATCCACGTCTCCGCCTTAAGTGGTTTTGACTCTCCAATAAACTTTGGTGGTCCCAGTTCCTTGAACTGCTTAGCGGTGACCGTCCGAGAGTTGCCAGTGTTTCCACCTACATTTTGGACAGGAGCCGCTCTTGCCTGATGTTGCATGAATTGCATAAAGCCTCTGAACATTCCATCATTCATTATTTGGTCAGTTTTGTTGTTTGCCTGAGGATTGTCACCTTCCTGATGCACATTATCCTGATTATTGATCTGTGGAGACTCAACGGTCTCCTGTCCTCCATTGATATTCTCAACATTCTCGTATGTCATTTTCAAATACTGCCACAAAATAAGGGTTAATTAACATATCACATATTATCCATATACTCTGACCGACCAATTAAATAACAAATAAACTTAGGTAGGTCAAACTAGTGAAGAAATTTCCCGTCTCTCCCCTCCTAGTTCTTGTCTCAAATTTTAGCCAGGGATCATATCCCTAAGCTTTGATACCAACTGTGACGCCCCCAAAATAGGTATACATCACCCATCTTGAGTCCCCAAATACATGGTACAAAATTAAAATACAACTTTATAATACAACAGTCGTGTAAGATACGACAAAACATAATATAAGAGTTTTAATAAGAATATTGTCATCTAGACAATATCCACACTCAATGAAGTCCTCATTACATTTATTGTCACACTATCTAACAGAATAGTGAGGACTACTAATGCTATCATCTGGACCATCACTCCGTTCCTCGTCTAGTCCCGGCTACGTTCTCATTTCCTGAAGAGAACAGTTAAAGAAAGGGTGAGCTCAACTAGCCCAGTAAGAAATATTATGACTAAGATAATGCAAAATAAATTATTCTTACCCTTCAAAAGTATAACAACTGATAGAATATAATAGACAACAAGTTTTAGATCAAAAACTGCAGTGGAAATAAACAATCCTTTAGAAGAGTCAAGTAGAGAATAAAATCTACTATCTTCTATGATTTAAAAGGTTTTTCATCACTTTTATCGCTGAGACTCAGCTTAATAAATAATTCACATCATCCCTACACTACGGCCAATGATATTCATTAGTATCATAACCACAAATTATCCATGCACTACGGGCCAAGGATATTCGTGTATTCATCAATGGTCATGATCATGCCAACAACTATCCATCAATGCACTACAGGCCAATGAGGACTTTTACCACATCATTTGTAACATTACGGTCATGATTATACCGGATAATCCTTGATCATAATCATACCAAGTCCATCTATACACTACAGGCCACAGATGACTTTCAACAGAATATAAACATGAGGATGATGACAATGATATATGAATTCAATAAAACAAGTTCAAGAATTAATTTGTCCAGGAACCAATAACGTCCAAATTGTCAACAAGGTACTGTTTTGTGGGGTAAAATTCAAGAATGCTCAGAAGAATATTTCCATGAAAAGATACTGGATGAAGCGCAAATATCAAGGATATTCCACTAATTTCATGGAGTATAGAAGTCAAAACTTTGACCAACTGAGTATAATAAGGAATGGAATAATAAAAGAAATCACTAGACATGCGATTGACCGTACAGGCAGGTTATTCCAACAGAATAATAAATAAAGAAATCAGGTCTGGCGTAAAATGCACAGACAGGATATTCCAACAGAATAATAAAGACGGAACCAGGTCCGACGTAAACACATGCAGAGCAAGGATATTCCAATAGAATAATAAAAGATGAACTAGGTCATGCGTAAAAGCACAGATGGGATGTTCCAATGAATAATAAAAGGCGGAACCGGTCCGAGCGTAAAACGCCTGACAGGATATTCAAAGCAGAATAATAAAGAATGGAATAACAGAAGAATTTCACCAAGTATGCGGTACTTCGCATAAACAGGTTATTCCAACATAATAATAAAGAATGGAATAACAGAAGTTCTCTTCATGAAGACGAAAGAAAGAAATAATACCCATTACCTCAAAAGAATATTGGATACTGGAGTAGTGAGGTAGTAGACTTCTCTTCTTCTTTCTCTCTATAATTTCTCTCTATAATAATTGCTCTATAGCTTTAGTGAATTGGTGAAAAATGAAGGAAGAATGAGCTTCTATTTATAGAAAAATATAGTTTCAATAATTGCACATTTTGGGGCTCAGAATATTACAATATAATACCTTCCTCTTTTCCTTTATTTTTAATTTATTCCTTCAAGTATTATCAAACTTGCACCACCTCCCCTAATAGTAAATCATGTGAATTAATAGTTTATTCATGTGACTCAATAGTAAAATCATGTGAAAAAACTAATTACATTATAGTACCTTCATCTATACCTCCATTTTTAACTTAGTCATGCAGGTATTATCAATCTTGCACCAACTCCCCTAATAGTACCAGAATGTGAATGAATAGTACAGTTATGTGAACAAATAGTTATAAGCATGTGAATTAATAGCAATTAAATGCTCATTTATCCGATTAATACCCGATTGGTCAATATAACCTCTAGACATCAATTATTATCGAAATAAATGTCGATTTTCACTAACACAAATAATTCCAACACAATGAAACTATTTTTATCAACAATAAAAATTTTGAAATTTTGAAGTTTGACTCTTCCCGAAAAAGTCAAATGTTGACTTTTTGACCAAAAAGTTAATCCCGAAAAATTTTGTGTTTATAGACTATTTTTACTAATTTCATCGTTCTGGACTCAAATATCATGTTTGCATCTCCAAATTCAACTCCGAACACAACTTTAATTTTAATAACATTCATCATTAATATTATAACTCACAATATTTATCAACCAGGTCGTTCCCAGGAAAGAGGGGGCTTTCCAATAAGGATTTCTCCCTATTGGGGCGCAATTAGGTGACTAAACCTCTCCTTGACAGAACTTTTAGACGTTGTAAATATTGCAATTTAATAATATGAATAACTTTGTCGTTTTATTTATTGATTTAATAAAATAACATATTATGCAGATGATACTGTGACAATAATCGAATCAATAATATGAGAGATATGATACAACAATTACTGTAGCAATAATTTAGCATAACTGAGTGACTTCTCACCTAAGCATCAATAATCAATACCGTGTGCTACTATGCAACCACGTGTATTACTGTACTTTTACTACCGAGTAGTTCAACAGTATTAACGGTAAAACTTCCGCCGTTATTTTCATAAATATATTTTTATCGTTTTCTCAATCCGACAATAATTTTGTTGTGGGATCCACCAATGATTGCGTCGTTGTACGAATATTCCCTTCTAAAACAAATATTCTCCGACCAATCGAATATAATATAACAACTTGCATACTTTGCAGAATTTATAAATACTACCCATAACTATAACATTATAATAAATTCATTCCATAATATTTAAAAATGATAATTATAGAAAAATCATCTTTATTCATAAAAGTTGGGGTCTTACAGAGCTTCTCTTAAGCTTAAAAGCACCTTTGCTTCATTATGGCCCATAATACAGAGGAATTTTTCAATCTTCTCCATGGGAATCTTCCCCTTTGATTTGATGGTAGGCTTCATCACCCTTTGGGGAAGATGCAGTGGATTCTCCTTTGACAGTACAACAGTTGTATGAGACGTGGATCCTTTAGCTTCTCCATAATTCCATGTGACTTTTTGTAAGTTGACAACAGGATACTGTGGTCTGAATTGTAAGCTAATCGGCTCTGGCGCAGCCACTTTCAAAGGATTGTCAGCACCTTTTAGCTGAATTGCTTGTATGGAAAATGGCCTGACAGTCTCATCAGCCTCAGCGGATATAACTACTACTAACCCCTTCCATTTGGTAGGATAAGTATTCTCAGTCTCGAATATCACAGTGTTATCTTCTGCTAGTTGCAGGACACCACTGTCAATTAGGTTCTGAATAAAGTGGCGAAGTGCCCAACATTCTTCTGTGCTGTGACCGCGAGAATGTGAGTGATATTGACATACTCCATCAGAGTTGAACCGTCTTGAACGGGGATTAATTGGAGGTAGAAGGGAGGTGATCCTTCCTTCATTGATCAGCATCTGAAATATTTCCTCCATAGGTTGGCCCAGGTATGTAAATTCCCTTCTATTGGCAAAATCCCGACGGGCTTTGGCACTTGCTCTCTTCGTAACTTTGTCTTCCAGTGTTTCATTTCCTGAAGGCGATGATGGAGTATTCATAAAAAAAGGAAAGAGACTAACATGCTCCTGGCTGACTAATTGGCCTGTGACTTGATGCTGATGAATCACCAGTTCTGCCAATTGCTCAACTTGTTTACAAAGAGCTTTCATCTTTCGTTCCATCACAAACTAGAACTTTGCATAATCCCATTTGTCAACACCGTCTTTGATGGTCTGGGATGATTCACCATTAAAATTAGAACTCCATCCACTGCTCCAATTAATCATATTGACCTCTTCTTCTTTGTGTTGAGGAAGAGGGTTGTCTTGCACATGAGGTTGATCTAGTTTGGTAACCACGATCTCACAATTTTCTATTAAATCTTGGATCTTGTGTTTCAAGGCCCAACAATCCTGAGTATTATGTTCGGTGCCCCGGCATGATAAGCACACTTCCGAGTAGCATTGAAACCCCTCCCATTCGGGTTGGCTAGTGGAAGAAGATGTGTGATTTTCTACTGAGTAGTCAGAAGATTAAGGATATTCTCGAGCGAGTCCCCTAAGGGTGTGAACGTTCGTGGGCGTTTTACTTCTCCACCTTTAGGTAATGGAGGGTTTGAAGACTGTGCTTGAAAAGTAGAGTAGTTTATCCTAGGGATAGGCATATTCTGACTGCCTTTCTGACCTTGTAGTATCAAGGAAACATCCTCCTCTTTCTTCTTATGGACCCTCTGGGGGTTGTTTCAATAAGTCGCAGACTGGATGTGCTCAGTAACTGCTTTAAGAGTGGCTAGATCTTGAATCTTTCCTGACTTCAATCCCATATCAGCCATCTCACCGTGTTTGATCATTTCAGAAAATGGTTTGCCAATACCAGCTAATACTCTTTCATGGAAAGGAGCCTCTTGTGTGTCTATGAAGGTCATAACCATTTCTGACTCCATCATAGAAGGAATAACTTGAGCAGCAAGGCGCCTCCACCTTTGAACATACTCTCTGAAAGACTCATTGGACTATTTCTTGACCTTAGTAATCTGGTACCGGTCAGGAGCCATCTGAGACTGGAAGCTGTACTGAGTGAGGAAGGCATGAGCTAGCTCTTCCCAACTATGGATCTTTGAGTTGTCTAATCTGGTATACCATGAATGGGCTTCTCTAGTCAGACTCTTTTGGAAGAGCTGCATTCTAAGCTTCTCATTTTCCGCGTAAGACCCAAGTTCTCCAATGAACACCTTTAAATGTGTGTAAGGATCCCCTAACCCATCATACTTTTCAAAGTCAGGAGTTTTAAACTTCTCTAGATAATGAACACTAGAGAATATACAAAGGACATCATATGAAACACTCCCATGTGTTCCAATCCCTTTGAGAGAATGGATGGTTTCTTCCATTTGAAGGACTTTCTTCCTGATATCACCGATGTCGGGATCTCCTTTGAGATAGGTGTTTTTAGGGGTTTTGTTGGTTGTATCCAACTGAAGTTCCGGATCTATTTTATCCAAAGCTTGGGTTCCTCCCTGTGCAAAGGATTCTGTATGTGTGGGCATTTTTGGGCTTGAGTAGACTGATGTAGTTCTTTAAGCAGAACAACTAAATCTGTAATCTGTTTACTTAATCCGTCAAATTCTTCACGAGAAACAGGATTAGATTGGTCAGATGAAGACATGATTGGCTGCAGGCTTGTGGCCTTTTTGGATTTTGAGTGGGTAACATGCCCAATTATTTCCCTACAAAAACTTATGTAGTTTAGTCTTTAGGGAATGTGAAAATTTTTATATGCTATGTAATGTATCCGTTTTAGGAATATTATCCTGTAAAACAGACTTTAGCTATTTGTGATACAGGATAGCATGCTAATTTAAATATGCATGTCCACATATTTCTTCATATTTTCCATTACAATGGATTGATATGAAATGATATTACAAGTAAATGCTTTTATAAGTAATTGAAAATAGAAAGCATGAAGAGACTTTCCTCTGCGTTTGGTTTATCAGAGGCTAACCTATCCTAGGTTTACTCTCGCGGCTTTTTGGCATGAAGGTTCCCAGATCATCGCAATCTACTTGGCGGGAAGTTAATCCGGTCTTTCAACTGAATCGAATCTGGGTGGTGCCTTTCCTGAGCCTTGTTGGAATTAGTCTCCCTACGAGTACAGTAATCAAACACCGACAGGATAGCCTCCTGGTGGAGGAACCACACAACATACATTCACATATAACGTGTCTCACCGTTTATGAAAATGATTACATGTGCGAAACACTAATATCACAAGCAGCTATAGTGTAAAACATTAAGTGCAATAAATAAATGCATTCGTACACATTCATCAAAATGTAAATGTAACATCCACACACAAGCATATAATAGTTTTGAAAAGTTTGTAGTAGCAGCTTAAGCCCTCTTACTGGAGTCCCCAACAGAGTCGCCACCTGTCGACGTCAGGATTTTTATTTGTCCATTTTTTGTTCTTGTTCTTTGGTGTTCTCATGTTAGGTGAGATTTGTTTGAAAAAACAAGTTGTGAAAAGGTCCGATATATATTATGCCGACGATTAGACTGTAAGAGTCGTCAGTTGGTGTTTTTAAATGGTTGAACCAACGCAATCGAGAAAAGGTTTGCACATTGACCTAGTGATGTGATACTGCTAAACGGGTCTGTGAAACCGAGATTCATTTAGGGTCTGAGGGCTTGATTATGCGGAGTGAAGGTGTTAGGCACCCCCCGACATCTGTGTTACCATGGTAACCGCCACTTTTCAAGAAACTATTATATGAATATGTGTGTGTGTGGGTCAATGTGCAATTATGTGGAAGTAGTGCGAGGCCTCGTTTGCACCTATATACACAGGGTTTGAATTTGTGTAAAAATTCAGTTTTAAACAAGATATAGCAGTGATGTTTTGTGAAAAAGGTTTTTTCAAACCCTTATGCTCAATAGTAATTGAGACCTTTTACACTTCCATCTTATTAAATGTTCGGCTTGATTGCTTTTAATTTTCGAGATGCGAAGCATCTTCGAGAAAATAATGTACAAAGCAGTGCCGAACTCCTCATGGGCATGGGAGCCATCTAAGAAAATTCAAACACTGTGAATAATTTACAAGCTGCTTACAGCTGAAAATGTCCATCACGAGAATTGAATCTAGATTCAGTAGACTGAATATGTGATCACATGATTCCTTGTGTAAGACCCCAACTTTTATTAATAAAGAATAATTTTCTCGAATTATATTTTTGAATATTATGGTGTGAAATTGATATAATGTTATAATTGTGGGTAATATTTACAAATTTTGCAATGTAAGCAAGTGGTTATATAATATTCGATTGGTCGGGAAATATTCGTTTTATCAGGAAATATTCATACGACGACACAAATCATTGGTGGACCCCACAACAAAAGTATTGTCGTAGTTAGAAAATGACAAAATTATCTTTTTATAAAAATAACGGCGAAAGTGTTACCGTTAAAACTGTTGAACTACCTAGTAGTAAAAGTACAGTAATACGCGTGGTTGCATTGTAGCACACAATATTGATTATTGATGCTTACGTGAGAAGTCACTTAGTTATACTCAATTATTGGTACATTAATTACTGCATCATATATCTCATATTATTGATTCAATTATTGTCACAGTATCATCTGCATAATATGATATATTATTAAATCAATAATTGAGAGGACAAAGTTATTCATATTATTAAATTATAATATTTACAAGGTCTAGAAGTTCTGTCAATGAGAGGTTAGATAATCTAATTGCGCTCCAATAGGGAGAAATCCTTATCGGAAAGCCCCCTCTTTCCTGGGAACGACCTGATTGTTAAATATTGTGAATTACAATATTAATGATGAATAAGTTCGTGTTGATTAAAGATGAAATTGATAGTTCCATTATGTGGAAATTATTAGTGTTAGTGGAAATCGACATTTATTTTGATATTAATTGATGTCTGGAGGTTATATTGACCAATCGGGTAATTAACAGGATAAATGAGCAATTAATTGTTATTAATTCACATGCTTATAACTATGTGTTCACATGTGTGTACTATTGATTCACATGATTTACTATTAGGGGAGTTGGTGCAAGATTGATAATACATGCATGACTAAGTTAAAACTAGAGGTATAAATGGAGGTACTATACTGTAATTCGTATTTTCACATGTCTAGAACTATTGATTCACATGATTTACTATTGATTCACATGATTTACTATTAGGGGAGGTGGTGCAAGTTTGATAATACTTGTAGGACTAAATTAAAAATGAAGAAAAAGAGGAAGGTATTATACTGTAATATTTTGAGCCCCAAAATGTGCAATTATTGAAACTATATTTTCCTATAAATAGAAGCTCATTCCTTCATTATTTTTCACCAATTTTTTAAAGCTATAGAGCAATTATTATAGAGAGAAATTATAGAGAGAAAAAAGAAGAGAAGTCTGCTACCTCACTATTCCAGTATCCAGTTTTCTTCTGAGGTAAGGGGTATTATTTCTTTTGTATTCATGAAGAGAGTTATTTCTTTAAATACTCGTAAGGGTTGTTTTTCCATTCTTTATTATTATGTTGGAATAACATGTCTATGCGAACTATCGCATACATGGTGAAATTCTTCTGTTATTCCATTCTTTATTATTACATTGGAATAAATATGTCTCTTGATCTAAATGCATACACAGTGAATTTCGTTGTTATTCTATTCTTTATTCTTCTGTTGTAATATCTTGTCTGTGTGAATTACGCATGACCTGGTTCCATTCTTTATTATTCTATTTGAATAACATGTCTGTGCGGTCTATCACATGACTGGTGAATTCTGTTGTTATTTCCTTCTTTATTATTCTGTTGGAATATCCTATCTGTGCGGATTACGCATGACCTGGTTCCATACTTTATTATTCTATTGGAATATCCTGTCTGTGCGGATTACGCATGACTTGGTTCCATTCTTTATTATTCTGTTGGAATAACCTGTCTACGCGGACTACCGCATGCATGATGAATTCTTCTGTTATTCCATTCTTTATTATTCTGTTGGAATAACCTGTCTGTGTGGACTACCACATGCATGGTGAATAATCCTTCGTATTCATTCTTTATTAAATTGTGGAAATAATCTGTCTACATGGATTACTGCATGGCGGGTGAAAATCCATTTGCAGTTTCGTATATTCTATTATACTCGTTTGAGGTATCATTTCTTTTGTACTCGTCATGAAATATCATTTTCTTTGGCATTTTTCTATTACGAGTTACTATTCACGGGTTACTATTTATTCAGTTACTATTTACTTTAGTATTATTCACTCGGGTATTTGAAGCACTTTTCGTGTCGGAGTACTATTCACGAGTTACAATTCACGGGTTACTATTCATCCAAATTAATATTCACCCGAATATTATTCACTCGGGTATTTGGAGTACTTTTCATGTTGGAGTACTATTCACGAGGTACTATTCCTGAAGTATTATTCACAGGGTACTATTCACGGGGTACTATTTGCAGAAAAATATATTTACATTACATCCAATTATTTTTTTGGTACATGAATATTATTCTTGAATTTGACTCCACAAAGCAGCATCATGTTGACAAATTGGACGTTATTGATTATTGGATAAATTAAATTATAAATCTTCAAAATTTATCCTTGAACTTGTTTTATTGAATTATTATGTCATTGTCATCATCATCATGCTTATATTGTGATGAAAGTCATCTTTGGCTTATGTGCATAGATGGACTTGGTATGATTATGACCAGGGATTATTCGGTATAATCATGACCGTAATGTGACGAATGATGTGGTGAAAGTCCTCATTGGCCTGTAGTTCATTGATGGACAGTTGTTGGAATAATTATGACCAGGGATTATTCGGTATAATCATGACCATTGATGATTACATGAATATCCTTGGTCGTAGTGCGAGGATGATTCGATTTTATTTATTAAAATTTGAGTCTCGTGATAAAGTTGATGAAAAACTTTTAAATCATAGAAGATAGTAGATTTTATGCTCTACTTGACTCTTCTAATGGATTGCTTATTCCGCTGCAGTTTTTGATCTAAAACTTGTTGTCTATTATATTCTATCAGTTGTTATACTATTGAAGGCTAAAGATAATTTATTCTGCATTATCTTAGTCATAATATTTCTTACTGGGCTAGTTGAGCTCACCCTTTTCTTTCATAGTTCTCTTCAGGAATTGAGAACGTAGCTGGGACTAGTCGGGGAACAGAGTGATGATCCAGATGTTTGCATTAGTAGTCCTCACTATTCTGTGAAATAGTGTGATAATAAATGTAATGAGGACTCCATTGAGTGTGGATATTGTCTAGATGGCAATATTCTTATTAAAACTCTTAGATTATGTTTTGTCGTATTTTACACGACTGTTGTATAATTAAGTTGTATTTGAATTTTGTACCATGTATTTCTGGTGACTCAAGATGGGTGATGTATACCTGTTTTGGGGGCGTCACGAGTTGGTTTTAAAGCTTAGGGATATGATCCATGGCTAAGATGTGAGACAAGAACTAGGAGAGGAAAGACGGGGAATTCCTTCGCTAGTATGACCTACCTAAGTTTATTTGGTATTTAATTGGTTTGTCAAAGTATAGGGATAATATGTGATATGTTAATTAACCCTTGTTTTGTGACAGTATTTAAAAATGACATCCGAAAATGTTGAGATAAGCAATGAAGCACATGAGACCGTTGAGTCACCAACGATCAATATCCAGGATAATGTGCAACAGGAAGACAATAATCCTCAGGTAAACAATAACACCGATGAAATAATGAATGATGGGAGAGACTCCTGTTCATAATGCAGGTGGAAACAATGGCAACCCACGGTCGGTCACCGCTAAGCAGTTCAAGGAGCTGGACCACCGGAGTTTTTGAGAAAACCAGAACCACTTAAGGCGGAGATGTGGTTAAAGCAGATCACCAAGATATTTGATGTCTTGGGATGCTCCGAGGAGCAAAAGGTTCCCTTTACCACCTTTATGTTGCGTGAAGAAGCGATTCTTGGTGGGAATCAGAAACGTACTGACTGACACACACTCAAGATGTCTTGGGAGAAGTTCCAAGAGCTGTTCAACGACAAGTACTTTCCCGAAAGTATTCGTCACATGAAGAAGGTGGAGTTTATCAAGTTGGAGCAAAATAATATGACCGTGTCGCAATACGAGACTAAATTTGTGGAGTTATTCCGGTTTGCATCCCATTTGGTTGATAATGAGGAGCGAATGACGAGAATGTTTCTAAGAGGTTTGAAACTCGATATACGTCAATACCTCATTTCTCACAAATTATGTTTGTATTCAGATGTAGTGAATAGGGCTCAGTTATTGGAGCGCGATAATGAGTCAGCACAACCAAAAGGTAACGAGCAACAACTCGATAATAATCGTACCAGTGGAAATGGCCATCGGAACAACGATAACCATCGTGAAGGAAATTATCATGCCAGAAATGGTAATCACTTCTGTGGTAATCATGGCCAATATAATAGAAGTGGAAATTTCAAGAAGAGGAGATTCAATAATGATGGAAAGATGTCAGCACCGGCACCTGTTAAGGAAGAAGGATGACCGCCGGTCGTATATTACAAATGCGGAGGGGAGGGACACATCAGTCCAAACTGTACACAGCATTCCAAAGCGTGTTTCAATTGTGGAAGAGAAGGTCACCTAGCCCGATTTTATCGTGCACCAAAATCAAGTCCAGCTGGGACGGTGGCACCAAAGACGGATACGGACAAAACAAAGTCAGTGGTTTCAGGAAGAGCATTTTTCGTGACTTCTCAAAAAGTGAGCAACTCGAACGAAGTTAGCACGGGTTTGTTAATTATAAATTCTTGCGAAGTCTATACCTTATTAGAAATCGATTTTACCCATTCTTTTATCTCTCTTGCTTGCGCTCAACGTTTAAATTTGACTCCGGAGAAGTTAGACTTTGACATATAGGTTGAAACTTCGTTACTAGAAACCTTCGTTACTTCTACTGTTTATAAATCTTGTTTGATTCAAATCGACACTTTCACGTTACCTTTCGATCTTATCTCTTTGAAAATACTTGCCTTTGATGTGATTTTAGGAATCGATTGGTTAACTACTTATCAAGCTTTTCGTAAGGTTGCTAGCTTTCATATTCATAACCAACCTATTATGCGAATTCAAGGAACCAAACCACTAAAGTCAATCATTGTCATATCAAGCCATAAGTAAAGAGCCCCGAGCCTTTCGCTGGTGACTTCCTTGTGTAGAATGTATCGAAGCCAGACTTTTTGTAGGTGACGTCGTGAATGACGATGGCAAGTTGATAGGTATCAATGTGACGTACTATCCAAGTCTTGGATGAGAGTCACAATTTTGAATGATATTTCTATTGTTAATAAATTTCCTGACGTATTCTTGAAGACTTCTTAGCCTACCCCTAGAGCATGAAATCGAATTTTGTATTAACCCCAGCACAAAACACATTTCTAAAACCCTCAAATATTTTCTTTACCCAAAACAAACGTGTAATATGTCAAAGACGTTGGCTCGAGCTATTGAAGATTATGATCGTACCATTCAATACCATCGTGGGAAAAGCAAACGTGGTAGCTGACGCGTTGAGTAGAAGATTGTATGCATTTACGAGTGCGATGTTGTTAACACAAAAACCCATTTCTTATAACTTACAAATGATGGAGATAGAGTTAAAGACTCTAGGGACTCACGTGAAGATAACGAATATACGAGTAGAATCGACTTTAATTGATAAAGTTAAAGCCGCTCAAGCTACACACTCGAATCTGATGAATGTGAAGAAGAAGGTTTAAGAAAGCGTTATCTCAACCCTCGATTTAATTGGCCCATTTGAAATCCTCGATCGAGTAAGAACTGTGGACTATAGACTCGTTTTACCGCCAAGTATGTCGCGTGTTCATAACGTTTTTCACGTATCGATGTTACGTAAATATGTGGACGGCCCGAACCACATTATTAAATTAGAACTAGACGAGATAGTAGAAGATTTAACGTATGATGTGACGCCCCCAAAATAGGTATACACGACCCATTCTGAGTCGCCAGATATCACACTATAACAATCAAATACAAACTTTATTTATACAACTGTTGAACTGTCGTATAGAATACGACCACAGTTAACTGTGAGTTTTAATACAAATGTATGTAACTCTCATGGTGCCTCGACCACAACCTTACAATGGTACTTTACATAAAAGTATAGTCAAAAACTGTTTTAAAAATTAAAATCTTTGGAAAGTGCTCAAGGAAACCTTCATACATGGGAGGCTATGCATCTAGGTTATGATAGATATCATATGTCCACAGAATTATCCTTGGTTGACCCAATAGACCCCAAAGAAAAACGAGAAGATTACTATCATCTTTTTTGCAATGGTGAGTCTTCTCTTGATATATTTATCTCCACTGTCTCCAAGTGAAAATTATATTTCAAATAAACTCCAAGATCATATAGGTAGTGCTCGTAGATATACTCAATAAGTGGATGTGCATGTACATCTTATGATAACACGAGGTTGTATGTCATTAGACATCTTGTATGATAGTGGCAAAACACCCTTCCAAAGTTGGGTTCACCTCACCCTATTTGGTTCACCAAAATTAAATATCAAATGATGCATACAATACGACACAGTTATCTAAATTTCTCAATAAATTTATTTTCATTCTATTTAGGGAGAACCTCAACAGCTATAGACCACCGTTCTATTCTCCTGTTATCCCCGCTCGACCCAGCTACACTCTTATTACCTGAAAGAAATTGTGAAGCAAAAAAGGTAAGCACAACTAGCCCAGTAAAGAATATCATGACTAAAGATAATTTATATTATCAATATTCTTCATCAGTAATAAATCAGAGATTTAGAACATATGGTAGATGATAAAACTTTTCAACTATAGTTGCAGCGGAACGAGCAATCCATTAGAAGAGTTAAATAGACCATCAGATCTATTATCTTTACTATGTTAAAAGTCCATCGATAATGTTTTATCCCTGTAACATCAATCAACAATTCCTGTCCACAATCATATGAATAACTCATAATCATAATTGTGATTCTAAATTCCTCTTCGCACCCAGGACGAAGATAATTTTCATCACCTATCTTCACCTGAAACATCAAAAATCATGGTTATACCAAATCACAATTTTCGCTCATAATCATACTAATAAATTCATCTTTTGCACTACGATCAAAGATATTCATTAACAATTCATCTTTTACTACTGGGCCAAAGATATATTGTATTTTAGAAGAGTCAAGTAGAGCATGATATCTACTATCTTTTACAAATTAAAAATTTATTATCAATATTTTATCGCTGAGACTCAGCTTAATAAATATTCCACATCATCGAATCACCCCTGCACTACAGCCAAGGATATTCGTTAATATCACATCCATGAATTATCCATGCGCTACGGGCCAAGGATATTCATTATTATCACATCCATGAATTAATATTTCATTGCTGAGACTCAGCTCAATAATTAATCCACATCATCGAATCATCCTTGCACTACAGGCCAAGGATATTCGTTAATATCACGACCACAAATTACCTATGCACTACGGGCCAAAGATAATCGTGTTTTCATCAACGGTCCTGATCATGCCATAAAATAATTCATCTTTGCACCCTTGGCAGAAGAGAATCCATAACCATAATCATACCAAAAACTGTTCATCAATGCACTACGGGCCAATGAGGACTTTTACCACATCATTTGTAACATTACGGTCATGATTATACCGAATAATCCCTGGTCATAATCATACCAATTTCATCTATGCACTACAGGCCACAAATGACTTTTATCATAATATAAGCATGAGGATAATGACAATGATATAAAGAATCAATCAAATGAGATAAAGAATAAATATTAAACATTTATAATATAATTTATCCAGCGTTCAATAATAACCAAATGTTATTAATCACTTAATAAACTCATAATCTAATATCATTAATATTATAACAATATTTTAATCATTTCTTAAACTTATAAATAATTTATTTCAATTGTTTACACTTTAAAAAATAATGCATTTAATCATTCAAAAATGTCATACTTATAAGATTTCATCATCAATGATCAATTCCTTCATCAAAAAACTGCATATACACTATATAGGATTCTCAAGCTATAAAATTCTATTTTCCAATTTTATTACTTCACATAACATTTTTAATTTATTTACTCATAACTGGTTCATTTTCATGAAAAATACCAAATCAGTCCCAAAAATATTTCTTTTCTGGGATTTAGCAGAATATAGTCCCATATTGAACATATATTTTTCTCAGAATTTTTAAAATTCCTTTACTATTTTTCATATGGCTAAAATTGCCGAATATTTAGACATTTATCATAAATTATACTTTTGTCCAAAAATTCCAAAATTTACAGGATATACTCCTGTTATATACATATACTCCCAATAAAATTTTACCAATTTTGGAGTTAACCACAAGGAGTTATAAGGGTTTACTTTTAAAATAGTCTTTTCTCGTAAAATTCATAACTCTTAATCTTTACATCCAAAAATCATCATTTTTGGACACAATACAGAAAACTCATCAAATTATCATTTCAATTTTTTTCAGAATTTTTGAGGGACAAAAAAATTATGAAACTGCCCCCGGCAGAAACCCCTTTTTAATGAAAATTCTATTCGTATGAATACGAAGGATCATTCACCATGCATGTGGTAATCCATATAGACAGGTTATTCCAATAGAATAATAAAAAATGGAATAATGAAGAATTCACCATGCATGCGATAGATTGCGTGACGAAAGTTATTCTCAACGAATAATAAATAATGGAACGGAGTTATGCGTGCTTACGCATGCAGGATATTAAGCCAGAATAATAAAGAATGGAACGGTCGTGCGTAAGCGCACGAACAAGATATTCAACGAGAATAATAAAGAATGGAATAACAAAAGACTTCACCGGGCATGCGATAGAGCCTTACGGATAGGTTATTCTAACGAATAATAAATAATGGAACAAAGTCGAGCGTAAATGCCTTACTAATTGGATATTCCAATAGAATAATAAAGAACAGAATAATAGAAGAATTTCAACATGTATACAGTACTTCGCATAAACAGGTTATTCCAACATAATAATAAATAATGGAATAACATAACAATTTCACCAAGTATAGGGTAGTCCGCGTATACAGGTTATTCCAATAAAATAATAAAGAATGGAATAACAAAATTTTTCTTCATGAATACAAAAGAAATAATACCCCTTACCTTTGAAAGAAAAGTATTCTGACTGGTAGGGCGATGATATACTCAAAGAAAACTTGTACTACGCTCAAAGCTTTCTTAAACTCTAAAGAAATATGCTCAAGATTATAGAAGAAGAACTCTCTCTATAGTTTCTCTCTCTAGAGTTTCAGTGAATTCGTAAGAAATAATGAATGAATGAGCTTCTATTTATAGGAGAATGGACTGAATAGTAACTAATTCATGAACGGTTCAAATTGATTTACTTTTAATCGGACGGTCCATATTGATTTAATAAAATATTCTAATAAAACAAATTCTTTTAAATAAAATATAATATATTCTATTTATAATCTAATAAAACGAATAACTTTATAAAAGTATTATGTTTTATATAAAAAGATTTTACTATGCGAAAAAACACTATGCAGCAATTATGCAACACTATGCATAATAAAATATAATATATTCTATTTATAATATAATAAAACAAATAACTTTATAAAAGTATTACTTTTTTATATAAAAAATTTACTATGCAAAATACTATGCATAATAGAATATAATATATTCTATTTATAGTCTAATAAAACAAATAACTTTATAAAAATATTATGTTTTATATAAAAGATTTTCTATTTTATTACAATAATAATACTAATAAAACAAAATTGAGTGACTTCTCACATAAGCATCAATAATTAATCTCAGTGTGCTACTCTTATCAACCACGCAGCATATTCTTTATTTTTAACACCGGGTGTTTCAACAATTAATGGTAAAACTTACCGTTATTTTCATAAAAATATTTTTATCGTTTTTCTCAATCAGAGTAATAATTCCGTTGTAGAGGTCTACCCGATGATTGTGCCGTCGTCACGGATATTTTTTCGAAAAAGAATATTTCGACCAATCGAATATTATACAACAACAACACATACTTTGCAAAATTTATAAATATTACCCACAACTATAACATTATATCAATTTTATTTCATAATATTCAAAAATGATATTTATAGAAAAATCATCTTTATTCATAAAATCTGGGGTCTCATATATGAGGAGATACCTGTTAAAATCTTGGATAAGAAGGATCATATTCTACGCTCCAAGGTTATACCTCAAGTCAAAGTTTTATGGAGAAAATACGATGTGGAGGAAATGACTTGGGAGTTAGAATCTGAGATGAAGTCAAGGTATCCTCATCTCTTCGGCATACCAGGTATATACCCTAATTTCAAGGACGAAATTTCATAAGAAAGGGAGGTTGTAAGACCCCAACTTTTATGAATAAAGAATGATTTTCTCGAATTATATTTTTGAATATTATGGTGTGGAATTGATATAATGTTATAGTTGTAGGTAATATTTACAAATTTTGCAATGTAAATAAGTGGTTATATAATATTCGATTGGTCGGGGAAAATTCGTTTTATCAGGGAATATTCGTACGACGACACAATCATTGGTGGACCCCACAACGGAAGTATTGTTGTAGTTAGAAAGCAGCGTAATTATCTTTTATAAAAATAAGCGGCGAAAGTGTTACCGTTAAAAGCTGTTGAACTACCCAGTAGTAAAAAATGATGAGTCTGGTTGCATAAGAAAGCACACCATGATTGATTATTGATGCTTACGTGAGAAGTCACTTAGTTATACTCAATTATTGCTACAATAATTGCTGCATCATATCTCTCATATTATTGATTCAATTATTGTCACAATATCATCTGCATAATATGATATATTTTTGAGATGACAAAGTTATTCATATTAATAAATTGCAATATTTACAATGTCTAGAAGTTCTGTCAATGAGAGGTTAGATAATCTAATTGCGCGCCAATAGGGAGAAATCCTTATCGGAAAGCCCCCTCTTTCCTGGGAACGACCTGGTTGTTTAATATTATGAATTATAATATTAATGATGAATAAGTTCGTGTTGATTAAAGATGAAATTGATAGTCCCATTATGTGGGAATTATTAGTGTTAGTGGAAATCGACATTTATTTCGATATTAATTCATGTTTGGAGGTTATATTGACCAATCGGGTAATTAACCGGATAAATGAGCAATTAATTGTTATTAATTCATATGCTTATAACTATGTGTTCACATGTGTGTACTATTGATTCATATGATTTACTATTAGGGGAGTTGGTGCAAGATTGATAATTCTTGCATAACTAAGTTAAAAATGGAGGTATAGATGGAGGTACTATACTGTAATTCGTATTTTCACATGTCTAGAATTATTGATTCACATGATTTACTATTAGGGGAGGTGGTTCAAGTTTGATAATACTTGCAGGACTAAATTAAAAATGAAGAAAAAGTGGAAGGTATTATACTGTAATATTTTGAGCCCCAAAATGTGCAATTATTGAAACTATATTTTCCTATAAATAGAGGCTCATTCCTTCATTATTTTTCACCAATTCACTAAAGCTATAGAGCAATTATTATAGAGAAAAATTATAGAGAGAAAGAAGAAGAGAAGTCTGCTACCTCACTATTGTGACAACCCGATATTTTCTATAAAAATAATTAAGAAATTTTGCGTATAAATTTTTTTTTTCTTTAATGACGAGACTAAGTGTCAAGTAATGTGAACGATAAATACGAATATATTTATTACTTAAAAAATTAGAAATAATTTTGGAATAATTAATTACTACAAATTATATTTTTATGGTAATTAATTTTACAAGAGAAATGTTTTTATTAATTATTTTCCATGATAACATGATTGGAAATAATATATGAAGTGATAATTGGAATTATATAATAAATATTTTATTATATGATTTGTTTGAGAATAATTAAGTTAACTATTTTAAGCGATTCTTGATGTTGTGTAAGAAAGAAAGTCGGATATGAGATCCAAACCACGAATTGGAATTGTGATCAAGAGATGAGAATAATAATATTATATTATTGTTATAATGATTTTCTGATACAATAATTATGTACTATATATATATATGAGATGAGGATAATATTGAAATTGATGGCGGTCGATTAGGTCATAGCATATTACCGTCTTTGTGAAACCCTAATTATTAAACTTAGTTATGAGAAATGGTGAGTAGTATTTGTGTATAAGAAGTTTCTTGTGTATATGAAGGTTCTTTGTGTATAAGATGTCGGTAATTAGAAGAAAACCCTAATTACTGTTGTTTGTCGATAATTAGGACAAACCCTAATTATTACAACCCTAATCGGTTGAAGTTAGAGATCGTAATGACTGTGTTAGAACATACACAGATAATTAGAGAACCCTAATGGTCAATTAGAAATCCTAATTGATGGCGTTAAGAAACCCTAATTAGAAAACCCTAATTTTTCAATCAAAACCCTAATTTAAAATTATTGGGTTTAATTACGATGTTAATGTATAAAAGTTTTAATTTACCAAAGGATAAGAAGTAATTGGTAAATGATAAGAATTACCATCTAGTGATTAAATATTACATTTAATTGCTATGTACAAGAATGCCCATGAAATTATATGGGAAATTACCAAAATACCCTTTTTGTCCATTTTAGTGTATTATTAGTAGCATTGTTGCTAGAATCTTTGCAAAAGCTAGCCAACCACCACCTTCTAGAATTCCCTCATGCTACTATACCATTACACCTCAATTATACAACCAAATTGAGCATCCAAGGCATTTGAATTATTCTATAAATAGATTGGAGAGAGTTAGCATTTTTGTACACTAAAATTCATCCAACTCTCATCCTTAAGCTTCTCTCTCTAAAAACCTACAATTATTGTAGCATATCGGTCCCTAAACAAAGCCCAACCATCACAAACAACAAATCGGAAGCATCAAGAAGCGAAATCAAAATCAATCTTGAAAAGGTAGAAATCCTAAATTCTAGAAATCCTTGATTCGATGTTAATTGATGCAATTGATTGTTTAAAGTAGTGTAATAGAGAGTCTATTAATGTTACGGGTTGTAAAATCATGAACCCATAACATCAAAGTGCAATTTGAAGATTTGAGCAAGTTGGAAAAACCAAGATTACGTGATTTTTGGGCAAATGTCAAGACTTATATCTCTGTGATTATTCTTTGTTTTTGTTGTTTAAAAGTTGTTAGGTGTAGCTTGTTATGTGGTATTTAAACTTCAAAAGGAATCAGGTCTATATCTATTATAGATCGGGATTTATAAGCGGTCAAAGTGGGTTGGCCAAGCATTGACCATTTGTTTTCAAACCGGAAAATATTCTAAGTGTCCGAAATGTTTTTTTGGAAAATGTCGAGGCCTTATATCTCGGTCATCTTTAATGTATTTTGTGTTCTAAAGGTTGATATGTGTAGCTTGTTATGTGGTATTTAACCTCCAAAAAGAATCAGGTCCATATATATTACGGATTAAGAGTTATTTAAGGTCAATTTGGGTTGTGGCATTGGCCGGAAAATTCAGGCGCGCCGAGAATTTTCTAAGTGTTGATTTTTCTTACAAGGTTCGACCATACTTTAGATGCTTGATTTATTGTTGTTATGATGATGTTAAGTGTTGGAGTTGTAGTCCTACATGTTGTCTACACACTTTGGAATTGATAGATCACATAAAAGTTACACGATCATCACGTTATAGAGGTCCAAAGTAGGCACCTCGAAGTTGTTCTTCGTGAGAAACGACTTTGGTAGCTACTTTGATGGCCGATTTATCCCAGATCTGATGTTTATTTAGAGGTTATGATTGTTGGATCTTGTAGTCTTGTATTTCCTCTACAAGACCCAATTTATAGATTGTCCAAATTCGTTAAGATGAGAGAGTTATTCACGGTCAAAGTAGCCCACTCGGTTCTGCCTTATGAAGATGCGGGTAGGCTCAAGAACACCTATATGACAGTTACTGTCACTATAGGGGCCTTTATGACAGATTTTAATTATTTTAATTTACGATTTTAGGAAATTAATTTAAAAATTAGAAAAATTAGTTTTTAATTATTAAAATACCAAATAAATTATGAAAAATTATTTTAAAGTCCGAAAAATAGTTTTTAATTATTTTGAGTATATTTCATAAATATTTAATATTTTTGAAATATAAAAGGTATTATTTATTTAATTATAATATTAAATAAATGATTTAAAAATAGTTTTAATTCATAAAAAATCATGAAAAATTATTTTATGGTATAAGAAAATATTTTGAGTTATTTTCCATGACTTTTAATATTTTGTGATGAATTTCATTAATTAATTATATATTAATGATATTAAAGTTATTTAATGATTATATTAAATAATTTAGTTTAAAATGATTTTAATATTATAAAAATCATTTTAAATGAAATTAAGGTATTTAAAAATATTTTAAGTTATAAAATATAACTTTTAATATTTAAAGGATAATTTCATTAATAATTTAATATTAATGATATTAAGATAATATTAATGATATTTAGTTTATTTAATAATTATTATTAAATAAATAGTTTAAAAATGGTTTTATTTATTTAAAAATCATTTAAAGAGGATATTAAGGATTTAAAAATATTTGAAGTTATAATTAATGACTTTTAATATTTGGATGAATAATACATTAATATTTATATATTAATGGTGATTATTTAAAATTATTTTAATTGTTGTAAAAATCATTTAAGGGTAATATAAATGTTTTAAAGATAGTTTGAGTTATTATAAATAACTTTTATATTTTTGGGCAATGGTTTCATTAATAGTTTAATATAAATTAATTATTAATGATAATGGAATTATTTAATGTTTAAATCATTTAATTATGATTAGATGTTTGAAAGTTATAATAAGCCAAACTAATTTGACTTGAGAACCGATTATGAAGTTATGAAGTTTTGAAGAACACCTATAGTAGCAGTTATATCACTATAAGCCCTTGAGTGAATGATTTGAATTATTTTAAATTTTTCAATTTACGGAAAATTAGAAAATGATTAAAATGTTTGATATTCTGAGATGTTGAGGTATAGGATAAGAGTCTTGAGACTCGATTATTTACCCGATAAAGTCAGCATGATGCGGCGACAAATGTCGAACCCTATAATAGAAAGAAAAGACTTTGTAAGAGCATGGATGAGATATTTGAAAAATGTATAAAAATATTTCAAGTATAGAATATGAACTAAAAAAGTATGATCACTTTGCGATTATGTGATGGCGTGATTAGACTATGTCTTTGTTGTAATAAGCGATTACTATGTGTTATGATATATTGTTCTAATCGAGCGAATGATCGATTATTGATAGGTTGTGATAAAGAGATAAAACCTAAGTTGAGAGTTGTAATCGTTGAATCGTGCAAGTATCTTACCTTTGCATTTCCTTTATGCAATGAACATGAGTAAGAAGTTTCGTAATTATTCTATTCACATGCTGATTATATGTACGCTTTGATTATCAACATGTTAGCTCGGATATATATTACGTTAAGTTGATTTCTAAATGGTTATACAAGTGTCCCCACTTGGATAATCGTAGCATTTATTCACATGTTGATATACCTTTGTCAATTACCGTATACATATATGTTGAATTACATATTATTGTTGAGCAAGATTAAAACCTTGGGTTTGGAACCAGGGCATGTATGAACATCCCGATAATGGGAAAATTTTTATGCGCTTGGCGGACATAGGGTGGCGATGAATTTCGTTCAAGTTATGTAGTATTGATCAATCTGAGGTACAACGAAGTGATCACCCTCCGGTGCCAGTAAGTTATGACGGTTTGCGGATGAATTTACGCTAAACCTTTTGAAAATGAAAAACAATGTTCATAGTATGTTTCTTAAACCCTATTCATGGGTAGAGCAGAGCCAAATTTAAATAATTTGGAAGAGAGTTGTTATGTGAATGTTTTATCGATCTGATTACTTCACAACTTTCGATTCGTTGTAGAAGTGTTATGGAAAGAGAATACTTATATTCTTTCAAAACTTATATATATAATTGCTATTACTTCTTTGGGCACTCAAATGCTCATCCTTGCTTAAACTAAATGTTTTTTCGATTACTACGATCGACACGAAGGCTCGAGCACGAACAAGGAAAAGAAAAAGGCATTGAATGAGAATTAGTATGAGTTAATGGTTATAGTTAGTAAGACAATGGAATCTATTGTCGGTATTATAAGGAATGTATTTGAAGGTCACGTGCACAGGAAAGTAAACTTTGATGTATGTAAATTAAGTTGAATTATATTATTATTATTATTTAGTATTATTCAGCTTAAAGAAATGGTATCGTGGAGAACCGAGTTCGGGTTTCAAGTATCCGGATTTGGGGTCGCCACAACTATTCCAGTATCCTATTTTCTTCTGAGGTAAGGGGTATTATTTATTTTGTATTCATGAAGAGAGTTATTTCTTTCAATACTCGTAAGGGTTGTTATTCCATTCTTTATTATTATGTTTGAATATCCTGTTTATGCGAACTACCGCATACATGGTGACATTTTTCTATTATTCCATTCTTTATTATTCTGTTGGAATAACCTATCTGTGCGGTCTATCGCATTCCTGGTGAATTCTGTTGTTATTCCATTCTTTATTATTCTGTTGGAATATCTTGTCTGTGCGGATTACGCAGGACCTGGTTCCATTCTTTATTATTACATTGGAATAACTTTTATGCATGCGATTCTATCGTATGCGGTGAATTCTCGTTGTTATTCCATTCTTTATTATTCATTAGAATATCTTATGTCATGCGTGAATTACGCATGACCTGGTTCCATTCTTTATTATTCTGTTGGAATATCCTGTCTGTGCGGATTACGCATGACCTGGTTCCATTCTTTATTATTCTATTGGAATAACATGTCTACGCGGACTACCGCATGCATGGTGAATTCTTTTGTTATTCCATTCTTTATTATTCTGTTGGAATAACCTGTCTGTGTGGACTACCGCATGCATGGTGAATGATCCTTCGTATTCATTCTTTATTAAATTGTGGAAATGATTTGTCTACATGGATTACCGAATGGCGGGTGAAAATCCATTTACAGTTTCGTATATTCTATTATAATCGTATGAGGTATCATTTCTTTTGTACTCGTCATGAAATATCATTTTCTTTGATATTTTTCTTTTACGAGTTACTATTCACGGGTTACTATTCACCCAGTTACTATTCATTTTAGTATTATTCACTCGGGTATTTGAGGCACTTTTTGTGTCGGAGTACTATTCACGAGTTACTATTCACCCAAATATTATTCACTCGGGTATTTGGGGTACTTTTCATGTTGGGGTACTATTCACGAGGTACTATTCCCGAAGTACTATTCACGGGATATTATTTACCCGAAAAATATATTTCTGTTCTGTCCAAATTATTTTTGGTATATGAATATTATTCTTGAATTTTACTCCACAAAGCAGTATCATGTTGACATATTGGACGTTATTTATTCCTGGATAAATTAAATTATAAATCTTTAAAATTTATCCTTGAACTTGTTTTATTGAATTATTATGTCATTGTCATCATCCTCATGCTTATATTGTGATGAAAGTCATCTTTGGCTTACGTGCATAGATGGGCTTGGTATGATTATGACCAGGGATTATTCGGTATAATCATGACCGTAATGTGACGAATGATGTGGTGAAAGTCCTCATTGGCACGTAGTTCATTGATGGATGTTGTTGGTATGATTATGACCGAGGATTATTCAAGTATAATCATGACCATTGATGATTACATGAATATCCTTGGTCGTGGTGCAGGGATGATTCGATTTTATTTATTAAGCTGAGTCTCAGCAATAAAGTTGATGAAAAACTTTTTAAATCATAGAAGATAGTAGATTTTATGCTCTACTTGACTCTTCTGATGGATTGTTTATTCCGCTGCAGTTTTTGATCTAAAACTTGTTGTCTATTATATTCTATCAGTTGTTATATTGTTGAAGGCGAAGGATAATTTATTCTGCATTATCTTAGTCATAATATTTCTTACTGGGCTAGTTGAGCTCACCCTTTTCTTTCATGGTTATCTTCAGGAATTGAGAACGTAGCTGGGACTAGTCGGGGAACAGAGTGACGGTCCAGATGTTTGCATTAGTAGTCCTCAGTATTCTATGAAATAGTGTGATAATAAATGTAATGAGGACTCCATTGAGTGTGGATATTGTCTAGATGACAATATTCTTATTAAAACTCTTAGATTATGTTTTGTCATATTTTACACGACTGTTGTATAATTAAGTTGTATTTGAATTTTGTACCATATATTTCTAGCGACTCAAGATGGGTGATGTATACCTATTTTGGGGGCGTCACACCTAGGCTCACATGATGCCGCAATGTATATGAAAGCAGTAAGCAGTTATATATATAAAAGCTATAAAAAATATATATACAGACGTGATCAACCACCATGAAGCACCTCCATGGGGGATCAAAAATGTAAATATATAAAAGCGATAAATATATATAAAGAGAGATATGATCAACCATCACGAAGCACCTCTATGGGGGATCAGAAATGTAAATAAAGCTGTAAAAGATGATCAACTGCCACGAAGTGAACTCCAGGCGGGACAAAATGTAAAGAAAACAGTAAAAGACGATCAACCGCCACGAAGTAAACTCTGAGCGAGGCGACATGTAAATATATATATATATATATATATATATATATATATATATATATATATATATATATATATAAGTAAACGATATGATATATATCGATCCTGGCTCGGTTTATCATTTCAATGATTTGTCGCTATATATATATATATATATATATATATATATATATATATATAAAAACAAAATAAAATCCATGGATCAAAGTAGGCCTACACACATAACACGACTCTCAATGTGCTGAACAGTGTGTGCAAAGATGAAGAAAAAGGCTTTAAAGTGTGTAAGAAGGATTACAGTGGACTGCGAAAGAAGACTTCTATAGCTTTAAGTGGATGAACACTCGACTCCCGCCGGTAAAGAGTATCTATATATAAGCTCACAAGTGTTTAAAATGAAAAAGCACTCAGTTTATGGTGTGTACAGAGCAAATGAGACAGGGCTTCTTCACCTTTTTGTCTTACAAAATGGCCACCCAAGCCCTCTATTTATAGAGGGGGGAGCCGCAGGTGTAGCCTTAGGTGTACTCTTTGCTTCAAAGTGCCCCAGAACTCCATGAGTCCCGCCTTCTCAAGAAATGCACGTGCACGTGTGCACTGTGATGTCTGTTCGAACTTTCAAAACTGCAATCCAGGCATTCGATTAAGGTGTATAAAACCTATTTTGGACCGCCGTTGTCGAGAGCTACGCAATGACATGGGATTAGAGGTTGTACGAAGTCAGGAAGACGGGACCATGTCATTGGTCTTCAAGCTTCAAATTCTATCCGGTGTGCTGCCATGCGTAGTAGTCACTCGGGATTGGAACTCCTTGGTTAATGTGGGACATTGCTGTGTAGAAATTTATGTATGAGTTATTGAAACGACGCAATGTGGGGTCAAGGTGGCAAATTGATGATTTTGCCCTTCACTGGGGTTATCTCCGGTTTGGGCTGATAAAGTAGATGTTGCTCAGGGTTATCTCTAAGATTGGACTGCTGCGAGTGCTGAAGGTCCTCAGGGTCATCTCTGAGGTGTGTCTGTCTTCCCGGTGTTGCCTCCAGATCTTTGGACTGAGTGCCTCAGTGTGAGTTCTAAGGTTAAAGCTGACTACATGCATTTAAAACAAGCATTTCTGAGGTTATCGCCGGAACTGCAATGGCACTCCTTAGGGTTATCTCCAAAGATGAAACTGCTACTCCCGGTGTTATTTTCGGGACTGAGACTGAATATCTCAGGGTTATCTCTGAGATGAATTGGCCTTCTCCGGTGGAATTTCCAATATTTGAACTGCATGCCTCGGGGTTATCTCTGAGGTTGGAACTGATATTACCGGTGTGTTTTTCGGGATTGAGACTGAACTTCGGGTGGTATTTCCGGGGTAGATATGAGCTGTCTTCCATGGTTATCTCTGAAAGACGAATCTGCCCTCCTGTAATGCTAGTAACAGGTGTGCAAAAAATTTCGAGTGTCTACAATATTTCTATTGTGTTGAGATTATTAGTGTTACTGGAAATCAACATTTATTTCGATAATAATTGATTTCTGGAGGTTATATTGACCAATCGGGTAATTAATTGGATAAATGAAAAATTAATTGTTATCAATTCACATGCTTATAACTATTTGTTCACATGTATGTCCTATTGATTCACATGCATGTACTATTAGGGGAGGTAGTGCAAGATTGATAATACTTGCATGACTAAATTAAAAATGGAGGTATAGATGAAGGCACTATACTGTAACTATTTTTTCACATTTATGGAACTATTGATTCACATGAATATACTATTGATTCATATGCATGTACTATTAGGGGAGGTGGTGTAAGTTTGATAATACTTGCAGGACTAGATTAAAAATGAAGGAAAAGATGAAGATATTATACTATAATAATTCGAGCCCCAAAACGTGCAATTATCAAAACTATATTTTCCTATAAATAGAAGCTTATTCTTCTTTCATTCTCACTAATTCACTAAGACTCACAAGAGCAATTATAGAGAGAGAAGCTATAGAGAGAGAAGATATGGAGAGAAAGAAGAAGAGAAGTCTACTACTTCACTATTCTAGTATCCAGTCTTCTTCTGAGGTAAGGGGTATTATTTATTTCATATTCTCTTACGATATTATTTTTCGTATTCGTAAGAAATTTTATATTCGTTCAATATTCATAAGGAATATTATCTTCGTTTAATATTCGTAAGGAATATTTTTTTCGTTCAACAGTTGCAAGGGATATTTTTTTTTCAGTATTCGTAAGAAATAATATTTTCTTCCATACTCTGTAGTATGTGAGTAATATTATTTCGTTTTGTATTCCTAATTCTACACTTATTCTGATAAAGTATTGTTTTTATACTCCGTGAAATTAGTAGAATATCCTTGAAATTTGGGCTTCATCCAGTATCATTTCACAAGGATATTTTTGAACATTCTGATCAAATTTTAAGCTTTTCATACCGGAGTGCTGTTCACGGGGTACTATTTATAAAGTATTATTCACGGGGTACTATTTATAAAGTACTATTCACGGTTTACTATTCATAAAGTACTATTCACGGGGTACTATTCACAGAGTACTATTCTCAAAGTACTATTCATGAAGTACTATTCATGGGGTACTATTCACTCAGGTACTATTCATTTGAGATATTATTCATGATAAAAATTGATTTCTTTTCTGTCCAAATCATTTTTGATACAATATTATTCTTGAATTTTACTTCACAAAGTAGTATCATGTTGATAATCTGGATATTATTGAATTTTGGATAAATTAAATTGTTAAAGTCTTTAATATGTATCCTTTGCTTTCATTTAATTGAATTCTTATATCATTGTCATCATCCTCATGCTTATATATGATGAAAGTCATCTGTGGCCGTAGTGCATAGATGGACTTGGTATGATTATGACCAGGGATTATTTGGTATAATCATGACCCTAATGTTACAAATGATGTGGTAAAAGTCTTCATTGTCCCGTAGTGCATTGATGGATAGTTTTTGGTATGATCATGACCATGGGTTCTCTTCGGCCAAGGGTTCAAAGATGAATTATTTTATGGCATGATCATGACCGTTGATGAAAACATGAATATCCTTGTCCCGTAGTGCATGGATAATTCGTGGTCGTGATACTAATGAATATCATTGGCCAGTAGAACATGGATAATTCAGTGATGTAGATTATTTATTAAGCTGAGTCTCAGCGATAAAATTGATAATAAACTTTTAAATCATAAAAGATAGTAGATATCATGCTCTACTTGACTATTCTAATGGATTGTTTATTCCGCTGCAGTTGTTGATCAAAAACTTGTTGTCTATTATATTCTATCAGTTGTTATACGGTTGAAGGCTAAGGATAATTTATTCTGCATTATCTTAGTCATAATATTTCTTACTAGGCTAGTTGATGTCACCCTTTTCTTTCACTGTTCTCTTCAGGAAATGAGAATATAGCTGGGACTAGTCGGGGAATGGATTGACGGTCCAGATGGTTGTTTTAGTAGTCCTCACTATTCGGTGAAATAGTGTGATAATAATTATAGTAAGATTGAATTTGAGTTTGGATATTGTCTAGGAGACAATATTTGTATTAAAACTCATAGCTTATGTTTGTCGTATTCTGCACGACACTTAACAGTTGTATAAGTTAAGTTTGTATTTGAATTCTGTACCATGTATCTGGCGACCCAAGATGGGTGATGTATACCTATTTTGGGGTCATCACACCAACTGTGACTTTCATCCCTTTGCTTGGATAGCACCTCACATTGATACCTTACAATGGTACCTTACATAAAGGTACAGTCAATAACTATTTTAGAAATTAAAATCTTTGGAAAATGCTCAAGAAAACCTTCGTACATGGGAGGCCATGCATCTAAGTTATAATAGATATCATATGACTCAAGAATTATCCTTGGTTTACCCAATAAACCTTAAAGAAAAATGAGAAGATTGCTATCATGTTCTTTCCAATAGTGAGTCTTCTCTTTCCATATAATTATCTCCATTGTCTCCAGTTGAGAATTATATTTAAACCCAACTCCAAGATTATATAGGTAGTGCTCATAGATTTAATCAACAAGTGAATGTGCACAATCCTGTCTTATGATAACACAAAGTTGTATATCATTAGACATCTTGTATGATAGTGGCAAAACACCCTTCCAAAGTTGGGTTCACTTCACCCTATTCGGTTCACCAAAAGCAACGGTTAAATGACGTATAAAATACAGCACACTTATTTAATGTTCTCAATAAAATTATTTTCATACTATTTAGGGAGAACCTCAACAGCTATAGACCACCGTTCTATTCCCCTGTTACCCCCGCTCGACTCAGCTACACTTTTATTACCTCAAAAGAATATTACTTCTGGCTGAAATATCAGATATAATGTTGAAAGAAACTTGTACTAAATAGCAACACTCAAGATATCTAAATACTCACAAAATACGCTCGATATTATAGAGAGAGAAAACTTCTAATTCTGGTGTGCTTTTCAATTCTAACTAAGCACCCTATTTAAAGGAAAATGTCAGAACGCCAAAGCAGACTAAAATTTAATAAAATAATATTTTATAAAAAATTTCACGCACACCACTTGACCAAGTTCAGCACTCCACAAGTGGGGCCCACCAAATTCAGCAAAATCAAGAGGTAAAAAGGACAAGTGGGTCCCACCTTCTAGAAATCTCCACCAAAATTATTATAAATTCAGAAACTTCAATAATTCATAATAAATAGCCTTTTATCAGTAAAATACGAATTGTATGTCCATTCCATATAAAATTTAATTCTCTACAACTTTGTAGAAGAAAATTTTTCCAAATTTCAAACGGAAAATGACTGAAATCCACATACGGACGATGTTCAACACCTCTATTCCGACAAAATACTGATAAAACACACCAGTATTAATTCTTTCATTTATATCTACATAAAATAAATATTTTCTTATCATATAAATCAATAATTAATTATTCACAAATAATATTACATAATCACAATAATGACAACCAGGTCGTTCCTAGGAAAGAAGGGGACTCAGCTTATGTAAGAACCAGAATTTTATGAAATAAAATTATTCAATTTTTCTTATAATTATTCAGTAAATGGTTAAATTGATAAAAATTTAAAGTTATGGGTGAAATATGCAAATTTTACAAAATACGCAAGTGGCTATAAAATATTCATTGTTGTCGGAGAATATTCGTTTGGTCGTGGAATATTCTTTTTGTTAGGAATATCCATACAACGGCGCAGCCTTGTGTGGGCCCCATAACGAAAAGCGATTGGATGAAGAAAACGACAAATATAAGTTGTTTATAAATGATTTTGGCGTAGTTATTCACAGATTAATCTTTGTTAAAATACTGGGTGGTTAAAACACACGGTAGCATTGCAGTATTGCACCAATTATTGATTCTTACGTAAGAAAGTACTACTGAATAATTGTTACAGTAATTACTATTCAATATTATATTTTATTGATTCAATAATTGCTGCGTTGATATTTATATTACTGTTGTTTTAAGAATTGTCACTGCACAGTATTTTCCATTATCGGAGAAATAATTCATATTATCTGAATAATATTATTAGATAACATTATTGGCAATGTCTAGAAAGTTCTGACTAAGGAGAGGTTATGTAATTCTTGGCAGCAAGAAGGAGAAATCTTTCTAGGAAGGCCCCTCTTTCACAGGAACCCGCTGGTTGTGATGAATGTGATTATGTAATATTATTTATGAATAATTAATTATTGATTTTTATGATGAGGAAAATATTCATTTTATGTGGATATAGATGGAGAAAATTTTTAATGTGACAATTGTTGAAAATTAATATTTATCTTTTTCTGATAAAATAATTCATTTAAATATATTATTATATTTTAATAATATAATAATGGTTATATTTTTACAGTAAATGTGGGATATATGAGTATATGAGGAGGAGGAGTATTTTTGTTACAATAAATGTTTAAAACATGTTAAACATGTCGGTGGACCCCATTTCTTGACTGAAATTTGATTATAGCCTGTAAAATCGCCCGTTTATGGATTTCGATTAATTTCTGTTTGGAATTTGGAAAAACTTTCTTCTACAAAGTTGTAGAGAATTGAATTTCCTATACAAAGTTACGAGATTCGAATTTTCTGACAAAAGGGCTATTTATTATGAATTATTGAAGTTCCAGAATATTGGGTCTGAATTAATTTTGTTACAAAAAAAATGCTAAAAACATGTTTCTCATGTTAGTTGGCCCCATAAGTGTACTTTTGCATGTGAGAATTGCTGGAATCTGAATTCAAAGGAGGCGTATGACTTTGGTTATTAATAATAATATTTTATTAAATTTTCTGCTTTGGTGTTCTAAGCATTTTCCTATAAATAGGGTGCTTAGGTTATAATTGTAAATCACACCAGAAACTGAAGTTTTCTCTCTCTATATTATCGAGCGTATTTTTGTGAGTATTTAGATATCTTGAGTGTTGCTATACGGTGCAAGTTTGTTCAGCGTTATATCCGACATTCCAGTACTGCTCTTTTGAGGTAAGGGATAGTAAGGGATTTTAAGGGTTGTTATGTTTTACATATTTTGTAACTTATCAGACCTTCAAAAATTTTGGAAAATTTTGAAATGATAATTTGATGAGTTTTGTTGATTGTGTCCAAAAATGGAGATTTTTGGATGTATAGATTAAGAGTTATGAATTTTATGAGGAAAGACTATTTTAAAAGAAAACCCTTATAACTCCTTGCTATTAACTCCAAAATTGATGAAATTGTTATTGGGAGTACATCTATATAATATCAGTATACCGTGTAAATTTCAGAATTTTTGGATAAAAGTACAATTTATGATAAATGTTTAAATATTCGATGGTTTTGGCCATGTGAAAAATAGTAAATGACTTTTAAAAATTATGAGAAAAATATATGTTCAATATGGGAATATATTCTGCTAAATCCCAGAAAAGAAATATTTTTAGAACTGATTTGGTATTTTTCATGAAATTGGTCTAGTTATCAGTAAATGAATTAAATATGTTATGTGAAGGAAGAAAATTGGAAAATATGATTTTATGGCTTGAGAATCATATATGAGGTATATGTAGATTTTTGATGAGGGTTTTGGTTATTGGTGATGAAATCTTATGAGTTTGACATTTTATGATGATTAAATACATTAATTAGTAAAGTGTAAACAATTTAATTAAATTGTTTATAAGTTTTAGAAATTATTAAATATTGTTGTAATATTAAGAATATTAAGATTTTGATATTATTAAGTGATTTATAACATTTGGATTAAGGTGTTATAAATATTGATATGGATTTTATTGTGAAAGTTTATCTCTTTGTGTCGGGGTTACTATTCATGTATACGTCACTATTCACGAATACGACATTATTCACCGAAAAATGTAATTTTTCTTTTTATCCAAGATGTTTATTATGGTTATTATTGATTGAATCCATGTTTTGATAATTTTATTTTTATTATCATATATAACATTTTTATAATCCTGGTGAAGAAATTTCTCTTTGACTTGAGTGTAAAGATGGGTAGATTATTGGTATGATTGTGACTATGAGTTCTCTTTAGCTTATAATGCAAAGATGACTTGTTGATGAATATCTTTAGCCTGTAGTGCAAAGATGAATTATTGATGAATATCTTTGGCTCGTAATGCAAAGATGACCTGTTGTTGAATATCTTTAGCCTGTAGTGCAAAGATGCATTATTGATGAATATCTTTGGCTCGTAATGCAAAGATGACTGTTGTTGAATATCTTTGCTTTGTAGTGTAAAAGATGAATCTGTTGATGAATATCTTTGGCCGTAGAAAGTAAAAGATGAATTTATTAGTATGATTATAAATGTAAACTATGATTTGGTATAACCATGATCTTTGATGTTTCGGTAAAGGCGGTGATGAAAATTATCTTCGTTCGGGATGAGAAGAGGAATTTAGAATCACAATTATGATTATGAGTTATTCATATGATTATGGAAATGAACTATTGGTGATGTTCTGAGGATAAAACATTGTTGGTGGACTTTTAATGTGGAGAAGATAATAGACTTTATAGTCTATTTGACTCTCTTAATGGATTGCTTTCGTTCACCTAACTATGGTTGAAGAGTTTTATCATCTACCATATGTTCTAAATCTCGATTTATTCTTGATGAAGGCTATTGATAATTTAATTATCTTTAGTCATGATATTCTTTCTTTGGGCTATTATTTGTGCTCACCCTTTTGCTTCACAATTCCTTTCGTGTAATAAGAGTGTAAATTCGGGTCGAAGGGATAACAAGGGAATAGAACGGTGGTCTATAGTTGTTGAGGTTCTCCCTAAAGAGTATGGAAATAATTTTATTGAGGACTTTAGTGTGTTGTATTTTATACATCATTTAATAGTTATATTTGGTGAATCAAATAGGGTGAGGCGAACCCAACTTTGGAAGGGTGTTTTGTCACTATCATACAAGATGTCTAATGACATACAAACTCGTGTTATCATAAGACAAGGTTGTGCACATCCACTTGCTGAGTATATCTACGAGCACTACCTATATGATCTTGGAGTTTATTTGAAATATAATTTTCACTTGAAGACAACGGAGATAATTATATGTCAAGAGAAGACTCACCACTGAAAAGAACATGATAGTAATCTTCTCGTTTTTCTTTGGGGTCTATTAGGTCAACCAAGGATAATTCTGTGGGCATATGATATCTATTATAACCTAGACGCATGGCCTCCCATGTACGAAGGTTTTCTTGAGCACTTCCCAAGGATTTTAATTTCTAAAACAGTTATTGACTGTACTTTTATGTAATGTATCAATGTGAGGTGTTGTCCATAGTTGGGACATGAGTCACAGTTGGTATTAAAACTCACAGTATATGTATTGTTGTATTTTGCACGACAATTGTAGTAATAAAGTTGTAGTTATTTTCTGTACCATGTATTTGACGACTCAGAATAGGTTGGATGGATTGAACCTATTTTGGGGGCGTCACAACTTAATAAATAATACACATCACTGAATTATATATGCACTACGGGCCAAGGATATTCGTGTTTTCATCAATGGTCATGATCATGCCAAACAACAATTCATCTTTGCACCCTTGGCCGAAGAGAACGCATGGTTATGATCATACCAAGAAGCGCCCACCAATGCACTACGGGCCAATGATGACTTTTACCACATCATTTGTAACATTACAGGTCATGATTATACTGAATAATCTCTGGTCATAATCATACCAATCAACAGTCCATCTATGCACTACAGGCCAAAGATGACTTTTATCACAATATAAGCATGAGAATGATGACAATGATATAAGAATTCAATCAAACGAGATCAAGGATAAATATTAAAGACTTTAAATTTATCCAGAGTTTAAAAATGTCCAAATTGTCAACACGATACTGCTTTGTGGAGTAAAATTCAAGAATAATATTCACGTATCAAAAATAATTTGAACAGAAAAGAAATCAATTTTTCGGGTAAATAGTACCAGGGTTAATAGTACCCCGTGAATAGTACTTCGTGAATAGTACCCCGTGAATAGTACTTCATTAATAGTGTCATACGTGTGAATAGTACTGTACGTATGAATAGTGTCGTATAAATGAATAGTATCCATAAATAGTACTCCGACATGAAAAGTTTAAAAATGAACAATAATGTTTAGAAAAATATCCTTGTGAAACGATACTAGATGAAGCGCAAATTTCAAGGATATTCTACTAATTTCAAGGAGTATAGAAGTAATACTTTAACAAAATGAGTGTAGAATTCAAAATCTGAAATGAAATAATATTACTTAGATACTATAGAGTATGAAAGAAAATATTATTTCTTACGAATATTGAACAAAAATAATATTCCTTACGACTGTTGAACGAAAATAATATTCCTTACGAATATTAAACGAAGATAATATTCCTTACGAATATTGAATGAAGATAATATTTCTTCCGAATATTGAATAAAATAAATTTCTTACGAATACGAAAAATAATATCGTAAGCAAATATGAAATAAATAATACCCTTACCTCAAAAAGAGAGCAATTCCGACTTGCAGGGCGAGAATATACTTGAAAAAAACTTATATTATTTTCTACACTCAAAGCTTCCTTAAACTCAAAAGAAATACACTCAATATTATAGAAGAAGAATTCTCTGATTCTGGTGTGATTTTCAATTCTAAACTAAGCATCCTATTTATAGGAGAATGGAAGGATACTATTTAGAAAATAAAATCATGGACTGTACAGGAGAATATTCACGGGCGCTCAACCGGCGAAATTTTTCTAAAAATTTAATTTTTACTATTCATTATTGTGCAATAAAATATTCTAATAAAACAAAATTTTTAAATAAAATATAATATATTCTATTTATAATCTAATAAAATAATATATATATATATATATATATATATATATATATATATATATATATATATATATATACCCACATCACCATCAAAATCATTTTCCACCACCACACCACATTTTCCACTCCTCACATTCCTCACACACACGCACCCCACAATCCCACACATATTCACACACCCACTTTACATCACACATCACACACCACACACCTTTTCTTTTTCCCAATTATATATATATATATATATATATATATATATATATATATATATATAGACTTTATAAATTCTCATAGATTATTTTGAAAAATGAGTAAGTTGGGGTCCAAACAATACGCCAAACTTACAACAAATACTTCATAAAAATTTCCTTAATATTTTTAACAGCATTTATTCATCAATAGTATAACTTGCAATATTAACAATCAGATTATTCCCAGGAAAGAGGGGGCTTTCCGATAAGAATTTCTCCCTATTAGCGCGCAATTAGGTGACCAAACCCCTTTCCTCAACAGAATTTTATAGTCATTATCAATAATGCAAATAATAATATGAATAACTTGTCATCATAATTATTGATTTAATAATATAAAATATTGTGACAATAATTTAATCAATAACGTGAGATACTATGCAACAATTACTGTAGCAGTAATTGAGTATAACTGAGTGACTTCTCACGTAAGCATCAATAATTAATACCGTGTGCTACTATGCAACCACGCCAGACATATTCTTTCTTACTTTATCATAGGGTATTTCAACAGTTAACGTTAAAACTCTCGCCGTTATTTTTATAAAAAGATATTTCTGTCGTTTTCTAACTCCGACAGTAATTCCGTTGTGGGATCCACCAATGATTGCACCGTTATACGAATATTCCATGATAAAACGAATACTCCCCGACCAATCGAATATTTTATGACAACTTGCATATTTTTTAAAATTTGTAAATACTACCCACAACTGTAATATTATATCAAATCCACACCTTAATACTCAAAAAAATATTTCGAGAAAATTAATCTTTATTCATAAAATTTGGGGTCTTACAACCTCCCCTTCTTATGAAATTGTCCTCAAAATTGACGTACGTACCTGGTATGTCGAAGAGGTGAGGATACCTCGTCAGATTCTAACTCTTGAGGTATAACCTTTGAGTGTAGAATATGATCCTTCTTATCCAAGATTTTAACAGGTATCTCCTCATACGTTAAATCTTTCGCTATCTCATCCGGTTCTAAATCAATAATGTGATTCGGGTCGTCTACATATTTACATAACATCGATACGTGAAAAACGTTATGAACACGCGATATACTTGGTGGTAAATTGAGTCTATAGGCCATAGTTCCTACTCTATCGAGGATTTTAAATGGGCCAATTAAATCAAGGGTTGAAATTTCCTCTCTTCGTTAATTCTTGCTTCTAGAATAACACCTTCTTGAACCTTCGTCTTCATATTCATCAGCTACGGGTCTGTAGCTTGAGCGGCTTTAAGTTTATCGATTAAAGTTAGTTCTAATCGTATATTCGCTATCTTCACGTAAGTTCTTGGAGTTTTTAACTCTATCTCCATCCTTTGTAAATCATACAAATGGGTCTTTGTGTTAACAACGTCGCACTCTTAACCGCATATGATCTTCTACTCAACGCGTCAGCTATCGCGTTCGCTCTTCCACGATTTTATTGAATGGTATTGTCGTAATCTTCAACAGCTCGAGCCAACGTCTTTGGAGCATGTTACGTTTATTTTGGGTGAAGAAATATTTGAGGGTTTTGTACCCGGTTCAAGGTTGATACAAAATTCGATTTCACGCTCTGGGGGTAGGTTAGGAAGTTCTTCGGGGAATACGTCAGGAAATTTATTACCAATAGAAATATCATTCAAAACTGTGACTCTTATCCAAGACTTGAATAACACCTCACATTGATATCTATCAACTTGCTACCGTTATTCACGGCGTCCTCTAGGGAAAGTCTGGCTTCGATGCATCCCAAGACTTGGAAGTCACCAGATAAAGGCTCGGGGCTCTTTACTTATGGCTTAATATGACAGTGATTGACTTTTAGTAGTTTGGTTACTTGAATTCGCATAACAGGTTGGTTAAGAATATGAAAACTAACATCCTTACGAAAACAATCAATTTTATCACGATGAGTAGCTAATCAATCGATTCCTAAAATCACATCAAAGGCAAGTATTTTCAAAGAGATAAGATCGATAGGTAACATGAAAGTGTCGATTTGAATCGAACAAGAGTTATAAACAGTGGATGTAATGAAGGTTTCTCCCAAAGGAGTTTTAACAGATAAGTCAAAATCTAATTTCTTAGGAGTCAATTTCAAACGTTGAGCACAACTAAGTGAAATAAAAGAGTGGGTAGAACCGGTATCGAATAAGGTATAGACTTCGCAAGAGTTTATGATTAACTTACCCGTGATAACTTAGTTCGGGTTCCTCTACAAACGCTCTCACTTAAACTATCAGTTTTGACTTGTCTAGGACATCCTTTGGTGTCACCATCCCAGCTGGACTTGACTTCACTACACGACAAAATTGAGCTAAATGACCTTCTCTTCCGCAATTAAAACACGATTTGGGTTGTTGCATACAGTTTGGACAGATGTGTCCCTGATAAGTGGATTTTATATACGCGAATCAATGTCCATTTCATGCTTATTTGTTACTAAATTCTTGTGTTTATGTTCGTTTTTACTTATTTATTATTATTTCATGTGTAGGATGTGACGACTCCAAATCCAGGTACTTGAAACCCGAACTCGGTTCTCCACGATACCATTTCTTTAAGCTGAATAATACTAAATAATAATACATTCGAACTTAATTTACATACATCAAAGTTTACTTCCCCAGGTACGTGACCTTCAAATACATTCCTTACAATCCTTGAATAGATACCAATACAACTATAACCATTAACTCATAATACACACTTATTCGATCAGCTTTCCTTTTTCTTTGTTCGTGCCTGAGCCTTCAGGTTGCTCATACATAACTGAAAACATTTAATTTAAGCAAGGATGAGCATTTAAGTGCCCAGCAAGTAATAGCAATTATATATAAGCTGAAAGAATATAAGTATTCTCTTTACATAACACTTCTACAACGAATTGAAAGTTGTGAAGTAATCTGTACTGATAAAAAATTCACATAACAACTCTCTTTCAAATTCTTTAAATTTGGCTCTGGCTCTACCATTGAATAGGGTTTAAGAAACATACTATGAACATTCTTTTCATTTTCGAAAAGGTTTAGCGGAATTCTATCCTCAAACCAATATAACTTACTTGCACGGAGGGTGATCGACCCCGATTGTACATTCTGTATTGATCAATAATACATAACTTGAACGAAATTCATCGCTCACTCTATCCGCTTTTGCAAAAATCTTCCCATATAGGGATGTTCATACATGCTCGGTTCCAAACCAGAAGGTTTTTAATCTTGCTCAACAATAATATGTAATTCAACATATATATACGGATAATTGACAAATGTGTATCAACATGTGAACAAATGCCATGATTATCCAAGTGGGGACACTTGTATAACCATTTATAGAAATCAATGAACAGAATATATATTTGAGCTAACATGTCGATAATCAAAGAGTACATAATGCATACAGGATAGAATAATTACGAAACTTCTTACTCATGTCCATTGCATAAAGGAAGTGCAAAGGTAGGATACTTTTTGATTCATTTGATTACAAATCTCAACTTAGGTTTTATCTCTTTATCACAACCTATGAATAATCGGATCATTCGTTCGATTAGAACAATATATCTTAACACATAGTAATCTTTATACTATTACGACAAGACATAGTCTAATCACATAATCACGGTGATCATACTTTTAGTTCCTATTCTATACTTGAAATATTTTTATACATTTTCAAATATCTCATCCATACTCTTGAAGAGTCTTTTCTTTCTTTTATAAGGTCCGACATTTGTCTGCGTCTGCAAACTGACTTTATCGGGTAAAAATCGAGTCTAAGACTCTTATTCTATACCTCAACATCTGTAAATATCGGACATCTTATTTTTTAATCATTTTCACAATTTCGAAATTGAAAAATTTAAAATAATTCAAATCATCACTAAAGGGCCTATAGTGATATATAAGCATTACTATAGGTGTTCTTCTTCAAATTGAGAACTTCATAATCGGTTCTCAAGTCACTAGTTTGGTGGCTTATAACTTTCAAATATCGGAATCATAATTAAATGATTTAAACATTAAACAATTCCATTATTATTAATAGTTTAATTAATACTAAACTATTAATGAAACCATTGCCAAAATATAAAAATTATTTATAATAACTCAAACTATTTTTAAAATATTTATTTTACCTAAATAATTACCATTAATATTTAAATATTAATGTACTATTTATCCAAATATTAAAAGTCATTAATTATAACTTAAAATATTTTTAAATCCTTAATATCCTCTTTAAATGGTTTTAAATAAGTAAAACCATTTTTAAACTATTTATTTAATATTAATCATTAAATAAACTAAATATCATTAATATTATCTTAATATCATTAATATTTAATTATTAATGAAATTATCATTTAAATATTAAAAGTTATATTTTATAACTTAAAATATTTTAAATACCTTATTTTCATTTAAAATGATTTTTATAATATTAAAATAATTTTTAAACTAAATTATTTAATATAATCATTAAATAACTTTAATATCATTAATAATTATTAATTAATGAAATTCATCACAAAATATTAAAAGTCATCACAAATAACTCATTTACATAAACAATTCCAAGCCAAAATAAACATAGTAAACTAACTAGTTTATTAACAACACTAACTAAACTTCAAAAATTCAAACTTTAACTAACAATTAAAAATAATAACATTACAAAATTAAATAAGAAACATACCCGGAAATACGAATTCCACAGACTGAATACGCACTTCCACGCAAAATTTAACTAAGGAGATCTTTATAAAAGTTCTCCCACAACAAAGCCTTTCTCAAAAATTGGAGGCCTTATTGTTGGTGAATGAAACAAAGGCCAAGCCCTTCTATTTATAGGTTTAGAAAATGGTGAAGTTCTCAATTTAGTCGATGTGGGACTTGGTTTATACTAATTTTTCAATAGCTCACTTTTGCGATTTTCTAACGCATTGCTCATAACTCCGATTAATCTGATTTTTGGATATGTTATACATGGTATGTAAGACTATTTTTAAAAATACGAATTACCCAATTCGGGTTCATTAGGTAGCCCAAACGGTCGTCAAAATGGACGTTCATAACGATTTTCAATCTCGTTTTTAGCTTTTACCCTCTTCGCTAAAATAGTCATAACTCTTTCATTTTAAAACATTTTTGAGCGATTCTTGAGTCCACATGAAGCTAAACTGGGCTACAACTTTTATTCTTTGACCATTTCCAAATTCCGAACACATCACCCCAAAAATTCCGTTCAAATGGATCTGCACCGCACTTGTTGGGAAGTTTTGACACTACTACTTTGAAATGTCATAACTCTCTCCTCCGATATCGGATTTAGTCCGCTTTGAGTCTATAGAAAGAGATTATTCGGTGTACTATAACATACCAAAAGCCCTGAAGGTTTTGAAAACATCAATTAATCGAAACAGTATCCCGAATAGCACATCCGGCCGCTTGACTTTCGCTTTTGAGAAATTTGACACATTTCCTTCCAATCACCGTAATTCCCTCATCCAAGGTTGGAATGAGGTCATTCCAAAGCCTATGGCTTCCTAACTCAGTGCACTACAACATATCAAAAGCCCAGACCTTTTAAATCACAAAAAGTGGACGAGAATGCCCCCATTACTGAATCGCCCAAAAGCAGCTTTATCATGATCCACAACCATGTTTGACCATCTATAACTTCTAATCTATACATGATATGAACTTGATTCTTTTTGCAGATTAAAGACCACATATCAAAGCTACACATAACAACTTTTGAAGAACAAAACTCATGATCGAGCAAAAGAGTTATGGCCTCGACATTTGGTGAAAAAATAATGTAATTCGGTTTTTCCAACTTGCTTAAATCTTCAAATTCATTGCACTTTGATGTTATGGGTCTTTGATTTATCAACCCATATCATCAATTAACATTCTATTACACAACTTTAAACAATCAATTGCATCAAATAACATCGAATCAAAGGATTTCTAGATTTAGTGTTCTTATACCCTTTTTGCCAAAAATTCTTGATTCTTGCTTCTGATTTGTTATGGGTGATGGTTGGGCTTTGTTTAAGAGTGTATGGGAAATCTTGTACAAGGCAATTAAATGTAATATTTAATCACTAGATTTAATTCTTATAATTTATCAATTAACTTCTATCCTTTGGTAAATTAAAACACTTATACAATAACATCGAAATTAAACCCGGTAATTAAAATTAGGGTTTTTCAACGTCATCAATTAGGGTTTCTAATTGACCATTAGTGGTTCTTTAATTATCTGTGTATGTTACTAACACAGTCGTTACGGTTTCTATTTTCAACCGGTTAGGGTTATAATAATTAGGGTTTGTCCTAATTATCGACGCATAACAATGATAATTAGGGTTTCTTCTAATTACCGATATTCTTATTCACGGTAACTTCATATACACAAATACTACCGTAAATATCCCATAACCGAGTTTAATAATTAGGGTTTCACAAAGACGGTAATATGCTTATGACCTAATTGACCGTCATTGCTCAATATTATCTCGTCACACATACCAAAGTACATAATTATGGTATCTTTGTAAAATCATTACATAAATAATATAATATTATTATTCTCATCTCTTGATCACAATCCCAATCCGAGGTTTGGATCTCATGTCCGACTTATTCTTCGTACTGACACAAGATCAATAATCAAGTTAAAATAATTAACTTAAATGTTCATATAATAAAATATTTATTATATAAATCTAATTATCACTTCATATATTATTTCCAATCATGTTTTCATGGAAAATAATTAATAAAAACATTTAGAACTTATGTAAATTTATTACCATATAATTTGTGGTAATTAATAATTCCAAAATTATTTCTAATTTTTCAAGTAATAAATGTATTCGCATTTATCGTTCACCTTATTGACACTTAGTCTCGTCATTAAATAAAAAAAAAATTATACGCAAAATTTCTTATTTATTTTATATAGAAAATCTCGGGTTATTACATTCACCTCCTTATAAGGATTAGTCCCCGGAATCACCGCTTTAAAAACTCATATGCGTGAAGGGTACATAACATATAATCATTGACGTAGATCTCGATCATACTTGATCGGCCCGATCTTTAATTATTCATCATAACACTATCTCATCCGATTAAGCGAGAAATATAAGATATATAAGTTATTCAAATAGCACTGGAGTTACATTTCACTACCACCGTAGTATCTTGGACCGTAATGTTGTAAACCCTCGGAGTTGCTTTTCGTTGGAGTTCTTGGTTGAGTTTGGTCCTAAAATTGCTAACGTCCCCATCGCTTCTCTCTCCGTGGTTACGTTCCTCGCCTCCATTCCCCTCGTGGACAGTTCCTCACCTTATGCTCAGTCGATCCACATATGAAGCATCCATCGATCATCCTTGAGTCAGGCGAGTTGGGAGAGATATGACCTCTTGCCCACACTTGTAGCATACAAACTTGCCCTTGAGACACTCGCCAGAGTGATTCTTCCATGATTCTTGCACTCGCACTACTCCGCTTCTTTATACCTTCCCGCTTTACTTGCATTTTCTCGTAAAGATTCCTCATTCTTTTCTCACCCTATTCCCACTACTACTTTCTATCTTTCTTTGTTCCTCCCGACTTGCTTTTGTTCTTTCTTCTCCTTATGGTAGAGGCTCATGGCCTCACTTCCCTGCTCAAAGAATGATAGCCTTCTCCATGAGTCTTTGTAAAAGTATTGATTTGCGAGATCGATACCTTATTGTAGAGCCGTGGTTTTAAGCCCGGCTCAAATCTCCTTGCCTTCCTAGCCACGTATCCACTTGATGTGGAGCAAACCTAGCCAACTCATTAAATTTTGCGGCATACTCCGCAATGATCATGTTATCTGCTTTAACTCCGTGAATCTCACCTCCATTCTAGGATCGCATACTAACAGAGAGATAGTTTTCAAAAATAAATCCTTCTATCCCAAGTAATTTCTTCTTCTCCGCTTGAGTCTTATTTGCCTCCCACCAAAAGTTAGCTTCCCTTTCATCATATAAGTGGCAAAAGCGGTCTTTTGCCCTCATCTACTTTTAGCGATTACTTAACGCCTTCTCTATCTCGTTCACCCAAGTCTGGGCTTCTATAGGGTCAGCTGATCCTCTGAATTCTGGTGGTCCTACGGCTTTGAAGTCTTTGAATTTGGCCAAGTGATTGTCTGGCTGGTTTCCCGCAACTAGTGTTCCCTGCTGCATAGCCTGAGCTACCATGTTTGCAAAGTTTTGCATCAGTTCTGGCTGTCGTTCCCCATCATTAGTAGATTCTTCTATCCTTTGGTTTTGAGTTTGACGTCTTGGCGGCATTATCAAGCCTTTTTCTCGGACATTCATTCGCTCGATGTCCTTCCATCCCACAATTAAAACATCCACCTCTCTTATAGTCGGGGCAACGAGGAGAGGTGTGTCCTTCACGGATGTGTCGCTTGAGGCTCCATCTGGTTAATTTGGATTTTGAGCTTATCCTGCTCTTCCATTGTTTCCATTAACTTTGACGCATCAACTTTTCTATCTCCCACAACCTTTCCAATGAAGAAACCTTGTTCTCCAAATCACGCACCTCCGTTGATGCTTGAGCGGCTTCAACTTTAGTGTCTCGAATCACTATCTGTCAAATCCAACATTTCTAGATCGATGCTACGTTTTTCCACTATAGCCACCTCGTCAGGATTTGGGTTCCTAGTGAGCTTCTATTTCATCTGTTGGCCTCGATATTAGCTCGGGGTGTGAATATGATCCTTCTTATTCCACATATCTTTCTCACCGACATCTACAAACATAAGTTACTTTCGATTAACATATAGTATATATACACAAAGAATCAAGAGTTCTATATATCGTTGTCTCTTATTTTGATTGACGATAAATTTATTCAATTCTCATCCACGCTATATCTCTGCTAGAAAGGCGCTCCATCCACTCTGCATCGAATCGCATGAAGGTGATGACTAAAGCTGGTCCAAGGTATATATCCGGTGTCTTTGGCTTCTATTTCAACCTTGTTGTCTTATCTGAATATATCTCCTCTGCTCCAACCTCCCTCATGCTTTCAGCTTAACTCAATCTGTCTTTACAACATTCACACATATCGTCACATGCTACCCAATACACCTCTCACAAGAGTAAAAGTTGTCAAATTATGCTTAGGGGTCATATAGACCATGAACACATAGTTTTAACGGTATTCATACCGCAAAACAAAACATTACCTGGTATGTTTACAATCACAAAGAAGGTAAACTACCATTAATAGTACTTTAGGTGATTAGCCTATTTTACCCCTACGTCATGCATAACGTATTAATCATACCTAGCGAATATTTACGCCATTAGATTGGATCATTTATCCAAACAACATTGTTCACCTCAGTCTTATCATAGGATTCCGCACCAAACAATTTGGTTCGGGAAATTTCTTTCAATGAACACTTAGAGTTTTCATAAACATTAGTCTAGCTGATTCAAATAGCATAGACTCATATCAATAATTCACTTCAATCGAATTATTTAGATGTAGCCAAACCCCGTTGGCAAATTAAACTTTTTGAAAACATTTTCGAGAATGACGTCATGATGCCGTACTGTATTAACAATCCGTTGAGGATGTCGTCATTGTATGACTTTGTCATAACACATCATACTACAATAATTGAACAATGACTTCAGTCAAATTCACTCTAAGTATTCTGTATTTACAACTCCATCACATTTTTATCATCTCGCACCAAAGTTACATGGTACATGAGTGATAATTAAAAACAAATTTTGATATTTCAAATCATTTGTGTCTAGCCAAAATAAGTAGCATAAATCAGTATTTTTAAACCGTTTCAAAAATGATTACTGAGTCTACATTTTGTTTTCAAAAGCACATAGTGTGTATTTAGCTTGATGTCAAAAATTTTGAAGTTTAGCATAGCTAGGAGTTTAGGAAAACCTAACACCTTCACTAAAAATCATTTACTTAACAATCTATCTGTTCCTGTAATCCATAACACTCCATTCACACAAAACTATACCTAGTTCATCAAACCACACTTATGAGTTCATAAATTGCCACAATCATATGAGTTTAAGAACTTATCATAGTCAGACCTTTGGCGTCCATTCGCTGAGGGATTCATAAACATTTCATATAATTATGAGTCAAGAATGTCTCATAGGTATGAGTTTTAAGAACTCGAACTTAATCTTATATTCTCTATCTATGACCTATCTACCTGTTATACACCTGAGAATGGAGTCATCCTCTTAATGTGCATATAACAAATAAGCGCGACATAGACATTTCAATGATTATCGTTCCCGGAAACTAAGTGGTTTTTACACCAAGTACAATTCAGCTCCCATACTAAGAATCATACAACTCAGCTGCCGACATGAGTCCTCAATTGAATCCCCATCTAACACTAACCCCATTCTACATACGAATTTAATTCGTATTTATAATTCTCTTCTGGATCTGTACCAATTGATAGTACAATTCATACACAACAATCTTGCTATAAACTTTCCAATCATCAGATTGATTCCTTCTTGCTGTCATAGCCTTATCAGATCACGGGGTGATCTCATCGTATATATTACGATTTAGTTCTATATCTTGATCGTTTTATTTTACGATCTCTCATAATCGCACTTTCGGTCTTTTTAGACTCAATCTATTCCCCACTCTTTGTTTAACTTTATAATCGAGTTAGGGAACTACGTGTATTTACACTCGCCGAGATTCATCTTTGAATCTTATCGACCAACTAACTCTATATGAGTTAATACTTATCCTAATCATTGCGGTTATTAGTCTCAGGTATTCCTACCTAAGCTTCATAACCAACAGCTTTGATACCAACCTGTGACGACTCCAAATCCAGGTACTTGAAACCCGAACTCGGTTCTCCACGATACCATTTCTTTAAGCTGAATAATACTAAATAATAATACATTCGAACTTAATTTACGTACATCAAAGTTTACTTCCCCAGGTACGTGACCTTCAAATACATTCCTTACAATCCTTGAATAGATACCAATACAACTATAACCATTAACTCATAATACACACTTATTCGATCAGCTTTCCTTTTTCTTTGTTCGTGCCTGAGCCTTCAGGTTGCTCATACATCTTGAAAACATTTAATTTAAGCAAGGATGAGCATTTAAGTGCCCGACAAGTAATAGCAATTATATATAAGCTGAAAGAATATAAGTATTCTCTTTATATAACACTTCTACAACGAATTGAAAGTTGTGAAGTAATCTGTACTGATAAAAAATTCACATAACAACTCTCTTTCAAATTCTTTAAATTTGGCTCTGGCTCTACCATTGAATAGGTTTTAAGAAACATACTATGAACATTCTTTTCATTTCGAAAAAGGTTTAGCGGAATTCTATCCTCAAACCAAATTATAACTTACGGGCATGGAGGGTGATCATTTCATTGTACCTGTATTGATCAATAATACATAACTTGAACGAAATTCATCGCTTCACTCTATCCGCCTTAGCAAAAATCTTCCCATATAGGGATGTTCATACATGCACGGTTCCAAACCCGAAGGTTTTAATCTTGCTCAACAATAATATGTAATTCAACATATATATACGGATAATTGACAAATGTGTATCAACATGTGAACAAATGCCATGATTATCCAAGTGGGGACACTTGTATAACCATTTATAGAAATCAATGAATGTAATATATATTTGAGCTAACATGTCGATAATCAAAGAGTACATAATCATGACAGGATAGAATAATTACGAAACTTCTTACTCATGTCCATTGCATAAAGGAAGTGCAAAGGTAGGATACTTGCACGATTCAACGATTACAAATCTCAACTTAGGTTTTATCTCTTTATCACAACCTATGAATAATCGGATCATTCGTTCGATTAGAACAATATATCTTAACACATAGTAATCATTTATTACAACAAGACATAATCTAATCACATAATCACACGGTGATCATACTTTTAGTTCTATTCTATACTTGAAATATTTTTATACATTTTTCAAATATCTCATCCTTGCTCTTCTGATAGTCTTTTTTCTTTCTTTTATAAGATCCGACATTTGTTCTGCGTCTGATAATGACTTTATCGGGTAAATCTTTGAGTCTAAGACTCTTATTCTATACCTCAACATCTCAAAATATCGGACATCTTATTTTTAATCATTTTCGCAATTTCCGAAATTGAAAATTTTAAAATAATTCAAATCATCACTAAAGGGCCTATAGTGATATAATCTGTTATTATAGGTGTTCTTCTTCAAATTCGAACTTCATAATCGGTTCTCTCAAGTCATTTAGTTTGGCCATTTATAACTTTCAAATATCGGAATCATAATTAAATGATTTAAACATTAAACAATTCCATTATTATTAATAGTTTAATTAATACTAAACTATTAATGAAACCATTGCCAAAATATAAAAATTATTTATAATAACTCAAACTATTTTTAAAATATTTATTTTACCCAAATAATTACCATTAATATTTAAATATTAATGTACTATTTATCCAAATATTAAAAGTCATTAATTATAACTTAAAATATTTTTAAATCCTTAATATCCTCTTTAAATGGTTTTAAATAAGTAAAACCATTTTTAAACTATTTATTTAATATTAATCATTAAATAAACTAAATATCATTAATATTATCTTAATATCATTAATATTTAATTATTAATGAAATTATCATTTAAATATTAAAAGTTATATTTTATAACTTAAAATATTTTTAAATACCTTATTTTCATTTAAAATAATTTTTATAATATTAAAATCATTTTTAAACTAAATTATTTAATATAATCATTAAATAACTTTAATATCATTAATAATTATTAATTAATGAAATTCATCACAAAATATTAAAAGTCATCACAAATAACTCATTTACATAATCAATTCCAAGCCAAAATAAACATAATAAACTAACTAGTTTATTAACAACACTAACTAAACTTCAAAAATTCAAACTTTAACTAACAATTAAAAATAATAACATTACAAAATTAAATAAGAAATATATCCTAAATACTGAATTCCACATTTGAATACGCACTTCCACGCAAAATTTAACTAAGGAGATCTTTATAAAAGTTCTCCCACAACAAAGCCTTTTTCTCAAAATTGGAGGCCTTATTGTTGGTGAATGAAACAAAGGCCAAGCCCTTCTATTTATAGGTTTAGAAAATGGTGAAGTTCTCAATTTAGTCGATGTGGGACTTGGTTTATACTAATTTTTCAATAGCTCACTTTGCGATTTTCTAACGCATTGCTCATAACTCCGATTAATCTGATTTTTGGATATGTTATACATGGTATGTAAGACTATTTTAAAAAATACGAATTACCCAATTCGGGTTCATTAGGTAGCCCAAAACGAGCAAGCGTCAAAAATGGACGTTCATAATAGCTTTTCAATCTCGTTTTAGCTTTACCCTCTTTCGCTAAAATAGTCATAACTCTTTCATTTTAAAACATTTTGAGCGATTCTTGAGCCCTGCCAAGCTAACTTCTGGGGCTACAACTTTTATTCTTTGACCATTTCCAAATTCGAACACATCAGCCCAAAAATTCCGTTCAAATGGACTGCACCGCACTTGTTGGGAAGTTTTGACACTACTACTTTGAAATGTCATAACTCTCTCCTCCGATATCGGATTTAGTCCGTTTGAGTCTATAAAGCTTATTCGGTGTACTATAACATACCTAAAGCCCTGAAGGTTTTAAAACATCAATTGATCAAATAAAGTGTCCCGAATAGCACAATCCAGCTAGCGACTTTCGCTTTGAGAAATTTGACACATTTCCTTCCAATCACCGTAATTCCCTCATCCGAGGTTGGAATGAGGTCATTCCAAAGCCTATGGCTTCCTAACTCAGTGCAATACAACATATCAAAAGCTCAGACCTTTTAAATCACAAAAGTGGGACGAGAATGCCCCCATTACGAATAGCCCAAAAAGCAGCTTTTATCATGATCGATCAACCATGTTTGACCATCTATAACTTCTAATCTATACATGATATGGACTTGATTATTTTTGCAGATTAAAGACCACATATCAGGCTACACATAACAACTTTTGAAGAACAAAACTCATGATCGAGCAAAGAGTTATGGCCTCTGACATTTGGTGAAAAAATAATAGAATCGGTTTTCCAACTTGCTTAAATCTTCAAATTAGTGCACTTTGATGTTATGGGTCTTTGATTTATCAACCCATATCATCAATTAACATTCTATTACACAACTTTAAACAATCAATTGCATCAAATAACATCGAATCAAAGGATTTCTAGATTTAGTGTTCTTATACCCTTTTGCCAAAAATTCTTGATTCTTGCTTACGATTTGTTATGGGTGATGGTTGGGCTTTGTTTAAGAGTGTATGGGAAATCTTGTACAAGGCAAATAAATGTAATATTTAATCACTAGATTTAATTCTTATAATTTATCAATTAACTTCTATCCTTTGGTAAATTAAAACACTTATACAATAACATCGAAATTAAACCTGTAATTAAAATTAGGGTTTTTCAACGTCATCAATTAGGGTTTCTAATTGACCATTAGTGGTTCTTTAATTATACGTGTATGTTACTAACACGATCGTTATGATTTCTAATTTCAACCGGTTAGGGTTATAATAATTGGGTTTGTCCTAATTATCGACGTCATAAATGATAATTAGGGTTTCTTCTAATTACCGATATTCTTATTCACGGTAACTTCATATACACACTACTACTCGTAAATATCCCATAACCGAGTTTAATAATTAGGGTTTCACAAAGACGGTAATATGCTATGACCTAATTGACCGTCATTGCTTCAATATTATCTCGTCTCAAGACATACCCAAATACATAATTATGGTAATTGTAAAATCATTACATAAATACTATAATATTATTATTCTCATCTCTTGATCACAATCCCAATCCGTGGTTTGGATCTCATGTCCCGACTTATTCTTCGTACACAAAGATCAATAATCAAATTAAAATAATTAACTTAAATGTTACGAACAATTCATATAATAAAATATTTATTATATAAATCTAATTATCACTTCATATATTATTTCCAATCATGTTTTCATGGAAAATAATTAATAAAAACATTTCGGCTTACAGACATTTATTACCATATAATTTGTGATAATTAATAATTCCAAAATTATTTCTAATTTTTCAAGTAATAAATGTATTCGCATTTATCGTTCACTTTATTGACACTTAGTCTCGTCATTAAATAAAAAAAAAAATTAAACGCAAAATTTCTTATTTATTTTATATAGAAAATCTCGGGTTATTACATAGGATGGTTGTTGCAAAATTTAACTAAGATTTGGAGTCAATTGAGAAGATTTGGAATCAATTTGGTGCAAAAGTGGAGTAAAGCATGAAGCAACAAAAACCATTTTTTGAATGCAGACCCCGGGCCAAAATGCCTATTTCAGTATAAACCCCTTTGGGCGAGGGGTCTTCATCAGAAATAAACAAGAGCATGCATTTACATTGAAATGCCTATATATATATAAACCCGTAAAGGCGAGGTGTCAACTCTGATCTTTGTTAGGATTAAATTTCATCTTGGGCGTGGATTTTAAGCTTTTTGCATTGCAATGGAACTCTAAAGAGATGGAATTTTGGCTGGGAATTGTGTGTTATGCATCTACTATTTAATTAACAACGAATTCAACAAAAAAGGGGACATTACGAAGATTAATCTCAGTTTTTCTTAGCAAGCTTTGGAGGAGTATTTCGAAGAAATTTTCAAGACGATTGCAATTCTAGGCTACGAGAAGGGTGTTCTTCAATATTCTTCATCTTAGGCTATTATTTGTAATTAAAAGAATGGTTTCTATGATTTATTCAGTGTTTATTTCGTTTATGATGAACTAATTCACTTTTTAGGCTTATGATGGATCTTTGAGTGAATCAATGATTTCATAACTTTGATTTCCGATTCAATAATCTATTTTCAGTTTATCTATATTAATTTGAGCATGAATTTATGAATTGACTGATCAAAAATTCTTTGTGAATTTGGAATCGAGAGGGGATATTCAAACCTAGACTTAGTTAATATAGCATGTGTTCATAAATTTTGTGAATAGCAGAATCTTGATGAATGTTAAGGTAGAGATATGCTTGACATCGCATGTAATCGGATAGAGAACTTATTCTTAAATCTTCTTTAATTGTAATTCACATAGAGATATAGTGAGTTAGTTAATTAAGGCGTTTAACTTATTTCTATCTTAACTGTGGATTTAAGTTAATATGGTATTAATTAGTACATCGAGAAGTGGTTAATACTATGTTCATGTTCTTGATTAATGAACTGGGATAGTGAGTTGAATTGGAATAAGAGTATTCAAATCAGAGTGAAGCTTAAGGTGAAATCATAAGTCTAATTCTCCATTAATTGTTTGAAATTCTAGATTTTGATATTTGTGATTGGTTTATGGTAATTTATTTATTTCTTAATTTAGTTTTTATAATTTTAATCATTGAGTCGAATAGTTTAATAAAATTAGGGTTAATAGGAAACTGGTACTTCTGAGTTTAAGATTATTGATAGTTGATCTCTGTGGGAACGATATTCAACTCATCACTTTATTACTTGTTGACCACGTATACTTGCGTGTTGTGCGTAATTAGATTTTACCCAACAGTCCCTCTTGTCCGCATTTGTAACATACGACCGGTGGTCATTCTTCTTCCTTGGAAACGGGTGCTAGTACTACTGTCTTTCCATCATTATTGAACCTTCCCTTCTTGAAATTTTCACTTCTATTATTTTGGCCATGATTACCACCGAAGTGGTTACCATTCTTGGCATGATAATTTCACCCACGATGGTTATCATTGCTCCGATGGTCGTTGCCAGCAGTATGATTATTATCGTGTTGTTGGTCGTTACCTTTTGGTTGAGCTGACTCATTATCGCGCTCCACTAACTGAGCCCTATTCACAACATCTGAATATAAACAAAGTTTGTGAGAAATGAGGTATTGACAAATTTCGGGTTTCAAACCTCTTAGAAACATTCGCGTCATTCGCACCTCATTATCAACCAAATAGGATGCAAACCGGGATAATTCCGCAAACTTAGCCTCTTACTGCGATACAATTATATTGTTTTGCTCCAGCTTTATGAATTCCACCTCATTCATATGACGAATACTTTCAGGAAAGTACTTTTCGTTGAACAATTCTTGAAACTTCTCCCAAGACATCTTCAGTGTGGCAGGCTGAGTACATTTTACAGATTTCCACCAATGATCTGCCTCTCCTCGTAACATGAAGGTGGCGAAGGGAACCTTTTTCTCCTCTGAGCATTCCAAGACATCAAATATCTTGGTGATCTACTTAATCCACGTCTCTGCCTTAAGTGGTTCTGGCTTTCCCAAAAACTCCGGTGGTCCCAGCTATTGAACTTCTTAGTGGTGACCAGCCGTGAGTTACCAGTGTTTCCACCTGCATTTTGAACAGGAGTCTCTTTTGTTTGGTTGTGCATAAATTCTAGAAAGTTCCTAAACATACCATTGTTCGTCATTTGGTCGGTGTTGTTGTTTACACGAGGATTATTGCCTTCCTGATGCACATTATCCTGGTTATTGATTGTTGGTGACTCAACGGTCTCATGTGCTCCATTGCTTATCTCAACATTTTTAGATGTCATTTTCAAATACTGTCACAAAACAAGGGTTAATTGACATGCCACATATTATCCCTATATTCTGACCGACCAAGTAAATAACAAATAAACTTAAGTAGGTCATACTAGCGAAGGAATTACCCATCTCTCCCCTCCTAGTTCTAGCCTCACATCTCAGCCAGGGATCATATCCCTAAGCTGAAGAGAACGCATTTTCATGATCATACAAACAACTGTCCACCAATGAACTACGGGCTAATGAGTACTTTTACAACATCATTTGTAACATTACAGGTCATGATTATACCGAATAATCCCTAGTCATAATCATACCAATCAACAGTCCATCTATGCACTACGGGCCAAAGATAACTTTTATCACAATATAAGCACGAGGATGATGACAATGATATAAGAATTCAACCAAACGAGATCAAGGATAAATATTAAAGACTTTAAATTTATCCAGAGTTTAAAAATGTCCAAATTGTCAACACAATACTGCTTTGTGGAGTAAAATTCAAGAATAATATTCACGTATCAAAAATAATTTGGACAGAAAAGAAATCAATTTTCTGGGTGAATAGTACCCTGTGAATAGTACTTCATGAATAGTGTCGTACGTATGAATAGTATCATAAATATGAATAGTGTCGTACGTATGAATAGTGCCATATAAATGAATAGTACCCATGAATAGTACTCCGATATAAAAAGATTAAAAATGAAAAATAATGTTCAGAAAAATATCCTTGTGAAATGATACTAGATGAAACGCAAATTTCAAGGATATTCTACTAATTTCAAGTAGTATAGAAGCATTACTTTAAGAAAATGAGTGTAGAATTCGTTATCTGAAACGAAATAATATTACTTACATACTACAGAGTATGGAAGAAAATATTATTTCTTACGAATATTTAATAAAAATAATATCTCTTACGACTGTTGAACGAAAATAATATTCCTTATGAATATTAAACGAAGATAATATTCCTTACGAATATTAAATGAAGATAATATTTCTTGCGAATATTGAACGAAATAAATTTTTTACGAATACGAAAAATAATATCGTAAGCGAATATGAAATAAATAATACCCATACCTCAAAAAGAGAGCAATTTCGACTGGCAGGGTGGGGATATACTTGAAGAAAACTTATACTGTTTTCTACACTCAAAGCTTCCTTAAACTCAAAAGAAATACGCTCAATATTATAGAAGAAGAATTCTCTGATTCTGGTGTGATTTTCAATTCTAAACTAAGCTCCTATTTATAGGAGAATGAAAGGATACTATGTAGAAAATAAAATCACGGACTACATATGAGAATAATCACGGCCGCTCAACCGGCGAAATTTTTCTGAAAATTTGATTTTTACTATTCATTACTGTGCAATAAAATATTCCGATAAAACAAAAATTTTAAATAAAATAAACTTTTAAATTTTAAATAAACTTGAAATATTTTTAATTCATTTATATCCCTTTTTTATTCATTTTTAAATTAATAAAACCATTTTAAACTATTTATTTAATATAATTATTAAATAAATTTAATATCATTAGTGTTAAATTAAAATCATTAATATTAAACTATTAATGAAATTATCCTTTAAATATTAAAAGTTATATTTTATAACTTAAAATATCTTTAAACACTTTATTTTTATTTAAAATGATTTTTATAATATTAAAATCATTTTAAACTAATTTATTTAATATTATTATTAAATATCTTTAATATCATTAATAATAATTAATTAATGAATTTTACCTTTAAATATTAAAAGTTATATTTTATAACTTAAAATATTTTAAATACCTTATTATTATTTAAAATGATTTTTAATATAATAAAATCATTTTAAATTATTTATTTAATTCATTTATTAAGTAACTTAATTATCATTAATATTAATTTATTAATGAAATTTATCACAAAATATTAAAAGTCATTAAAAATAACTTCAAATATTTTTTCATATCATAATATAATTTTAAATGATTTTTCAAATATTAAAATTATTTTTAAATAATTTATTAATAATATAATTAAATAAATTAAATACTTTTAATATTCTAAAAATATTAAATATTTATGAAATATACTCAAAATAATTAAAATATAATTTTAGAGACTTTAAAATAATTTTTAATAATTTATTTTGTATTTTTCAGAATTTAAAACTAATTAATACAAATTATTTAATAAAAATAATTAATTTTGTAAATAACTATCGCTAAAGGGTCCTATAAATATTTAAAGCGCCACTATAGGTGTTCTTGAAGTCCTTGAAAACCATGTTAGAAAGCAAGGCTATTTAGTTTGACCAACTATTAATCTTGATATATGATGGTTCAATTCATGCTTGTGGTCAGATATTAAAGTGCTAGTGCAAGACTACAACCTTAAACAACAAACACAATCATAACATGCATAACAAGAGAGATCTAAGAGCCTAAAGTAGCTCTCAGAGGCTGTTCTTCATTTCTGGAAACCCAGAAATGAAGAACAGTTCGAGTAGGCACTTTTGGGCTTCCACAACTTGCGATTTGTGTGATGTTTAAGTGATCTAAGGGTCTCAGATTGTAGAACACGTGTAGCACTACAGATCTATCATAAATCATAACAATAACAACAGATTAAGCAGATCAAAGCCAGTCAACCCATGTCAGAAAAATCGTTCCAATGTATTTTGGGTTTACCCAGAAAACAACCATCGTGATCTTTTTGCCTACTTTGACCGGCCACTGAAGTCAGCATACTTGATATTTAGGAGATTTTAAAGCATAATATTGGAGTTCATATACAAGACTACAATTTAGATGCAACAAAAACTACAAACAATTAACAACCAAAAAGATCAAGGGCCAGAAACTTGTTGTCAGAACGATCTGGGCATGTTCTTGACTGCCCAGATTTCTTCCGGTCAATGCCGATCAACGGTTTTTGACCGTTAATAACTTCTATTCTAGACATCAAATGACCCTGATTCTTTTTGCAGATCAAAGACCACATACCAGACTACAAGTACAAAGCTTTAAACAACTAAAACACATAACAGGTAACGATTAAAGAGGCCTGACATTCGGTTGTCAGACATAGAACAAAAAATTTCCAGATTTTTCAAATCTTCAAATCCGAGCTTCTAGATGTTATGGACTCAACATCTAGCAACCCAGATTATCATTAGACACTACTAACAACACATTTTAACATTCAAACATAACATCTAACAACGAATTAAAGCTAGGGTTTTTATACCTTTATGAACAAATCTTTGATTCTAAGCTTCTGATATGTTATGATTAATAGTGGGGCTTTGTTTAGGACTGATATATCTTGATATTTTCGGAGGTGTGGGGCTTGAGAGAGTTAGTTTGATTGTTGTGCAAAAATGGCTAACAAAATGACTTTCTCTCTCTTTCAATCTATTTATAGAACACATGTGCAATGTATATGGCTGATCTAGAGCAGCTTGCTGTCAAATATGAGCATGTGGAGTTGTTAGAGTTAGTCATTTGGTAAATCATTTTTAATGGCAAAATTATAACTTGTCAAACCCTTAGGGTTTAACCCTTAGGGTTTAACCCTAAGGTTTAGCATAAACACATTTTAGTAACTAGGGTTTGAGTAAAAATAAATTTTTAGTTTCTAAAATTTATAATTAGGGTTTGCTTTATTAGATTTAAATTTTTAATTATACAAGAACATTAGGGTATTATATTATAATTAACCTTGCTACTTAAGCAATTAGGATTTTCAATTAGCAATTAGGGTTCCTAAATATCAATTAGGGTTTGATTTCACAATTAGGATTTCGCGACAATAATTATGATTTTATCATTATTAAACTTAAGGTTCTAATCAAACTATTAATTAGGTTTACTTTAATTAGCAATTAAAATCTATCATACATGATATTAATCACAGTAACACAATTTCTGACTGATCACAAACTCCAGTTTAGGTTTCAAATTAGGGTTTCTAATTATTAGAAATTCAAATATAAACTAGGGTTTTAAATTTACAATTAGGGTTTCCTAATTAGCATATCATTAAGTAACACATAACATAAATCATATAACACAATTATATAATAGTCTTAAATTTCCCATTTAAATTGAAAAACAGGGTTAAACAAATTAATGATAAGGTTTGGTCAATATACACCATAATTGACCAATTAACCATCAACAGTTCGTACATACAATACATATTTATAGTATTGAAAAATCAAAATATATTTAATATTATAATATTATTCTCATTCATTGATCAAAACCCAGAATTAGGGTTTGGATTTCATATCTGATTTATCTGTCGTAATTAACCTTATTAATTAAGTTAAAATAATTAACTTAATAACCTGAACAAAATTCATATAATAAAATAATTATTATAATTATTCTAAAATCATTTCATATATTATTTAAATAATATATACTTATAATTTCATGGAAAAATAATTAATAAAATATTTCTAATATAAAATTAATTATTATAAGAATATAATTTATAATAATCAATATTTTTAAAATAAATTTATTTGTAATTATTAATGTAATAAATAAATTTTATTTATCGCACATATAATTATAAATACACATTACCTTGGCACATATCACCCATATTTATTTTAATAAATAAATAAAAAAATTTATACGCAAAATTTATGATTTATTTATATAGAAAATATCGGGTTGTCACAGAAAAGACCATTTCCCGCTGACCTTTATTGATCAAATGTTAGATAGATTGGCAGGACATTCATATTATTGTTTATTGGATGGGTACTCGGGCTATAACCAAATAGTCATCGCTCCAGAGGATCAAGAAAAAACGACATTTACGTGCCCCTACGACACATTTACATTCAGGAGGATGTCGTTTGGGTTATGCAATGCGCCTGTAACTTTCCAACGTTGTATGATGGCCATTTTTTTAAATATGGTAGAGAAAAATGTTGAAGTCTTCATGGACGACTTTTCGGTCTATGGAGACAATTTTGATGCTTGCCTCGGTAAGCTGGTCATGGTAATACAGTGATGTAAAGATACGAACCTCGTACTCAATTGGGAAAAATGCCACTTCATGGTGGAAGAGGGCATAATTTTGGGCCATAAGGTATCGGCTCGAGGATTGGAAGTTGATAAGGCAAAGCTGGAAACAATAAAGAAATTGCCTCCACCGAGCTCAGTTAAGGGTATTAAGAGTTTTCTGGGTTATGCTGGGTTCTACAGGAGGTTCATAAAAGACTTCTCTAAAATAGCAAAACCTCTATGCAGTCTTTTAAAGAAGGATGCTACTTTTAGTTTTGATGAGGAATGCAAGTTAGCGTTTGACTTATTGAAGAAAAAATTGACTACAGCCCCCGTGATCGTCGCACCAGATTGGAACATGTCATTCGAGCTAATGTGTGATGCGAGTGACTATGATTGAAAGTGGGCATGGGAATAACGACGAGACAAGGTGTTTCACGCCATATACTATGCAAGCAAAACACTCACAGAGGCGCAAATTAATTACACAACCACAGAAAAGGAATTACTTGCAGTGGTGTATGCATTTGACAAATTTCGGGCTTACTTGATCGGGACTAAGGTGATAGTCGACACAGACCATTCGACGATTCGGTACTTAATAGCGAAAAAGGATGCTAAGCCACGCCTTATCCGATGGATTCTCCTACTTCAAGAGTTTGATTTAGAAATAAAGGATAGAAAGAGAACGGAGAATAAAGTAGCCAATCACTTGTCTAGGCTAGAAAACCAAGGGAAAGCAAAAGAAGATAGATGTGAAATTAACGAATTATTCCCAGATGAGCAACTATTTGGGATGTCTGCAGAGATTCCATGGTATGGGGATTATGCAAATTTTCTTGTGAGCAATATTCTACCACCTGACCTCACAAGACAACAGAAAAAGAAGTTTCTTCATAACGTGAAATGGTACATATGGGACGACCCGTATGTGTTCAAGCAATGCGCCGACAAAATGATTAGACGGTGTGTCCCCTATAGTGAAGTTAAGAACATTCTACATGAATGTCACTCATCTGCGTATGGCAAACATTATGGGAGTGAGAGGACAGCAACGAAGGTGTTGCAATCTGGGTTTTATTGGCCCACATTATTTAAGGATGCCCACCATTTTGTCAAACGATGTGATAGGTGTCAAAGGGTGGGCAACATTTCGAAACAGAATGAGATGCCTTCACAAACGATTCTTGAAGTAGAAATCTTTGATGTATGGGGTATTGATTTCATGGGGCCATTCCCTTTGTCTTTGAATAATCAGTATATTCTACTCGCAGTGGATTATGTATCGAAATGGGTTGATGCTGCAACACTACCATCCAATGATGCCAAGGTGGTCCTCAAATTCCTACAGAAAAATATTTTCACGAGGTTTGGCACACCAAATGCAATAATCAGTGATGAAGGTAGTCACTTTTGAAATAAGTCTTTTACAACTCTTTTGGCCAAGTATGGGGTTAACCACAAGGTGGCTACAGTGTATCACCCTCAAACAAGTGGACAGGCTGAGGTGTCAAACAGAGAAGTTAAGAAGATATTAGAGAAGGTAGTAAATCCAAGTCGTAAAGATTGGTCACTTCGGTTGGATAATGCATTATGGGCATACCGGACTACATACAAGACACCAATCAGAATGTCTCCATATCAACTACTGTACGGGAAGGCATGTCATTTGTCGGTCGAGTTACAGCATAAGGCTTATTGGGCGGTTCAAAAACTCAATTTCGATCAAGCAGCTATAGGAGAGAAGAGATTACTTAAACTGAATGAACTCGACTAATTTTGCCTTCACGCCTATGAGAACTCCAAATTATACAAAGAAAGAGTAAAAAGATGGCACGACCAAAAGATTATGCGTAGAACATTCGAGCTGGGGCAATCAGTTCTTTTGTTCAACTCACGGCTGCGATTGTTCCCAGGAAAGCTTAAGTCAAGATGGTCAGGACCATTCACTATCAAGCGGGTATACTCTCATGGCACAGTTGAACTCTATAGTCGCAATCCACTAGAAACGTTCAAAGTCAACAAACATCGTCTAAAGCATTATTGGGGTGGAGAAGCTAACACCGATGTGATCGCCATCACATTGGCAGACACAACATGAACAGGAAGTAGTCAGGCTGAACGACTTAAAATCAAGCGCTAATTGGAAGGCAACCCAATCTTTAGTTTATTTTTTGTATTTTTCATTAATTGTCGCTACAATATAGTCTTGATTAATCTCTCTATAATGCATCATGTTATCAACAACTCTTTAATTCTTGTGTTTTACATCATGCAGGATGAACAAAGGATAAAATGGTGAGTTACAAGGAAGTAAAGTGAGAACACAGGGGGTGTTGTAGTAGCCACCCCGTGAATGGCTCCCTTTAGACTATAACCCCATTGGTGGGGTCCCCAAAGCCAAAATGTAGCAGACATGCCACCACAAAGGCATTTTAAGTTTAGCACCCGCTGCGTTGAAGTGGGTCTTGTAAATCAACTGAATGGTCGGCAGTTATATAAGCTCAACCCCTCAACTTCCTCAACTTCCTCAACTCTTACAACTTCATTACTACACCACTTCCCTAACTCCCCACTCCTTCATAACTCCACCTACCACCCACTACCACCACTTCCCCAACTCCCCACTACCTCCATTAACCCTATTAACTTCCCCACCTCTTCACTCCACCACTAGAATTCTTCCATCATTACTATATATACCACTACATCTCCTACCATAATTCTTACACAAATTGAAGTGGGCATTCATAGAGGATACTTGAGAGCTATTGAGGGTTAAATTGACAAGTTTGGGGGAGAGCTAAGGCAAGTCAAGCAATAGAGAGAGATCATGGCTTCACAATCAATGCCGAAACTCCAAAGGGGAGAAAGTTCAAGGCAACCTCAACCAACCCGAACCTTCAATCATCGGAAATTCGTGAGTGCCGCCGCCACCGACAGGTATGACTACATGCTCACCAAAGCCCTTACACCGGAGTGGGGGTTGGCACCGGATCCTAATGATGGGGAGTTGATGCCTCAAATTTATCAAAAGGGGTGGACAAAATTCACCTAAGAGCCCGAACTCGCTGTGGTCAACATTGTCTAGGAATTCTATGCAAATGCCGAGGACAAGGCCCCTTACTGTGCTTTCGTGAGGGGTAGATTAGTCCCTTTCAGTGACGAGGCCATCAATACTTATTATCAGCTGAGAGTTCCTCGAAATTGTAACTATGTGGGCCTACGTGATCATGATCTGGATTATGAGACCATTTTGAAGGAGATGACCAAGCCGGGCACGAAATGGATCAAGGGTCGAAAAGGCGGCACTATTTTTCATAGCAAGGACCTTAGCTGGTATGGGAAAATCCGGTACGCATTCCTATGCGCTAAATTGCTTCCGTCCCAACACACCTCGGACATCACCAAAGAGAAGGCATTACTCTTGTATTCTATTGTACAAGATTTTAGTATTGATGTCGGGGCCATTATCTGTTTCTCCATCCGTCGATGCCTACGTGGAAATTTTTCAGGCAGCTTGCCACACCCATCACTCATATGTGGGTTGTGTCGCAATGTAGGGGTGAGATGGTCCGATGATGAGCCCACTCAAATGCCGCTTGCATTACTTGATTCTAGAATAATAGCGCGGTATTCTATATGGGCAGGAGGTGAGTCACATCCACGTGGTTTAAGCTTCATTTTTCCTTCGGCGTCGGAAGATGAGGCGGAGTATGAAGATACATCGGAGGATGATGATGAAGCTATGGGAGATCAGGGGAACAAGTAGGAAACGCAGACCGAGGCCATTTCTAGTCCTCAGTTCTTTGAGTTCAAAAATCAAATGAATGCGAACAACAAAGCAGCACGTCGAGAAATGCGACGATTGGTACTGAGGCAAGATCACATGTTTGATGCTATAAACGCATCGTTTGCCTCACTAAACACAACTCTACAAAGTTTCAACACGGTGGCCCAATTTTTATATCAGCACCCAATGCCAATGTCGAGGTTTCCACCAAGTGATCCGGACGAAGAAGAGCAACAACCACCTCCTCAGACTTAAGCGATAGTAGGGAAGTCCTCACGTACTTATTTTGATTATTCATCCAATGAGGACATTGTATTAGTTAAATTTGGGGGATTTAATTTCATGTTTGCATGCATATGTAGTACTTAGGTTGCATTTTGTCATTTTAATTTCAGTACTGCATGATAGCTTAGGTGCATACACAGTAGTTTAGGTTATTATTGTCATTGTATTGTTTTAGTGGTAAATTTTGCATTTTTGTAAATAGTGCATGTTGTTACCTATTAAAAAATATTTAGTTAGTTAAATATTGTGTTTGCTTAATTCCAGTAATGTTGTAGTTCATATTATTTAAGGGCTAATGATGAGTTTGATAATAAGTTAACCAATAAAACTTTGAGTACTAGAACTTTGATGCAATTTCTATGAGGAATCGAATCTTGAGCTTGTTTGAAACTGGTATAGAAAAGGTTAGCACGTTTAATAACATCTTTGCTGATTGCTCAGTTCAAATTGATACATAAATAGTCTCTAAAGGATAATGCTAGAGTAAATGAGAAAACGACAAGGATAGACAGTAAAGGCAAAAATTAGGCAAGAACCTAAGTTTGGGGGATGAATGTGGGGTATATAAGCTTTATTTGAAAAAAGAAAAAAAAAGAAAGAGAAAAAAATACCGTGGCTAGTTTTGTTTCGGGGCCTTTGTTACTTGAGCAAGTACGCCCGAAGGGGTGTCTTAACACCTAGCGCCCTAAGGTCTTATATGGTCTGAGAGTCGTTGGTTGAAAGCTCGCTAAGGGGTAGCACTGTTAGCCTAATGGAATGAGACATTGCACAGTCATGGTTAAAAAAATTGAATAAAACGGGAAAAGAGCAAAAAGCCCCAAGTAAGAAAAAAAAAAGAATGAAAGAAGAATATATATATATATATATATATATATATATATATATATATATATATATGAATAAGGTATAAGTACCCTGCATGAACTCCTAAGATTGGTAATTGTTTAGTTTTAGTTGGAGCTGTCTATTTTTGAAATTTTTAAGTTTGCGTTGTATGATTCCTTCTAAGAAATTGGTTATGTATTGAATTTGAATTCATAGCAGTTATCATGGATGTTGATCACACACACACACACACACACACACTATACTAGTGATAATGGTTTTAGATTTGAGGAATAACAGAATTGTAGATGGGTTTTGGTGATTGATATTGTATAGTTGCTTGTTTCCGCTGAGACCGTTAAGATAATCTTGATATTGTGATATTGATGGATTGGAAAGCATGTAAATTAGTTCATATTCATATCATTTAGTTGCATTGCATAGCATGTAGTTGATTTGTGCTCGAGGACTAGCACGGTTAAAGTTTGGGGGATTTTGATAAATGGATTTTATATGCGTGAATCAATGTCCATTTCATGCTTATTTGTTGCTAAATTCTTGTGTTTATGTTCGTTTTTACTTGTTTATTGTTATTTCATGTGTAGGATGGTTGTTGCAAAATTTAACAAAGATTTGGAGTCAATTGGGAAGATTTGGAATCAATTTGGTGCAAAAGTGCAGTAAAGCATGAAGCAACAAAACCATTTCTGAGAACAAACCCATTTGAAATGAGCCTATTTCAAATATAAACTTCGCGATCAAATGGGGTCTTTATCAGAATTACTGGAAGCATAGCTTGGCTTGGAAATGGCGGGCCTATATAAGATATAAACCCCTCAGATTGGTCGGGGAGTGTCGACTCTGAAGTCTTTTGTTAGGATTGAATTTCTTCTTGGGCGTGGATTTTAAGCTTTTTGCATTGCAATGGAACTCTAAAGAGATGCAATTTTGGCTGGAACTTGTGTGTTATGCATCTACTATTTAATTAACAACGAATTCAACAGAAAAAAGGGACATTATGAATATTAATCTCAGTTTTTCTTAGCAAGCTTTGGAGGAGTATTTTGAAGAAATTTTCAAGACGATTGCAATTCTAGGATACGAGAAGGGTGTTCTTCAATATTCTTCATCTTAGGCTATTATTTGTAATTGAAAGAATGGTTTCTATGATTTATTCAGTGTTTATTTCGTTTATGATGAACTAATTTACTTTTTAGGCTTATGATGGATCTTTGAGTGAATCTATGATTTCATAACTTTGATTTTCGATTCAATAATCTATTTTTAGTTTATCTATATTAATTTGAGCATGAATTTATGAATTGTCTGATCAACAATTCTTTGTGAATTTGTATGGAATCGAGAGAGGATATTCAAATCTAGACTTAGTTAATATAGCATGTGTTCATAAATTTTGTGAATAGCAGAATCTTGATGAATGTTAAGGTAGAGATATGCTTGACATCGCATGTAATCGTATAGAGAACTTATTCTTAAATCTTCTTTAATTGTAATTCACATAGAGATATAGTGAGTTAGTTAATTAAGGCGTTTAACTTGTTTCTATCTTAATTGTGGATTTAAGTTAATATGGTATTAATTAGTACATCGAGAGGTGGTTAATACTATGTTCATGTTCTTGATTAATAAACTGGGATAGTGAGTTGAATTGGAATAAGAGTATTCAAATCAGAGTGAAGCTTAAGGTAAAATCATAAGTCTAATTCTCCATTAATTGTTTGAAATTCTAGATTTTGATATTTGTGATTGGTTTATGGTAATTTATTTATTTCTTAATTTAGTTTTTATAATTTTAATCATTGAGTTGAATAGTTTAATAAAATTAGGGTTAATAGGAAACTGGTACTTCTGAGTTTAAGATTATTGATAGTTGATCTCTGTGGGAACGATACTCAACTCATCACTTTATTACTTGTTGACCACATATACTTACGTGTTGTGCGTAATTAAATTTTACCCAACAGTCCCTCCTGTCTGCATTTGTAACATACGACCCGTGGTCATTCTTCTTCCTTGGAAACGGGTGCTAGTGCTACTGTCTTTCCATCATTATTGAACCTTCCCTTCTTGAAATTTCTACTTCTATTATTTTGGCCATGATTACCACCGAAGTGGTTACCATTCTTGGCATGATAATTTCCCCCACGATGGTTATCATTGCTCCGATGGTCATTGCCACCAGTATGATTATTATCGTGTTGTTGGTCGTTACCTTTTGGTTGAGCTGACTCATTATCGCGCTCCACTAACTGAGCCCTATTCACAACATCTGAATATAAACAAAGTTTGTGAGAAATGAGGTATTGACAAATTTCGGGTTTCAAACCTCTTAGAAACATTCGCGTCCGCTCCTCATTATCAACCAAATGGGATACAAACCGGGATAATTCCGCAAACTTAGCCTCTTATTGTGATACAATCATATTGTTTTGCTCCAGCTTTAGGAATTCCACCTCATTCATATGACGAATACTTTCAGGAAAGTACTTTTCGTTGAACAATTCTTGGAACTTCTCCCAAGACATCTTCAGTGTGGCAGGCTGAGTACATTTTACAGATTTCCACCAATGATCTGCCTCTCCTCGTAACATGAAGGTGGCGAAGGGAACCTTTTGCTCCTCTGAGCATTCCAAGAAATCAAATATCTCTGTGATCTACTTAATTCACGTCTTTGCCTTAAGTGGTTCTGGCTTTCCCAAAAACTCCGGTGGTCCAAGCTCTTGAACTGCTTAGTGGTGACCAGCCGTGAGTTGCCAGTGTTTCCACCTGCATTTTGAACAGGAGTCGCTTTTGTTTGGTTTTGCATAAATTCTAGAAAGTTCCTAAACATACCATTGTTCGTCATTTGGTTTGTGTTGTTATTTACACGAGGATTATTGCCTTTCTGATGCACAATATCTTGGTTATTGATCGTTGGTGACTCAACGGCCTCATGTGCTCCATTGCTTATCTCAACATTTTTAGATGTCATTTTCAAATACTGTCACAAAACAAGGGTTAATTGACATGCCACATATTATCCCTATATTCTGATCGACCAATTAAATAACAAATAAATTTAAGTAGGTCATACTAGCGAAGGAATTACCCGTCTCTCCCCTCCTAGTTCTAGCCTCACATCTCAGCCAGGGATCATATCCCTAAACTTTGATACCAACTATGACTCCCCCAAAATAGTTATACATCTCCCATTAGAGTACAACTACCACTTAATTATACAACTGTCATGTAAAATACGATAAAATATAGCTGAGAGTTTTAACATGAATATTGCCTTTTAGATAATATCCAAACTCAAATTCAATCTCATTACAATTATTATCACACTATTTCACAGAATAGTGAGGACTACTAAAACAACCATTTGGACCGTCAATCCATTTCCCGACTAGTCCCAGCTATATTCTCATTTCCTGAAGAGAACAGTGAAAGAAAAGGGTGAGCTCAACTAGACTAGTAAGAAATATTATGACTAATATAATGCAAAATAAATTATCCTTAGTCTTCAACTATATAACAACTGATAGAATATAATAGACAACAAGTTTTAGATCAACAACTACAGCGGAATAAGCAATCCATTAGAAGAGTCAAGTAGAGCATGATATCTACTATCTTCTATGATTTAAAAGTTTATCATAAATTTTATCGCTGAGACTCAGCTTAATAAATAATCCACATCACTGAATTATCCATGCACTACGGGCCAAAGATATTCCTTAGTATCATGACCACGAATTATCCATGCACTACGGGCCAAGGATATTCGTGTTTTCATCAATGGTCATGATCATGCCAAACAACAATTCATCTTTACACCCTTGGCCGAAGAGAACGTATGTTCATGATCATATAAACAACTGTCCACCAATGAACTACGGGCTAATGAGGACTTTTACAACATCATTTGTAACATTACAGGTCATGATTATACCGAATAATCCCTAGTCATAATCATACCAATCAACAGTCCATCTATGCACTACGGGCCAAAGATAACTTTTATCACAATATAAGCACGAGGATGATGACAATGATATAAGAATTCAATCAAACGAGATCAAGGATAAATATTAAAGACTTTAAATTTTTCCAGAGTTTAAAAATGTCCAAATTGTCAACACGATACTGCTTTGTGGAGTAAAATTCAAGAATAATATTCACGTATCAAAAATAATTTGGACAGAAAAGAAATCAATTTTCTGGGTGAATAGTACCCTATGAATAGTACTTCATGAATAGTGTCGTACGTATGAATAGTATCGTAAATATGAATAGTATCGTACGTATGAATAGTGCCGTATAAATGAATAGTACCCATGAATAGTACTCCAATATGAAAAGATTAAAAATGAACAATAATGTTCAGAAAAATATCCTTGTGAAATGATACTAGATGAAATGCAAATTTCAAGGATATTCTACTAATTTCAAGTAGTATAGAAGCAGTACTTTAACAAAATGAGTGTAGAATTTGGAATCTGAAACGAAATAATATTACTTACATACTACAGAGTATGGAAGAAAATATTATTTCTTACGAATATTGAACAAAAATAATATCTCTTACGACTGTTGAACGAAAATAATATTCCTTATGAATATTAAACGAAGATAATATTCCTTACGAATATTAAATGAAAATAATATTTCTTGGGAATATTGAATGAAATAAATTTCTTACGAATACGAAAAATAATATCGTAAGCGAATATGAAATAAATAATACTCTTACCTCAAAAAGAGAGCAATTCAGACTGGCAGGGCGGGGATATACTTGAAGAAAACTTATACTATTTTCTACACTCAAAGCTTCCTTAAACTCAAAAGAAATACGCTCAATATTATAGAAGAAGAATTCTGTGATTCTGGTGTGATTTTCAATTCTAAACTAAGCTCCTATTTATAGGAGAATGAAAGGATACTATGTAGAAAATAAAATCACGGACTGTATATGAGAATAATCACGGCCACTCAACCGGCGAAATTTTTCTAAAAATTTTATTTTTACTATTCATTACTGTGCAATAAAATATTCCGATAAAACAAAAATTTTAAATAAAATATAATATATTTTATTTATAATCTAATAAAATAAAACTTATATATATATATATATATATATATATACCCACATCACCATCAAAATCATTTTCCACCACCACACCACATTTTCCACTCCCTCACATTCCCTCACACACGCACCCCACAATCCTACACATATTCACACACCTGCACACACCCACTTTACATCACACATCACACACTTTTTCTTTTCCCACATGTTTATATATATATATATATATACTTTATAACTTCCTACCGATTATTTTGAAAAATGAGTAAGTTGGGGTCCAAACAATACGCCAAACTTACAACAAATACTTCATAAAAATCCCCTCAATATTTTTAACAATATTTATTCATCAATAACATAACTTGCAATATTAACAATCAGATCATTCCCAGGAAAGAGGGGGCTTTCCGATAAGGATTTCTCCCTATTGACGCGCAATTAGGTGACCAAACCTCTTTCCTCGACAGAATTTTCTAAACATTTTTAATAATGCAAATAATAATATGAATAACTTGTCATCTCAATCATTGATTTAATAATATAAAATATTGTGACAATAATTGAATCAATAACGTGAGATACTATGCAGCAATTACTGTAGCAAAAATTGAGTATAACTGAGTGACTTCTCACGTAAGCATCACTAATCAATATCGTGTGTTACTATACAACCACGCGTATTACTGTACTTTTATCACCGGGTATTTCAACAGTTAACGATAAAACTCTCACCGTTATTTTTATAAAAAGTTATTTTTGTCGTTTTCTAACTCCGACAGTAATTTCGTTGTGGGGTCCACCAATAATTGCGCCGTTATACGAATATTCCATGATAAAACGAATATTCCCTTACCAATAAAATATTTTATGACAACTTGCGTACTTTTCAAAATTTGTAAATACTACCCACAACTATAATATTATATCAAATCCACACCTTAATACTCAAAAAAATATTTTGAGAAAATTAATCTTTATTCATAATCTTTATATATATATATAAAAAAAGCGAAATGTTTGAAAAAAAGATCGAGTTTAAAATTTTACAAACCATATATCGGATCATCTTTATACAATTATTAATTATTAATTAGCGAAAAATAAAGAAAAAGAATCATACCCTTAATACCCTTGAAGAGCTTTGAGCTTCCTCGGTACAAGTTCACCTCAATCCTTTTAAGCGTTCAACTTGAATGAATTGAAGATCGGGTTTGGTTGGTTTCCTTTGATCAACGTTAGCCACCCGTGATTCCTTTTTGTTGGCCCACCCAAGTGTTTGGCCTCCAGAGGTGATCCAAGAGGAAGAAAAGATTCAAGAAGATGGGTGTTTGGCAAAACCCTAGTTTTTATCTCTCATAGAAAAAGGCGTACTCTCCCAACTATTGGAATTGGACGTATTCACGTGTTGTGAAAAAGTGTCAACAATCTCACCCATAATAAGACTCCTCTTATTTATAGATGTGGGCAACCCTCCTTAACAATTAAGGAATTGAGTTTTATTTTAATTAATTAAATTCCTTTAATTAATTAGGCTCCTAATCTTATTAGGAATAATTAATTAAACTCTTTTAATTAATTAGCCTCCTAATCTTATTAGGAATAAATGAGAGTACTTTTATTAATTAATTCCCAAACTCTTTTAGAAATTAAATAATAATAATAATAATAATAATAATAAGACTCCTCTTATTAATTTATATTTAATATTTCAAAATATTAAATAATAAATATTAAGCTATTTAATTTATTCTATCACCATAGATTAAATTAAATATACTTAACTTATTATTACGATTATGCCATTAACTTCTTAAATAATTATTCTTCTTTTTATGGTGTGACCCTTTAGGTTCTCCATATTAATAGGTTGTGAATAAATCAATTAGAACAATTCTAATCTTATTTAAATAAATAAATTAAACTATTAATTTATTTAAATAAATAATATTTATTCTGATAGGGATAAGCCTCCTAGCGATCAACGACTTTTCGGATAATATAGATTTCAACATTAATCATAAAAGAACCTTTGAGTAAATAGTTAAGTACAATTCAATCCTTCCACCATACAATGTCCCAATTAAATATAAGACATGGAATTCTTTGTCAAGTCTTATTTTATTTAATTATATGTATTTCGACTCTTAAATGCACTGACTCAAATAATGCAAATTAGAAACTCCTTTCTAATTTCATTACGCCTTAACCGAGGACTCTTTGGGTTGTCATTTATCGAATCACATAGGACATTTCTCTTCTTTTACTAGAAGTGGTAGATTCTTTATTGATCATACATTATCTCCATATACAACTTATTATACCCAAGCATACCCTTTGATATACCCTAAGGGTCTTAAGGAATAAGTCAAAGTATAACTCATCATACACAAGATACTATGATGATCTCAAGTCAAGATCACTTGTACTACTATCACTCTGAGGAATTCCTATTTGGCAAGTAAAACTCCATTAGGTATTCCTTAGCGAGCCACGTTCGGTGAACTTATTCTCTAATAAGCACTACATACTTACTTGCTTTAGTGTCTCCACACAAATGATCATGAGATCAATCATCCTCATCGATGAGCAAACAGCGTATGTACCAATCTATCAGGATTCACTAATCCCCAATTTAGTAATCAACGATTGGGAACTATTTTAGTTTTAAGCTTTCTAAGAATTTAGATCTCATTAGAATGATCATCATCATTATTCTAAAAGCATTGCTTAAAACTATGGGTTTATCACATATTATAAAACAGCATCATGTAGATAATTAAAAGCCTTTAATAAATTAATACTTTTTATTAATAAATGAATAAGATTGTTACAAAGTATATGCTTTATCATCAAACATGATTGGCTTGTGTGCATACTACTTTCAATCTCCCACTTGCACTAAAAGCCAATCGATATGGTATCTCATACCCCCTTCTTCTCTAAGTGGCGATTATCCTGCTTTGTTGGATAAGCTTTAGTTAATGGATATGTAATGTTGTTCTTGAGAGTCCACTATCTCTATAGTGATTTCCCATCTTTCAATGATTCCTATAATCAAATGAAAGTGCCTGACACATGTTTAGATCCAAGATGAGACTTAGGAACTATTCCTAGTTACGTAATGAACTTTTCATCAAACAATCAACTTGTAGCTTCATTTATAGCTATATACTTTGTCTTTATCACTAAACCAACAACTCTTTCTTTTTTGGAACCTTTCAATTCAACTTTGCACCTTTGTTCAAAGTAACGCTTTACCTTAAAGTGGATTTTTGTCGTCTTAGTGCATCTACGAAAAACTTGAGTGCATTAAGCCCTCTAGTTTTAATTTAGACCCACCATGAATATGATCACATCCTTAGTCTTCGGTTAAGTACTTTAAGATGTTTTTCACGATCTCATAGTGAACTTCTCTCGAATATGGTGATCGACATCGGGTCTCGTATATTTCATTGCATACATGATAGTTACTCATGCGATCTCTCTTTTTGAGTCTATGGGGACTATTAAGAGAGATACACTCCATGGCTCATCAACATGAGACATCTCTTGGAGTTTGCCATGCTAAGCGACTTTAGCATCAAATGAATATCGTTCCTTGGGTTAAGTCGAGCATCCTCTTAAATCTATCTATATAGATTTGTATCCCCAATTAAGATACTCTTCCCAAATCATTCATGGAGGAATGTTTAGACAACTTTATCTTTCTTGATTGTAGCATTGGTATGTCATTCCTTATCCGTAGTAGTATATCAACATATAATACTAGGAATGTCACGGCGCTCCCTTGACCCTTTTTTACACACTAGGTTCATTCTTGTTTTTGATAAAATCAAACTCTTTTGATTGTCTCATCAAAAATGAATGTTCCATTTTGAGAAGCTTGCTTGATCCATTTCTCGAGTGTCTACAACTCTTACCTCATCGTATATGGCTGGATCATCATCTTCTATGATGTGTACCTCATCATCATCATCATCATGATGAATCCATACCTCTAGGTATCTTTGGTCTTATTCAGTTTTCTGATTAGGTTGTGGTACAATAGGTCTATCTGAGTTCCTCTTATTTGACTTATAGTGTTTTGTGGTTCTTGAACTCTTCAAGATCTATTATCCTCCCACTAGCCCCTTCAATGATAAACACCTTTATCTTAGAAGGTAAGCGTGTTTATGCAACAAACACCTTTTGCTAAGTAGGATTATAGAACATATACCTAAACTTACTTTAGGATGTCCCACAAATCTATGTACTTGTCAAATCTTGTCCCAAGCTTATCCTTTGAAACCTTTTCACATAAGTTGGACAACCCCTTATCTTAACATACTTAAGATTAGGAATCCTCCACATCCATAACTTTTATGGAGTCTTGGAATTTGGATTTTGAGGTTACCTTTTTCGTAGATATCTGACCATTTCTAGGACATTGACCCCGGAAGGATCTTTGGAATGTCGGTAAAATCATTATGGACGCACCATGTCCAACAAAGTACGATTTTTCCTTTCGGATACATCAATCAATTATTGCGTATCAGGAGGCGTCCATTTGAGAAAACCATTTGAGATGATCTAGAAACTTATTGCACAAGTATTTATTCCTTGATCTAATCAAAGAATCTTAATACTTTTGCCAATTTGTTTCACTTACGAATTCTTTGAACCTTTCAAATAATTCACACTTGTATTCAACAAATACACACATTCAACTCTTTGAATGATCATCTCCTTTTCTTATACTAGTTTGTTCAATTTGCAAAATTATTTTTCACGTAAGTCAGTATACAAAATCCATTAAGTAATATTTCGAGTTTCTATAAAAAACATTATTATTATAAATAGAACAACAATTGTTCTTAAATATAATACCAAAGATTTCATTGTCCAACAATAAAATGGAAATAATGTTTCTAATGAAGCTGGAATACAATAACAACTTATTGACTTAATAGATTTTGCCAGTAGGCATTGCTAAACTATAAGTTTCTATGGCTAATGTAGCAACCTTTGCTTCATTTTTCCCACACATAGGATTACTTATCTTTGTTTAGCTTTCTACTTTACCTTGGTCCTTCATAAATCTATATTTATGATAACCAAAGTCGGTATCAATACCCAAGTAGAACCTTGACTTAAAGAAAAATTTATTTTAAATCATGAACAAAATTGTATTTATGTAGAAACTTCACTAAGCTTCTTTTGGTTAGCCTCTCTGCAAGATGCTTCTCATGATTTCTTTTCGGTGTCGGGCTTATTGCGGTGGAAGCAAACTCCTTTTTGCTATCCGTATCGATTTTGTTCTTATTATCCTTTTTTTTTTGCCTTTCTATTTACCTTCTTTGAATCGTTCTTCTTTTTTAGAAGATCCTTTGGCCCCTACCGGTAAGACTTGGTCTTTCTTGGTTGGAAAGTGACTCTCAACATTTTTCAACATGTTAAGCAAATCGGTGAGGTGATATCTAGCTTGTTCATATGAAAAATTCACAACAATTGTGAAAGAAGTCAGGGAGTGAGTGCAAGATCAAATCTTGGCTCAACTCTCCATCCATGACAAAAACCGTTGTCTAATTGATCAATCAAATTGATTATGTTAAGGACTTTTTATATCATCTTTGTAGTGTCATTGGTCATTTCTAGATCGGAAGAGCTCCTTAGATATCGATATCTATCGGTCCTACTTTCCTCACCATCAACTACTTGATGTGCGGGGAATATAGTAGGAGCATCCATAGTTTCATCTTTGTATTTGAAGCTCGTTACTCATGGATCTGAGCATGATGCATTGAGCCATTGTGCATCATCTTGCCACTTTCTAAAAGTAGCAATCTCTTCCTCGGAGGCATTATGCGCAACCATTGCGAGGGATAGGCGTATTAAGGACATAAGATAGCTTTTCGGTAGTGAGAACTATTCTCAAATTCCTTAACCAATCCGTTTAAATTCGATTAGGTTAAATAGCATCTAATATGCTTTCTGTGATGATAGTAATTTAGACATTGTAAAATTATGTAAATGAATTTGTAATTAACAACATTTTAGCATACATTCTTTTATTAATTACCAAAATAAATTAGGTCTTGTTTTAAATTGGTATCTCCCACTATTTTCTTCAAACTATATTACCCTCACTTATATAGTTCGGCAAAATCTAATTAAAGATTTGCTAGTGAGAATAAGGATCCCATTTCAAATGTATATAGCCTTGTGGTGACACAACAAACTATATATAAATAAATAGGTAGACAACTCTTGTCAATTACATCAACTATGTAACTCCTTGTATTTTGCCTCTTAGATCATAATGGTCAGTGTGTGTGCACATCATCAGAACTAAAATGATTTAAGTTAAGTCAACCTAGCACTCCATATATTAAAAAAAAAAAAATATTGTCCTTGTGGTGACACAACAAAACAATATTGTTCAATTTTCTTTATAAGCATCAAATGTGATAAAATTAACATCTTAAATATTTAATACTTGCCTTGTGGTGACACAACAAACTCATATTAAATATTTAATACTCTATTATTTTTATCATGCTAGAAAGCGACGTTCGATATTCCAAATATCTTTGAGCGCTTAGGACTTAATATAAAAATTTGAGGGGTTTGTTATTAATTTGTCTCATCTTGTTTAGCGCATGCATGCATATATATATATAAAATATATCATATTATTAATATAACATGAAGCATATATTATATATATATATATATATATATATATATATAGTATAAGCATGCATATAGAATACTATATTCTACGGATTGATTATGGACTTTTATTCTAGTTTGGTTCACTAGAGCCACCAAGTGAACCAAAAAAAGGTCAAACCCTAGGGGTGCAAAATTAATATTTAAATATAACTATTACACATTTAAACCCGGGCTCCATTACAAGCGGGTCTTCAAGCGCTCCTTGCTCCTTGATCTCAATTCTTCAAAATTAATTCTAACTATTCCTATTACAAAACTATTTAAAATAAATAGAAACCTTGATCGTGATCGAGGGAAGTACATAGGAGGAGATAGAATTTACATTAGAAAAAAAAATTAGAGAAGGCAGTGCATGAGACCCCATTTAATAAAACCCATACATTCATGCATCCAACTAAAATAAAAAATCAATCACATTGGTCGATAGTCCATAATCAATCCCATTTATTATCATACACATCACCATATGCATCAATAAATAACATTCATCTCATGAATAATAAATAAACATTATATATATATATTGATATCATTTAATGGGCAAATTTAGTTAGTATAAAATCTAATTTTGAATCAAAATAAACTCCTTTATTTTAATCCAAATTTAAATCAAAATAAACCTCTTTTATTTTAATTTATCAATTTTGAATAAAATAAACTATTTTATTTTAATCAAAATCTTTAATCAAAATAAACTCCTTTATTTTAATTAATTATGGAATCAATTCAAGTAAAAAAAACTCCTTTATTAAAGGAAACACGGATTCTCTTTCCTATTCACAAATAAACTCTTTTATTTTGAATAATATGAAATCTTATTTCATATCTAAATAAACTCCTTTATTTAAGAAAATATGGATTCTCTTTCTATTCACAAATAAACTCTTTTATTTTGAATAATATGAAATCTTATTTCATATCTAAATAAACTCCTTTATTTAAGGAAACATGGAATCAATTTCAACTCAATTAGTTATCATGGAATCAATTTCAACTCTAATTAGTTAGCATGAAATTTAATTTTAAAATTAAAATAAACTTTTTTTTTAAAATTAAAATAAACTTTTTATTTTATATAATAAAAATAATATATAATTATATAATATATATATATATATATATATATATATATATATATATATATATATATATATATATATATATATATATATATATATATATAATATATAAATATATTAAATAAATAATATATATATATATATATATATATATATATATATATATATATATATATATATATATATATATATATAACATATAAAATATATTAAATTTAGGATTGCAATTATATAAAAAAAAATAACGATAATCAAAATTTTTAAAAATATAAAAAAATAAAAAAATTTTATATTTACAGTGAACATAAAAAAAAAAAATTTTTTTATTTTTTTTTTTAAATAAATTTTATACAACAAAATTATGCCCAATTAAATTATTCTAAACATATCAATATACATATCAAATTAAAATAATTAATAATTTAGCATAAAGGTTTGGCTCACGATACCCTTTATTAGGTTTGTAATATTCATGAGCCTTGATCAAATTGCACAAAATAAGCGGAAGCGTGAAAAATCGAGTTTTAAAATTTTACAAACCATATACCGGATCATCCTTTATGCACAATTATTAATTAAGCGAAAAAAAAGAAAGAACAAGAATCATACCCTTGAAGATTCGAGCTTTCCTCGGTACAAGTTCACCTCAAATCTTTTTTGCGTTCAACTTGAATCCACGGGTTTGGTTCCTTCCTTTGATCGGCGTTAGCCACCCAGTGTTTGGCCTCTAGAGGTGATCCACCGAGGAAGAAAAGATTCAAGAAGATGGGTGTTTGGCAAAACCCTAGTTTTTTATCTCTATATAAAAAAAGCGTACTCTCTCCAACTATTGGAATTACGTATTCACGTGTTTGAAAATGTCGAACAACACCTCTACACCCATAATAAGACTCCTCTTATTTATAGATGTAGGCAACCCTCCTTAACAATTAAGAAATTGAGTTTTATTTTAATTAATTAAATTCCTTTAATTAATTAGGCTCTAATCTTATTAGGAATAATTAATTAAACTCTTTTAATTAATTAGCCTCTAATCTTATTAGGAATATATGAAGAGTACTTTTATTAATTAATTCCCAAACTCCTTTTTAGAAATTAATAATAATAATAGTAATAATAATAATAAGACTCCTCTTATTAATTTATATTTAATATTTCTAAAATATTAAATAATAAATATTAAGCTATTTAATTTATTCTATCACCATAGATTAAATTAAATATACTTAACTTATTATTACGATTATGCCATTAACTTCTTAAATAATTATTCTTCCTTTTATGGTGTGACCCTTTAGGTTCTCCATATTAAGCAGGTTGTGAATAAATCAATTAGAACAATTCTAATCTTATTTAAATAAATAAATTAAATTATTAATTTATTTAAATAAATAATATTTATTCTGATAGGGATAAGCCTCCCTAGCGATCAGCGACTTTCCGGATAATATAGATTTCAACATTAATCATAAAAGAACCTTTGAGTAAATAGTTGCAAGTACAATTCAATCCTTCCACCATCTGATGTCCCAATTAAATATAAGACATGGAATTCTTTGTCAAGTCTTATTTTATTTAATTATATGTATTTCGACTCTTAAATGCACAACTCCAAATAATGCAAATTAGAAACTCCTTTCTAATTTCATTACGCCTTAACCAAGGACTCTTTGGGTTGTCATTTATCGAATCACATAGGACATTTCTCTTCTTTTACTAGAAGTGGTAGATTCTTTATTGATCATACATTATCTCCATATACAACTTATTATACCCAAGCATACCCTTTGATATACCCTAAGGGTCTTAAGGAATAAGTCAAAGTATAACTCATCATACACGAGATCTATGATGATCTCAAGTCAAGGATCACTTGTACTACTATCACTCTGAGAATTCTATTGACGAGCAAGTAAAACTCCATTAGGTATTCCTTAGCGAGCCACGTTCGATGAACTTATTCTCTAATAAGCACCTACATACTTGCTTTAGTGTCTCCACACAAATGATCATGAGATCAATCATCCTCATCGATGAGCAAACAAGCGTATGTACCAATCTATCAGGATTCACTAATCCCCAATTTAGTAATCAACGATTGGGAACTATTTTAGTTTTAAGCTTTCTAAAATTTAGATCTCATTAGAATGATCATCATCATTATTCTAAAAGCATTGCTTAAAACTATGGGTTTATCACATATTATAAAACAACATCATGTAGATAATTAAAAGCCTTTAATAAATTAATACTTTTTATTAATAAATGAATAAGATTTGTTACAAAGTATATGCTTTATCATCAAACATGATTGGCTTGTACAACATTATATAGAAAAACTAGGTAAAATCGCAATATAATTCAACCTTGAAACACAAATATTGGAGTAAGGAATTGGTTTAAATACAATTTAGACCTAAAAGTATCTCGCATTTTAGAACTTAAATCTCAACATTTAAATTTTAAAAAATTGAACCTCAATGTCCCTAAATTTCTAGAGATCGACCATTAATGTTTAATAATTAATCGAAATTAGAATATTTTAAGGACATTTCACTCCTAAATATCTTTGAAAGCACATAAATATATTAGTGTGAGACAAGGGGGTGAGAGAGGAGAAATTTGAGCCATTGTTGATGAAACAATAGGAGATTATAAGATTACTATTTTACTGTCTGCGTATGTTTCACAGTTCAAATGCGAAGCGAAATCACAGTCGTCCTTGTCGTCCATGCAGGAATATATCCAGAATTTTGAGTTTTTTGTCGTCTCACAAGCATCACACGTCTCCTCGGTACCATAAACATCTAGAGGAGGGTAATTACGAGTGAAGATGTGTCTATGGTGTCTGTTCTTTATGGTGTTTGGAAGGAATGGACACTTGACATGACATTTAAAATGGCAACTATTGCAGAAGTAGAACACATGGTTCCCCATACCACCACAGGCATCAGAACGAAAATTGTTATAGTCAGAAGTATCCAGCACCGAAGACATACTTAACAATAAGGGATTCTCATGGCCGGCGTGGTGAACAACTGTTGGTAATAAACCACACTGAAGATGGGTTTGAAAGAGACTTCCGTCGCAATTATAGGAAAAATCTTTGTTTTCCTCTCTGCAACGGTTGCACTTGGCTTGCTCCGGGAAAGCATATTTAATTTGTTCTTCATGATCTTCTTGAATAATATAGGGAGGAAAATCTTGATGCGGAATTTTCAGATTTTGAGGTGATTCTTCACATTTCTTATGGAGTAGTAAATCGAATTGGTTGCAATTATAGATTGAACCTGAGATCGGTTGGTGACATTTTGCACAATTCACTTTCTTGTCATTGTCCCTCCAGTTATAAGAGAATTGAAAGAAGAGAAATTTAGTGTATATTTGCTCTTCTTCTTGCACCTCTGGTCGTGCTTTTGTCTCTCCCTTATAATCTTTATATATTAGTGAACCAGGGATCCAATCCGGTAATTCCTCGTGAAGAATGCCCCCTACGTGTCAAAGGAATCCTTGTCAATTTTAAATTTAAAAATAAAATAATATTTTAAATTTTGAATGTTTTAAGTTAACCTAATTCAAAAAGTCAATAATGTTTTTTAAATTTTGAAACGAATGGAGTTTATATTTCAAGTTTTAGAATAAAGTGACATAAAATCCATGAAATATCATTAATTATATTTTATTGAGTACTATATTGTCATTTCTTTTAAATTTTAGATATTGTTGGGAAAATTTAGAATGTTGTCCTTTTTTTCCGTCTCACTTACCGTCTTCTTATCCATACTAGTTCATTTACTCTCCCCTTCCTAAAAGATAGTCGTTTTAGAAGAAAAAAATTGTTCTAAAAAGTTTGTCATTTACAACTTTCAAGGAGAATACATTATTTACTTTCCTATATTACCCCTACCTTCTCTCATTGTCCCAAGAAATTCTTTCCCTTGTATTAATAGTTTTAAACTTCCCATAAAGGGGTAGTGATAGAATTTTAAACAAATTTTACATGGTAAATGATACTTTCTTAATCCATATGCCAAAACCTTAAACGACAATCTTTTAAGAATGGAGATAGTAAAAATATTAGTCTTGACAATTATTAATTATATACAACATATATAGAATGAGATAGGATGGGATAAAAGATTTTGACTCATTGTTACGATCAAAGATGTTTGATAAAATAAATTTAGGAAATTGATATTTTCACAACACTTTTTAATATTTTCACATAGAAGGTGTCGCTATAGATGTATAGCGACGGTCAAAATCGTCGATATATAACTTATAACGACAATTTTCATGTACAAAATTCATTTTCTGTTGTGGATTTGTCAGTTTCCTAAACTTATCCTTGATATCCAGTCATGTTAAAAAATTTATATATAATTTTAGGACAGGTTAAGTATACGTACCTTCAAAATTAATCACCTCTTCCACGGCAAAGTGTAGATGATAGTCTTCGAGATTTGATGTGGTGTCAACCACGAGCCTCGATACATCTCCAATCTCATAATCCGACTCCCCAGCGCACCGCTTTAGCTCCCTTTGAAGTTCAGGCCACGTTGATGGCTTATAAGAATACTCGCCGGCTGGGCGTTGCTCAAACCAGGACTGCCTTTCGTACATGTCCTTTGGTTTGCACTCAACAATGATGAGAGGAGCTCCGGTAGAAGCAGAAAGTTGAAGCAACCTGTCCACATGGGCTCGACGGGAGAGGGGGAAATCAATCACGACTCTGAATTGCAGTTGGATCTGTGTAAGAGTAATTCTACAAGCGACTTCAATGGATATCATATTAAGGTCTTTTAGTAATAATGTCATCGAGGAGGATTGATTTGGGTTTGCAAGGCAAGGGAGTATATCATCTTGGTCAATAACGGGGCCTGAAAGAAATCTTGCTAATGTTCTTGCCAATCTACTCTTGCCCGTACATGGGTGGCCTTTCATGGCAATTATTGCCGGTTTTTTCCCTTTCTTTTGTACCATCTTTGATCTTCCTCGCCCAAAAAGTAGAGGACTCTTGGGCTTAATGTGGCACTAGATTGCGCAAAAGAAATGAAAATTAAAGAAAAACTTAAGGTGATAATTTAAGTTGCCAGACTGGAAATAAAGAAAGACTCCGGATGATATTTTAACGTGCAAGACTTGAAATAAAGAATGACTCAAGATGCTATTTTAGAGTGGAGAGAATATGTTTTACTAATAAAATGATTTTAAAAGTTGTTGCAACCACTCTATAATTTTATAATGAAAGCAATTTCTCAAACAACACGGCATTACGATAAACAAGCTTGTAAAGTATATATATATATATATATATATATATATATATATATATATATATATATATATATATATATATATATATAAGGTAATCATCCGAGGCAACCGCTTTGAAAATTGTTTCAAAGAACCGAGCTCATCACCGTTGATCTGTGCGATGAAAGGCTATGATTAATTATAAAAAAGGCCCTGCCGCTACAGGCTCATGCGACAGGCCATTAAACACAAAACGCGTGCGTAATTACCAAGCAGCCCTAATTTAATGTTGGAAAACGTGCAATTTATTTACCCTCATCATTGGAACTGTGAAGCGGCAGGGCCCCACACTTTGATGACTTTTTTGTCATTTCCAGTATGTCAGCTTTGGCTCAACTTTTTATGTGCTTTATGTGACCAATTATTCAGTGTTCACTCTGTCACTAATAGCTGCAGCAGCAACCCACATTGGCTTTAAAAATCCAGCCTTGCTTTCTCCGGTTTTGAACACAGATCTTACCTACATCAATTTTCCCTCGATTTTCCCCCTCTACTATTACATCTCTTTTCCTTTTGGTTGATATTGTTCATTTTCACTCTCAAAGAATTCTAATCCGAAGATTTTTCCTTCTTATCTCAAAGAATGTAGCACAACATACCTGCTCATAAAAGGTTTGTAACAAGTTCTTCAGATTGTGTTGCTAGTTTAGATATTTATGAAAATGCATCTGAGTTTGTTAGTGAAGTTGAAAGTAGTAAATCTGAAATGATGCCGTACGTTGGTCAATTATTTTCTAAGTTGGAAGAAGTTGAATTTTTTTATAGGTCGTATGCTAAAAAAAGTGGTTTTGAGATTCGAATTGCAACTAGTCATAAACATGATGGTACTAATGATGTGTTGTCTAGGTTGTATGTTTGTAAAAAAGCCGGTACACCAACTTCTGTAAAGAGTTTACTTGATGATGAAGATGATAGTAAAAAGATAACTAGGTCGCGAGACTCTATAGGACGCACATTATGCAAAGCTAGAATATATGTTGTTCATAATAAGAAAGAAGATAATTGGCGTATTTCTACTGTTCAATTACAACACAATTAATCATCACCTAATGACCCCTACCAAGGTAGATTTAATCGAGACACAGAGAAATATTACTCCGGTTGTAAGAAAATTAATTGACACTTTAAATAAGTCTGGTATTGGTCCTAGTGGGATGATGAATGTTTTGAGCACAATGGGTGGCGGGTTGCAAAATGTTCCTTTCTCTAATGTTAATGTTCAGAATGTGGTGAGAGATTTAAGGCGTGATTCTGCCGATGAAAATGATGCACAAGCTGCTGTAGATTATTTGAAAAAACTTGGATCCGGAATTTTGAGTAATTTTTTCTATTGTTCCAAACCAGACGAAACAAATCGCATAACATGCATTTTGTGGGTTGACGTCCGATCAAAGTTGATGTATCAACATTTCAGAGATGTGGTGACATTTGACAATACGTACAAGATATATAAGTATGGCATGCCGTTTGTTCCATTTACCGGGGTAAATTGATGATCACGACGTGATCGGATTGAGCTATGAAGTGATAAATAGTCTGTAACGACTAAGTGTGTATAGCTTGATGCTATAGGAGAATGTACTGTGAAATGGTACGATATGAACTCATGAGGAGTTGTATGTGATGAGATACGAAGAATTTGTATCAAGTAAAGTGTGAGATAGAGTTAGGTGTGATTTCAATTGAGGACCCATGTCAGTAGCTGAGTTGTATGATTCCTTGTTTTGGGCGGGGAATTGTACTTGGTGTAAAAACCACTTAGTTCTGGCACTGATAATCATTGAAATGTTTGTGTCGCGCTATTTTCTATATACCTGTTGAGAAGGTGATTCTTTTCTCATGTGTATAACAAATAGATAGGTTATAGTTAGAGAATATAAGTTTAAGTTACGAGTTCTTAAAACTTATACTTATGGTAAGTTCGTGACTCATGATCATATGGTTTGAACCCCTCAGCGAATGGACGCCTATGGTCTGACTAGGGTAAGTTCTTAAACTCATATAATTGTGGCAATTTCCTGAATTTCCAAAGTGTGGTAAGTTTGATGAACTATATCGGGTATATATATGTTATGAAGTTAGAAATTTTGGTATAGTAAGCATTGATAGAGTTAGAGATTGATAGAATGCAGCAATGGAGTAAAGTCGATGGAGAAACATATATTTTCTAAATCTTCTAGCTCTGCTAGATTTTCAAAATTTATTGACTTCGTGCTGATGTTTGCATTTCAGTTTTCTCAAAAAACTTTGGATCATGTGATTGAAACAATGATGTTTTAAAAAACAATACTGTTATCCATATGTCTATGCTAATTGTTTCGGCTAAGACAAAATGATTTGAAAATTTTCAAAATGTATTTCTGACCATTTACATCATTTGGTATGGTATAGAAATGGTAAACGACAGAGTCTTCAATGCAGTTGAACCTATTGTTGGTTGTGATCGAAAGATCGTTAGCCAATTTTGGTACAATATAGTATGACAAAGTCACATAATGGCGGAATCCTAAACGTACTACTAATCTAGTACAGTATCATGACGTCATAAAAGAATTGTTGGTTTTCTTTTAAATTATAAAGAAGGTCAATTAAGTTGGCCAAATTATTTCGATTGATGTCCAAATTTTTGATAAAAGTTTAAGCTATTTGGTTCGGCTAGACGACTGTTGAAAAATATTTGTGGAATTCAAGCGTTCTTTAGTATTTATTCCAAACCAAATTGCTCTGGTGCGGATTCAGATGTGGAAAAACTGAGGTGAACAACCCTATAAGGGGACATGTTTTTGGGGAAAATGGTTCCGAACGTAACGTGTGTAGTCGTTACAAAACACTACATTGGGCCCGACGTAATGGTACAATAGACTGGCCACGTAGTGTACGTGTGGAGGGTGTTTTCAGTCCTTGTGATTGATAAACACTCTGGTGTGTAGTGCGAAGGATTTGGTATCCAAGCACTGGTTCACGATCTTGTGACCCCTCAGCATAATTTGGAATCTGAGTTATTTATACTACTTCCCGATTATTGAAAAATCGTGGAAGACTCTTATTCTTCTGTGTGATGAATGTAGTGAGTAGAATGTTCCTTAGAAAGGAGAAAGTGGCAGAATGCAAGTGAGCAAGTTAGAATGAAACTTCCGAAAAGAGAATGGATAAAAATTATTCAAAAGAATATATAATATCCGAAATAACACCGAGTAGAGGAGGTTTCGGTGATTCCGAGGACGAAATCCTTATAAGGGGGAGAGGATGTAAGAACCCGAATTTTTAGAAAATATTAAAATAAGAATTTAGTAGATAAAATTCTTGAGGCATGTGAAGGGTTCAAATAAAAAATATATAATATGTTATGTGGTATGTGGTATTGTGTTACATAGGGTAATATGCGCTATGTAATAAGTGTGGTTGTGTTTAATAAATATATATATCATTATTATATAATATGAATATGGATAAAATTTATCTATTGATGTTAACTAATTTATGTGAAATATTATTTTATAATAATTAGTTGGTGACATTATATATCTTTGATAATCACCAATTACTTGAGTATTTGTACGAGTACGTATCAAGTCTAAAGTAGTGCAATTGTACTCTTTAATGGTGGATGTATAGGAGCTGGGATAAACGATTCCTTCAGAGAGCAGAGGAATATACGAATTAGTAACCGATCTAACTCATTGTGAAAACAGTGTGTAGAGGAGATGAAAACTAATTTGTTGGTTGTTTGTGGGAAACCACTCAGTGTACTATATTGAATACTATTAAAGACTCGACACGTGCTATGTTTAGACTTGTATGCGTGTACGTTGTTGACGAGGGAAGAAAATTGATATACCTTTAAAGCGGTTAGAGAATTATTGAGTAAATTGATACACGACGAGAAGTAAAGAGCTAAGGAATGTATGTATGTGGTACATTCGAGTTTTGCGTTATTGGTGGTAAGAAACCGTAAAGGAGTTGTATAGTTGGTTAAACTAATAAGGGAGATAGAGTTTTAAAACTCGTAGTGTGATTCTTAAATTATCAAGGAGAGGATTGATCTTAGACGAGATAACCTTATGAAGGTTGTGTAAAGCATTTAGGAGCGTAAGGTTTCATTTCTGCTAAGGCAAAACTTTCTTCACTACGGTTTTGGTATATGCAATTGCTCCATTTCAAGTCTGTGACCAGTAGTAGTGCTATTTGGTCTCTGTAAAAAATTCTGGGTAAGTTATGAACATTTATTCCAAGAAATGGATACTAATAACTCTTATAAGGGTCATATATGGTGACTAAGTTGTCCATGAATGGAGTAGGATATCAAAGCATCAATTTAATGATAGTTAGTTATGGAAATTAACTAAACAAGAATAAATATTGGTTAACTTCAATTATATTATGGAATAATATAATTTGTGTATTAAAGCCTTGTGTGGCAGTGGCGTGATAGTAAATTGAACTAAAGGAGTAATTCACTTAAGTAAAATGGTGAATTAATATGTGTGCTTTACATGAAGAAAACAAAATGATTATGTTAATTAATTTTAGTATTTTCATATATTTTGTAATACGATAATATATGAAAGGATTTAATATTAGAAAGATAAAATACGACAACCCGAATTTTTATAAGTTATTAAAATAAGAATTTAATAATTAAAATTTTTATTACGATGTGATTAATGTAACAATCCGTAATTTTAATTGTAATTATAAATATCTATTGAATTATATAAATATTTAATAGATGTGTTTATTGTTGATTAAATATTTGTTTGTTGTTGAATAAGTATTTGTTTAATTTGATTTGGTTAATTATTTGTTTAATAAATAATTAATGGGTTAAGGAAATTAATTATTATGAGATATTATTCTAATTTAATTTAATAATTAAGTTAGAGAGTTTGTAAGGATTAAATGATTTATTCAATAAATTTTATTAGAATTAATTAAATTAAGTATGAAAACTTAATTAAATAAAGTGATAAATAACTATATTATAAATGAGTTATTAAAATAAATTAAAGGAGTTTAAGTTAGTTTTATCCAAACAAGGCTTAAAACTATTAGGTGTTTAATTTTAAAAGGGTTTGCATGCATTTTGAGCCTTATGGCTTTTGGATTTCTTTTCTAATTTTGAATTATAATAAAATAAAATAAATAAATAAAATATAAATATAATATATATATTATTTTGGTAACTGATAATTTATTAGTATATTAAGTATAGCGTCGGTTTAGATGTTTTAAAAATCATACGTTGTTTGTGTTTTTATTTTACGTATAGTGTAATTGGTTTAAGTCTAAGAAAAGAATAGAAGAAAGGTTTGTCAGAGGCTTGAAAGAGAGTTTGAGAGAGAAAAACAAGAGAAAGTTTTGAGTTCTTCAAGCTATTCTCAGTGGTTAACAAGAATTGTCTGAGCTAATTGAAGGTATGTTATATAACCCTTAATATATATGTTATGGCATAATTTTTCTTGAGTTTCACTGTGTATAAAATTCTTTACAAATTCTCTGTGAAGTTAAAATTCTCTTGAATTGTTGTATAAAATGAATAATTGCACTTGTAGGTAATTGTAATGCTAGAGTTTATGTTTAGATAAGGGATTGTATGCTAGTCTCATTTAAAAAGGAAGAAACTATTTGCAGAATATAGATGTTCAAAAATGACTGGTAAAAATACCAAAAAATTAATATAATGTAATTGTCTGTAATAGTTTGTTGGTGAATTAATGGTGAAATTGAACACTGTATATATATTAACTTGGTAAGAAATGAAGACAACATAGTTAGAATAAATAGTTAGAATAAATCAATTTGGGTTATAATTGTGGAATTACAGTTAACTGTGTCAAGAAATTTTATCAATGGAGTTGGGCTTTAAACTATGGTTTCAAGGATTTAAATTTTTTGAAATTATTGTTTAATTGCTTTAAAATTGGTATATGTATGATAAGTGAATGTTTATGAGTAATCTATATAAGTTTTACGTCAAGAATTTAGTTATTCTGTTCTTCGTGGTTGGGTGTTCTGTAATTCGGAGCCCCAACGCCAAATTTCGATACCAAATACCAAAACTAGGTTAGAAGTTCATACTTCAATATTGAATTTAGCCATTGAATGGCCGCGCCCATACTAGCATGAAATTATTGTCTGGGTAGGATAGTTTTGACCTCCTGTAGTAAAACAGCCATAACTTTCTCATACGAACTCCGATTGAGGTGATTCAAGATAATCCAGAACGAGGACGAATAGACCTACTGTGACACCCCCAAAATAGGTATACATCACCCATTCTGAGTTGTCAAAATACATGGCATAGGAACAACTACAACTTTATTAATACAATATAAAAACAGTGAGTTTAAAAACAAATATTGTCTTCTAGACAATATCCACAACCAAATAAGTCCTCATTACAATTATTGATACATTATTTTATAAAATGGTGAGGACTACTAAAATAACTTCTAGAACCATCACTCAATACCCCGACTCGTACTCGCTACATTCTCGCCTCCTAAGAAGAAAAATGGAACAACAAGGAAAAGGGTGAGCTCAACTAGCCCAGTAAAGAATATTATGACTAAGATAATATAGAACAAATTATCGTTAGTCCTCAACAGGGAAAAAAATCTGATAGAATACAATAGACAACAAATTTCAGATCAATATTCGCAGCGGAAAATAATAATTCATAGAATAGTTACGTAGAGAATGAAATCTACTAGTATCTATGAATTTAAAAGTTCATCATCAATATTTTGTCCCTGTAACATCAATCAATCTACATCTTTGAGTCAAATATTCATCTTTGCACTACAGGCCAAAGATATTCATCAGTTGGTCATGTTCACCTCAACACCTGTTCATCTTTGCACTACTGGCCAAAGATATTCATAAGAAAATCAACCATCTTTGCACTACAGGCCAAAGATATTCAGTAACATCATTATTTAGGACTGAGGATGATGAAAATATTTTTAAAGAAACGAATCCAGTGAAACAAAATGACAAGGATTAAGGATTAAGGATTCGTAATTCAGTTTATCCATGTCCAAAAATACCTCAATAGTAATCATAGTGGAGTAAAATTCAAGAATGATCAAAACATGGATACAATCAAAGCTAGTATCCATAATAGATATTTTGGATAAAAACGAGAATTTAATTTTTCTATGAATAGTGCCGTATTCGTTAATAGTGTCGTATACGTGAATAGTGCCGTATACGTGAATAGTAACCCCGACACCAAAAGTTCCAAATTTGATAAAAACTTCAGATCAATATTTCGGCATAATGATATTGAAAGAATAACATCATTACGAAAAAATAACATCCCTTACCTCGAAAAGAATAGTACTTCTGACTGGAATACTGGATATAGTGCTGAAAGAACTTGCACCGTATAGCAATACTCAAAGTACTAAAATACTCACAAAATATGCTCGATATTATAGAGAGAGAAATAGAGAGAAAACTTCAGTATTCGGTGTAATTATCAATTCTAATCTAAGCACCCTATTTATAGGAAAATGCTTAGAACACCAAAGCAGAAAATTTATTAAATATTATTATATTTTTCCAAAATCTCATACGCACACTCTTGACAACTGAATTCAGCCCCTATCACATGTTAAATGAGAGCCACAAAATGAAAAACACGTTTTAGTAATTAAAAATATTTTAAACTTCCAAAAATTAATTATTTCGGAGTTTCAGAACTTCAATAATTCATAATAAATAGCCCTTTTGTCAGAAAATTCGAATCTCGCGACTTTTTATAGGAAATTCAATTCTCTACAACTTTGCAGAAGAAATGTTTTCCAAATTCCAAACAGAAATTGACCGAAATCCACATACGGACGATTTTACAAGCTATAATCAAATTTCAGTCAATAAATGGGGTCCACCGACATGTTTAACATGTTTTAAACATTTATTGAAACAAAAATACTCTTCCTCCTCGTATACTCATAAATCCCACAAAATATCACCATTATTATATTATTAAAATATAATAATATATTTAAATGAATTATTTTATCAGAAAAAGATAAAATATTAATTTTCAACAATTGTCACATTAAATTTTTTTTCCATCTATATCCACATAAAATCAATATTTTCCTCACCATATAAATCAATAATTAATTGTTCACAAATAATATTACAGAATCACACTATCGACAACTGTGCGCCTCTGGATAGAGGGCTTTCAATAAGGATTTCTCCTTACTGGCGCGCAATTAGATGACCTAACCTCTCCTTAGACAGAACTTTCTAAACATTGCCAACAATGTTATCCAACAATATTATTCAGATAATATAAATTATTGCTCCGATAATGAAAAATACTGTGTAGTGACAATTATTGAAACAACAGTAATATAAAATATCAATGCAGCAATTATTGAATCAATAAAATAAAATACTGAACAGTAATTACTGTAACAATTATTGAGTAGTGCCTTCTTACGTAAGAATCAATAATTGGTGCAATACTGAGTAATCTTCGTGTTTTAAACCAAGAGTATTTTAACAAAGATTAACTGTGAATAACTACTCTGTTATTTATAAACAACTTATACTTGTCGTTTTCTTCATCCAATCACTTTCCATTATGGGGCCCACACAAGGCTGCGCCGTCGTACGAATATTCCCCGACAGTAAGAATATTCCACGACTAGATGAATATTTTATAACCACTTTCTTATTTGAAATATTTGCGTATTTTACCCATAACTATCCACATTAATCAAATCAACCCTTACTATTTCAAAATAATAAATAGAGGAATTTAAATTTCATTTATTAAAAATTTGGGGTCTTACACCTACAACTTTCATTCTTTAAGTTTTTCAATTTGAGGTCGGGAACAAGGGTCAAAATGGTCATTTGTGGGACTGATATGTATTAGGAGGCAATTGGAGGGCGTCTGGAATGCACATATGCAAATGTAGTGCTCCTGACGATAAAAGATGTTATTCTAAGTTATAAAACATGAATATTAGTAAATATAATGATGCTTAACATTAATAAATGATATATTAGATAAGTTGAATACGCATACTAAGCACACACAAGAGAGACAAATTGGGTGTGTGACGAATAAACGTCGAAACGCCATGATAAGTGATAATGAACGTAAAAAATGTTTTAAATCAAATGAAATGAATATTATAAGATATTGAATAGTGTTAATATAAAACCAATAAGTAGTCCTAGCAAGACTTAAACATTTGAATGAACTTCAATATGAAATACAGTGAGATATAAGTTGAAAGTTAACATAATAAAATTGAACATTGTGTATATATAATAGGAAGGGTTATGAGATGTGGAGTAGAGTTTACATTACAACTATTATGCGTTGCTATGTGACTAATAGTTGATGTGAATGCTTATATAATTGTGTAGAGCACGTGAAGTGCAGATATTTGTAAGCTGTTAAACTATTATTGGTAAACAATGATCAAGACAAGTCTTTCAGTTCCTATTTGCTATATGAATTTGATTGTTTTAAATATTTATTGCAAAGAGTATGATGTGTTATATATATATGTTGAATGTACGAAATGTTAAAGTCAATTTATGACTATGTTGTTTGACTAAAGCATGCTGATTGAGTAAAAAACTCAATCTTTATACTTGTTATATGAATTGTAGCATGTATGTTATGTTAGTCCGATGTTTATGAGATATATGTTGAGCATGTTATTATGTGCTACGTGATGCATGAAAACTGTTTGATTTTGCTGGGCTGTCTCAACCTTACAAATAACAACTTTTGCAGGTTAAAGAGTTAAAGTAAAGTATGTGCTACTTGAAAGATATGAATCAGATGTGATAGTTGAAGAATTATATACTGTGACTGAGTTATCATTATTTGAACCATGTTTAAGGTTTCGAACAATGTATAAATGTTGAATTGTAATAACGTTTCGCGATGTAAACCATTGTAGTATTAAAATGATTCTGAGATATTTAGATGTAAAGGTTGAAGGTTTTGGGAACGCGGATAGTTTGTAATAGAAAATTTTAATTATTCCGCAAATTTTAATGGTTGTATTATCGTTTAATGATGTAAAATTAGAGGTTGAATGTATTATTAACGACCTAAGTCGAGAATTAAATTGTATGAATTTTGGGGTCGTTACAGTTGGTATCAAAGCTGTAGGTTATAAACCTTAGGTAGGAGTACCGTAGGCTATAACCTTAGATAAGAAAGGTGAAGATAATGAAAGAATAAGCTCAAATAGAGTTTGAACAATAAGTAGTAATTTAAGAAGATTATAAAGAAGGGATTAAAACATGCGTGGGAGGATTCAAAGAAGAATCTCGCAGAGTTATAAGGAATATGAATGTGGGGTTACTAAACTCCAATAATAAGGATGTAAGCTGATAATAAATAGACAATGTCTATAAGAAGAGAGTGATAAAGAAGTTAAGAATAAAAAGTTATATTTAAATATGGTACAATTATACTCTTTAATAGTTGATGTATGGTATCTGGGCTAAACGATTCCTTCATAGAGCGGAGGTATATACGAACTAGCAACTCGGAACCTAGTTTGTTGGTTGTTTGTGGGAAACCACTCAACGTACCATATTGAAACTGTTAGAGACTCGATGTGTACCAAGTATAGAAAGCGAATACGTATGATGAAAATGTGGAACTCGAATGAAATGTTGAGAAATGTAAATGAAGTTAGAAATTCTTAAAGGAAGAATTGTTATATAAACAAGAAAATTCAAAGAAGAATCTTGAAGAGATATAAAGATAAGATATGGGAGTTGCCTAACTCCAATAGCCAAGATAACGAATAATGATAAATACACAAAATCTGGAAGATTAAAAGCATAAACAAAATTGTAAATGATAAAAAAAGAAAAGAAAGAGGATCGTAAACCAAAACGATCACGAGTTAAGAAAAGAATTTTAAGGGAGATGATTATAGAATAAGATCACGACGTGATCTGTTTAAGTGATAAAAGGAAAGATGGTCTGTAATGTTTGAATAATTATAGCTTGATGCTATGAAGATGATGTGCTATGAAATAGTACGAGATAAACTCATGAGGAGTTATAGATAATGTGATACGAGGAATTCGTATCGAGCAAAGAGCAAGTTATGAGCAAGATAGGATTAGGTGGGATTTTAATTGAGGACTCAAGTGATGGCTGAGTTGTACAAACCTTTGTATGGGCGAGGATTTTGTGCTTGCACTCAGTTTATCACATTGATAATCATTGGAATATTGGTGTCGCATTATCAATGTATATATGGCGAAAAGGTGATTCTTTTCTCATGTGTATGTTTGATAGTTAGAAACTATTAAGATTAGTCAGATATTATTAGGATCAGGTGCGGTTCTTAAAACTAATACATATAGTAAGTTTATGACTAATAATAATATGGTATATTTTAAACCCCTCAGCGAATGGACGCTTATAATCTGACTAGGATAAGTTCTTAAACTCATATTATTGTGGCAAGTTCCTGAATTTCCAATGTGCGTTAAGTTTGATGAACTATACTGGGGTATAGATAAGTTATGAATGAAGAATTGAGGATTATGGGTATAGATAGAATTATTAAGTAATGGATCAATATAGAAAGTGGAGACATAGGTATTCCAAATCTTCTAGCTTTGCTAGATTTTTGAAATTTATTGACTTCGTGCCAATGGTTATACTTTTGATTTTTGAAAAATGTTGGGTCACACTAGTGAACCAAAGAATTTTTTAAAAAAATGCTATTATTCGTATGTCTATGCTAATTGCTTTGGCTAGACAAAAATGATTTGAAATATATCAAAATATATTTTTTATGTATCATCAATGCATCATGTAACCTGGTGTAGAGGTGATAAAAATGATGGAGTCATCAATGCAGTATTACTTAGTGTTGGATGTGATCTAAGGATCGTCAACCCACTATGGTATGATGTAGTATGATAAAATCACCAAATGACGGAATCCTCAAATGAACTGTAAATGTAGTGCGGTATCATGACGTCATAAAAAGATTTTTGAGATTTCTTTAAGATATGAATATATATATATATATATATATATATATATATATATATATATATATATATATATGTATATTTCGATTGATGTTCGAATTGTTGTAGAAGTCTATGCTATTTGATTCAGCTAGACGAATATTGAAAGATGTTCATGAAATTCAAGCGTTTCTTGAGAAGTTATGCCAAACCAAATTGTTTTGGTGTGGATTCAAATGTTGAAAAGCTGAGGTGAACAACCCTATATGGGGACATGTTTTCGGGGACAATGGTTTTGAGTGTAACGCATATAGTCGTTACAAAACACTACGTTGCGGCCCAACATAGTGGTACAATAGGCTGGCCACCTAGTGTACGCGTGGAGGGTGTTTTCAGTCTTTGTGATTGATAAACACTCTAGTTTGCAGTGTGAATGATTGAGTTAAAGTACTAGTAAACCGAGAATAGAGTTCACGGTCTTGTGACCCCTCAGCATGATTTGGAATCTTTTAAATTCTTGTTATTTATATCATTTCCCAATTATTGAACAATTGTGGAAGATTCTTATTGTTCTGAAAGGTGAAAGTGGAAAGGATGAGAAAATTAAGCAAAACATAATAATTTTGAAAAAAAATAATTTGAAACTCTATAAAGAAGAGAAATGTGAAACTCTTAGAAGAGGAAGATGTGAGGAATATGATGATCTTAGAGAGATCATTAGAGAAAGAATTTGGTTGCAGAACCAAATGAATAAAGTATTAACGTAAAATCTATTTTGATAGATTAAATGAATAAAGATTAATAAATAAAATTTTGAGAACGAAATTCTTAGAAGAATGGGTGAATTTAATATCCCGAGTGTTTATGATAACGATCCTTAGCTAAGGAAATGAATGGGTTAAAGGGTATATAATACTCAAAATATAATTGAGTTCAAGTGAAAGTTATGAAATAAAGCCTAGAATTTGTTGAAGTAATGAATGTAGTAAGAAATATAAAATCTATATTAAGGTAATGTGTTGAAGATATTCAACGATATTTTTTTAAAAAGAGATTTGGTGAAAACCGAGTAAGAGAGGTTTCGTTGATTCCGAGGACGGAATCATTATAAGGAGGGAAGAATGTGACAACCCGAATTTTTCATAAGTTATTAAAATAAGAATTTAATAATTAAAATTCTTATTACGATGTGATTAATGTAACAATCCAGAATTTTAATTGTAATTATAAAATCTATTGAGTTATATAAATATTTAATGGATGTGTTTATTGTTGATTAAATATTTGTTTGTTGTTGAATAAATATTTATTTAATTTGATTTGATTTGATTTGATTTGGTTAATTATTTGTTTAATAAATAATTCTTTGGGTTAAGGAAATTAATTATTATGAGATAATATTCTAATTTAATTTAATAATTAAGTTAGAGAGTTTATAAGGATTAAATAATTTATTCAATAAATTGTTATTAGAATTAATTAACTTAAGTATGAAAACTTAATTAAATAAAGTGTGATAAATAACTATATTATAAATGAGTTATTAAAATAAATTAAAGGAGTTTAAGTTAGTTTTATCCAAACAAGGCTTAAAACTATTAGGTGTTTAATTTTAAAAGGGTTTTGCCAAACGGAGCCTTATGACTTTTGGATTTTTTTTTGGAATTTTGAATTATAATAAAATAAAATATAAATATAATATAAATATTATTTTGGTAACTGATAATTTATTAGTATATTAAGTATAGCGTCGGTTTAGACGTTTTAAAAATCGTACGTTGTTTGTGTTTTTATTTTACGTATAGTGTAATTAGTTTAAGTCTAAGAAAAGAATAGAAGAAAGGTTTGTCAGAGGCTTGAGAGGGAGTTTGAGAGAGAAAAACAAGAGAAAGTTTTGAGTTCTTCAAGCTATTCTCAGTGGTTAACAAGAATTGTCTGAGCAAATTGAAGGTATGTACCCTTAATATATATGTTATGGCATAATTTTTCTTGAGTTTCACCATGTATAAAATTCTTTACAAATTCTCTATAAAGTTAAAATTCTCTTGAATTGTTGTATAAAATGAATAATTGCACTTGTAGGTAATTGTAATGCTAGAGTTTATGTTTAGATAAGGGATTGTATGCTAGTCTCATTTAAAAAAAGGGAAAACATTTGCGGTATATAGATGTTCAAAAATGACTGGTAAAAATACCAAAAAATTAATATAATGTAATTGTCTGTAATAGTTTGTTGGTGAATTATTGGTGAAATTGAACACTGAATATATATTAACTTGGTAAGAAACGAAGACAACATAGTTAGAATAAATAGTTAGAATAAATCGATTTGGGTTATAATTGTGGAATTACAGTTAACTGTGTTAAGAAATTTTATCAATGGAGTTGGGCTTTAAACTATGGTTTCAAGGATTTAAATTTTCTGAAATTATTGTTTAATTGCTTTAAAATTGGTATATGTATGATAAGTAAATGTTTATGAGTAATCTATATAAGTTTTACGTCTTAATTTAGATGTTAACGGTAGTAATTAGTCAAGAATTTAGTTATTCTGTTCTTCGTGGTTGGGTGTTTCGTAATTGAGTCCCAACACCAAATTCTCGCCCAAATACCAAAACTAGGCTAGAAGTTTGCGTCCCAGTATTTGGAATTCGCGCCAAAGATGGAATTCTTGCCTTGTATTTGGAATTAGCACCCCAAATATCATATCACCATTCAAAGCATGAATTGTGGTCAGGTAGGATGCTTTTGACCTCCTATAGTAAAACATGCATAACTTTCTCATACGAACTCCAATTGAGGTGATTCAAGATGATTCGGAACGAGAACGAATAGACCTACAACTTTTATTCTTAAAGTGTTTCAATTTGAGGTCGGGAACAAGGGTAAAAATGGTTATTTGGGGGATTGATATGTATTAGGAGGCAATCGGAGGGCGTCGAGAATGCACATACGCAAATGTAGTGCTTCTGACGATAAAAGATGTTGTCCTAAGTTATAAAATATGAAAATTAGTAAATATAATGAAGCTTAACATTAATAAATGATATATTAAATAAGTTGAATATGCATACTAAGCATAGACAAGAGAGACAAATTGGGCGTGTGACGAATAAACGTCGAAACGCTGTGATAAGTGATAATGAACATAAAAATGTTTTAAATCAAATGAAATGAATATTATAAGATATTGAATAGTGTTAATATAAAACCAATAAGTAGTCCTAGCAAGACTTAAACATTTGAATAAACTTCAAATATGAAATACAGTGAGATATAAGTTGAAAGTTAACACAATAAAATTGAACATTGTGTATATATAATAGGAAGGGTTATGAGATGTGGAGTAGAGTTTATATTACAACTATTATGCGTTGCTATGTGACTAATAGTTGATGTGAATGATTATATAATTGTGTAGGGCACGTAAAGTACAGATATCTGTAAGCTGTTAAACTGTTATTGGTAAACAACAATCAAGGCAAGTCTTTCAGTTCCTATTTGCTATGTGAATTTGATTATTTTAAATCTTTATAGCAAAGAGCATGATGTGTTATATATATGTTAAATGTACGAAATGTTAAAGTCAATTTATGACTACGTTGTTTTACTAAAACATGCTGATTGAGTAAGGAACTCAATCTTTATAGTTGTTATATGAATTCTAACATGTATGTTATGTTAGTTTGATGTTTATGAGATATATGTTGAGCATGTTATTATGTGCTACGTGATGCATGAAAACTGTTAGATTTTGCTGGGCTGTCGAGCTCAACCTTACAAATAACCACTTTTATAGGTTAAAGAGTTAAGGTAAAGTATGTGCTACTTGAAAGATATGAATCAGATGTGATAGTTGAAGAATTATATACTGTGACTGAGTTATGATTATTTGAACCATGTTTAAGGTTCCGAACAATGTATAAATGTTGAATTGAAATAACGTTTCGCGATGTAAACTATTGTAGTATTAAAATGATTCTGAGATATTTAGATGTAAAGGTTGAAGGTTTTGGGAATGAGGATAGTTTGTAATAGAAAATTTTAATTATTCCGTAAATTTCAATGGTTGTATTATCGTTTAATGATGTAAAATTACAGGTTGAATGTATTATTAACAACCTAAGTTGAAAATTAAATTTTATGAATTTTGGGGTCGTTACATAAAAGGTTAATAAAAGAAGAGGACCAATATAATTATAAATAATTATTGGTTAGAGATGGAAGAAGTAAATATTAATTATTCTAAGTGTAAAGGTTGTACATATTATAAGTATGTAATTATTTAAGTAAGCTAAATAATTTAGCATTATGATAAAGTGTGACATAAACTTTATATTAAATAAATAATAAAATAAAGTGGAATTAGGGAAAAGCCAAATGTGGCCTAGACCCCTAATATTTTATTATAGAAATAATGAGCTTGAGTTATATAATTCCTGTAAATGAGATAAATGAGCCTTGTGTGGCCTGAGTATTAAAATTAGACTAGACTGAAGGTTTAACTTGAATTATTAAAAGAGAATTAATGAGGAGATAATAAATGATTGATATTAATCATTCTGATATTTGAGTGTGAGAGGAGATAATGGGATGAGAGTACCAAACTAAATGATATTTAGCCCAATTAAAATATTATGTGGACTAATATACATGGAGTATATAATGTGAGTACATAAATAATCCCTACTTTTACTTGGTGTAGTAGCATTAACACATTAAAATTTCATTTTGGGAATTAAAGGAACTAAGCTAAGCTTTAGTTGCTGAGAAATAAGCCTTGTCCCATTTTTAGTGTCCCAAGTAACAATTAGCCGTTAATAGGCCAATGGCCTAACTCTACCATTGCTGGAAGCATGAAAAGGTTAGAAAGCTTGATAATGATTGCTATAAGAATGGCTGGAGAAGGAGTTGGTAACCAACTCTTCTCAATCCACTTGATGCTTCTTCTTCCCTTTGGTTTCAATTTGTGGGAAAAGCCATTATTTGGACAATGATCTCCTTATAAATAGGGACTCCTTCTTCTTCTTTCCCGTTGGAAAAATTCTCTGAGAATTTGGCTATGAGAGGTTGGTAGAATTAGGAGCAATCAGAGGTTTGGAGAGATATAGATATCAAATTGAAGCAACCAAGAGGTAATGATTCTAACCTTAATGCTCTTGAGTTCTAAGTTTTGTAAATTCTTAGAAATGACAAGAAAAAGTAGCTTTTGAGTCACAAAATTGATGGCTAAAACTTGTTGCAATCTATAATTTTTTGTTAGAAGTTGTTAATATAGTTAGAAACCAAAACAATGAAAGCTAAACAAACCAATTTGGTTGAGAAACGAATTCGTTGTGAATGAATTCGCTAAACTTTTCAAAACCAGAAAACTAAGCTTGAACATGAGTTATAGATTCATATTTAGGTTAGTTAATGTTTATGTTAATTGTTGGGTAATTGGTATGTTGTAGTTTTATGAGTTACGAACCCATAGAATCTAAAATGGACTGATTTGGATGAGTATAACTCATGTTATAAAAATCGGAAGGAGATGAGGTCTGTAAAATCGCGAAGTCGAGAACGAAGGGCCAGATTCGCCTCCCGAGGCACTGCATTGCTTGTCATCACCAAGGCCAATTGGGGCACGCACTCACTGGGCTTCAATGCCGTAGAGCTCCATTCGACTGCTATATTAAATTAGGCATAACTTTTTCATACGAAGTCCGATTGAGGTGATTCAAGATGATTTGGAACGAGGACGAATAGAACTACAACTTTTGTTCTTTAGCTTTTCAATTTGAGGTCATTAGGAAGGGTTAAAATAGTCATTTTTGTGACTATTACATATTCAGAGGCGATCGGAGGGCGTCGAGCGAGCACATACGCAAGTATAGTGCTCCCGACGATGGAATATGTTATTCTAAGTGATATAACATGAAAATGCATGATATTATACATGACATATAAGATTACCTTACTTATAAGGAATTGCCTTAGCATGATTGAGTATGTTTTTAAAGAAACTTTAGATCTTAAAAACAAGTTTAGACGAACTTTGAGTCTTTTAAACTCTGATAATTGTAGTATAAATAGGTATGACACATGGCCTTGAGTACATTTGTATACTATGAGTTGCCTAGATGGTTATTTTCTGAAGATATATAAAGATTTTGAAGTTTGGGATGAACTTAAAGTAACTTATGGACTTAAAGTTCTAAATGTAATAACATACATACATGGCTTAGTTAGCTATGAAATGAGAGTTAGAGTTGCACCTAGTTGCTTTAACTTGGTCTAGAATGACTTTTAAAAATGAACTTGAATGCCTTGCGAAATTAAGCTTGTATAAACATGGTTTACACGTGTGCTCATCTAGCTAGACACCGTATAAGTCGTGCAAGTATGAATTGTAACGAGTTCTCAACTGATGAACTATACTAATGAGTTGAATAAATACGAGCATATGCGTTATAGGCGATGAAATGGTTAAGGTAGTTCATTCCTTGTACATGAACCTACTTAATGAAAATAACTTACAGTAAAACACAAGAGACACCCAACTTGTGCTAAAACCTCTTAACATGTGGGTTAGTTATGTGTTAATAGTCATGCATGCTAAGGACTCCGATGAAACCACAAAATAAATACTCTATTTTGGTCTAGGCGAGGGGACAACAGTACAATTACGCCTTCCGAGCCCTAGTTGTGGCGTTAAATTGCTTACCGAGGTAGTGAAGCCTGACTATTTTAACTTTGATCTGAACCTTAAAGCATGTGTCTAATGAATGTCTAAAGCTATAATACTTGACATAAATGATGTTGAAGGATGATATCATATAATGGTTATATAAAACATAGAGTTGTTAAATTTTATTATAATTTGTAAAATGTAAGAACGTTGTAGATCGCGTATCTATAGACTTTAAATATGTGTCGAACATATAGCGAGTCAAGTGTATGAGAAAGATTTATGAATGTTGATATGAAGATGTGTAGCTAAGGTATACCTATACATACCTAGCTATTCTAAGAGTATAATGAGAAAGTGAAATGTAGGTTTTACGAACCTAGTTAAAGAACAATGTAACATTATTATTACATTGAGACGGTATGAAATATATAACTAATGGATATGAATCCATTATTATATAACTGTGTAGGAATACACGAAGTACAGATAACTATAAGCAGTTAAGTCGTAGTTGATAAACTACGAATCAGGCAAATCTTTCAGTTCCTATTTGATATACGAATTCTATAACTGTTAGTTGAGCTATATTATGCTTTGAGAATGTTGATGTATATATATAAAATGTATATGAGATATGTATGAAATGTGAAAGTTGATCTTTAATGATATGCTTGTGATATAAACTTATATGCCTGTTATGTGAGAAGTAACATGCGTAGTAAATATTAATTGATTATGAATGCATGAACTAAATATGCTATTATATGCTATGTCTTTGCATGAAAAGCTGTTAGAATTCTTTCAATTCATCGAGCTCACCCTTGCAAATAACCACTTTTGCAGGTTAAGGATACACGGTAAAGGTTACGTGCTACTTGATAGATAAAGTTCAATAGCATCGAAGGAGATTTATTTATTTATTTGATTATATGCTCTCGAACCATGGTTAGGTGCTAGTAGATGTACATGATAGTAGTTTCATATGTGTAATACAGGTTAATTTGTAAAGTTGTACTAGGCGGTACATAGTGAAATTCGAATTGAGATGTAAATATTTATACAGTAATTCGAATAGAAGGAATCATAACATAATTTGATTCAGGGATTTGTAATTGATTCAAGTTAAGAAATCAATAAAAGATTATTTTTCAAAGGAGAGTGAAAAGTTTTAATTATTCCGCATATTTATAGAACATCGAATATGATATAAGACAGGGATGATAAATGACCAAGATTAGAAACTTATAAAAGTTTGGGGTCATTATACAGATCCTGGAAATGAAAAGAATTTATATTCTAAATTGTAATAAGTAAAGTTTTATTCATTAAGTTATGAATAAAAGATATAATAGTTTAATGATAGTAGTATCGTGGCGGACCGAATCAGAGGTTCGAAGGGAACCTGATATGGGGGTGTCACAGGTTGGTATCAAAGCTATAGATTATAAACTTTAGGTAAGTGTACCTTAGGATATAACCTGAGAGAGAGAAATATAAAGATTTAAAATATATATAAGTGAAGATTCAAAGAAGAATCTTGAAGTATCTGAGAGAATGAGAATTCAGGAGTTTTCTAACTCCGTTAATAAAAATGTTAAGATAATGTTTATAAGAAGAATGAACTCGAGTGGAGTTTTGTTGAATATAGGGAAAGAACCCTAAGGTAAATTGATGATCACGTCGTGATGAGATTGAGCTATGAAGTGATAAATAGTCTGTAACGACTAAGTGTGTATAGCTTGATGCTATAGGAGAATGTACTGTGAAATGGTATGATATAAACTCATGAGGAGTTGTATGTGATGAGATTCGAAGAATTCGTACCAAGTAAAGTGTGAGATAGAGTTAGGTGGGATTTCAATTGAGGACCCATGTCAGCAGCTGAGTTGTATGATTCCTTGTTTTGGGCGGGGAATTGTACTTGGTGTAAAAACCACTTAGTTCTGGCACTGATAATCATTGAAATGTTTGTGTCGCGCTATTTGCTATATACCTGTTGAGAAGGTGATTCTTTTCTCATATGTATAACAAATAGATAGGTTATAGTTAGAGAATATAAGGTTAAGTTACGAGTTCTTAAAACTTATACTTATGGTAAGTTCGTGACTCATGATCATATGGTTTGAACCCCTCAGCGAATGGACGCCTATGGTCTGACTAGGGTAAGTTCTTAAACTCATATAATTGTGGCAATTTCCTAAATTTCCAAAGTATGGTAAGTTTGATGAACTATATCGGGTATATATATGTTATGAAGTTAGAAATTTTGGTATAGTAAGCATTGATGGTGTTAGAGATTGATAGAATGAAGCAATGGAGTAAAGTTGATGGAGAAACATAGATTTTCTAAATCTTCTAGGTCTGCTAGATTTTCAAAATTTATTGACTTCGTGCTGATGTTTGCATTTCAGTTTTCTCAAAAAACTTTGGATCATGTGATTGAACCAATGATGTTTTAAAAAACAATACTGTTATCCATATGTCTATGCTAATTATTTCGGCTAAGACAAAATGATTTGAAAATTTTCAAAATGTATTTCTGACCATTTACATCATTTGGTATGGTATAGAAATGGTAAAAGCATTTTGAGTCTTCAATGCGATTGAACCTAGTGTTGGTTGTGATCGACGGATCGTCGACCGACAATTTTGGTACAATGTAGTATGACAAAGTCACATAATGGCGGAATCCTAAACGTACTACTAATCTAGTACGGTATCATAACGTCATAAAAGAATTGTTGGTTTTCTTTTAAATTATGAAGAAGGTCAATTAAGTTGACCAAATTATTTCGATTGATGTCTGAATTTGTCATAAAAGTTTAAGCTATTTGGTTCGGCTAGACGACTGTTGAAAAATATTGTGGAATTCAAGCGTTCTTGAGTATTTATGCCAAACCAGATTGCTTTGGTGCAGATTCAGATGTGGAAAAGCTGAGGTGAACAACCCTATAAGGGGACATATTTTTGAGGACAATGGTTTCGAACGTAACGCGTGTAGTCGTTACAAAACACTACGTTGAGCCCGATGTAGTGGTACAATAGGCTGGCCACCTAGTGTACGTATGGAGGGTGTTTTCAGTCATTTTGATTGATAAACACTCTGGTGTGTAGTGCAAAGGATTTGGTATCCGAGCATTGATTCACGGTCTTGTGACCCCTCAGCATAATTTGGAATCTGAGTTATTCATACTACTTCCCGATTATTGAAAAATCGTGGAAGACTCTTATTCTTTTGTGTGATGAATGTAGTGAGTAAAATGTTCCTTAGAAAGGAGAAAGTGGTAGAATGCAAGTGAGCAAGTTAGAATGAAACTTCCGAAAAGAGAATGGATAAAAATTATTCAAAAGAATATGTAATATTCAAAATAGCACCGAGTAGAGGAGGTTTCGGTGATTCTGAGGACGGAATCCTTATAAGGAGGAGAGGATGTAAGAACACGAATTTTCAGAAAATATTAAAATAAGAATTTAGTAGATAAAATTCTTGAGGCATGTGAAGGGTTCAAATAAAAAATATATAATGTGTTATGTGGTATGTGGTATTGTGTTACATAGGGTAATATGCGCTGTAATAAGTGTGGTTGTGTTTAACAAATATATATATCATTATTATATAATATGAAGATGGATAAAATTTATCTATTGATGTTAAATAATTTATGTGAAATATTATTTAATAATAGTTAGTTGGTGACATTATATATCTTTGATAATCACCAATTACTTGAGTATTTGTACGAGTACGTATCAAGTCTAAAGTAGTGTAATTGTACTCTTTAATGGTGGATGTATAGGAGTTGGGCTAAACAATTCCTTCAGAGAGCGGAGGTATATACGAATTAGTAACCGATCTAACTCACTGTGAAAATAGTGTAGACGAGATGAAAACTAATTTATTGGTTGTTTGTGGGAAACCACTCAGTGTACTATATTGAATACTATTAAAGACTCAACGCGTGCTGTGTTTAGACTTGTATGCATGTATGTTGTTGACGAGGGAAGAAAATCGATATACCTTTAAAGTGGTTAGAGAATTATTGAGTAAATTGATACACGGCGAGAAGTAAAGAGCTAAGGAATGTATGTATGTTGTACATTCGAGTTTAGCGTTATTGGTGGTAAGAAACCGTAAAGGAGTTGTATAGTTGGTTAAACTAATAAGGGAGATAAAGTTTTAAAACTCGTAGTGTGATTGTTAAATTATTAAGGAAAATAGTAACCGATGATGTGTAATCAAGGAGAGGATTGATGTTAGACGAGATAACTTTAAGAAGGTTGTGTAAAGCATTTAGGAGCGTAAGGTTTCATTTCTACTAAGGCAAAATTTGTCTGCCTCTATTTTGGTATGGCGCAGTTGCGTTATTTCCAAGTCTGTGACCATTGCAGCTGTGCCGGTCTGTAGAAAATTCTGGGTAAGTTATGAACATTTGATTCCAAGAAATGGATACTAATAACTCTTATAAGGGTCATATATGGTGACTAAGTTGTCCATGAATGGAGTAGGATAACAAAGCATGAATTTAATGATAGTTAGTTATGGAAATTAACTAAACAAGAATAAATATTGGTTAACTAAAATTATATTATGGAATAATATAATTTGTGTATTAAAGCCTTGTGTGGCAGTGGCGTGATAGTAAATTGAACTAAAGGAGTAATTCACTTAAGTAAAATGGTGAATTAATATGTGTGCTTTACATGAAGAAAACGAAATGATTATGTTAATTAATTTTAGTACTTTCATATATTACGTAATACGATAATATATGAAAGGATTTAATATTTGAAAGATAAACGGTTAATAAAAGAAGAGGACGAATATAATTAAAAATAATTATTGGTTAGGGATGGAATAAGTAAATATTAATTATTCTAAGTGTAAAGGTTGTACATATTATAAGTATGTAATTATTTAAGTAAGCTAAATAATTTAGCATTATAATAAAGTGTGACATAAACTTTATATTAAATAAATAATAAAATAAAGTGGAATTAGGGAAAAGACAAACATGGCCTAGACCCCTAATATTTTATTATAGAAATAATGAGCTTGAGTTATATAACTCTAGTAAATGAGATAAGTGAGCCTTGTGTGGCCTGAGTATTAAAGTTAGACTAGTTTGAAGGTTTAACTGGAATTATTAAAAGAGAATTAATGAGGAGATAATAAATGATTGATATTAATCATTCTGATATTTGAGTGTGATAGGAGATAATGGGATGAGAGTACCAAACTAAATGATATTTAGCCCAATTAAAATATTATGTGGACTAATATACATGGAGTATATAATGTGAGTACATAAATAATCCCTACTTTTACTTGGTGTAGTAGCATTAACACATTAAAATTTCATTTTGGGAATTAAAGGAACTAAGCTAAGCTTTAGTTGCTGAGAAATAAGCCTTGTCCCATTTTTAGTGTCCCAAGTAACAATTAGCCGTTAATAGGCCAATGGCCTAACTCTACCATTGCTGGAAACATGAAAAGGTTAGAAAGCTTGATAATGATTGCTATAAGAATGGCTGGAGAAGGAGTTGGTAACCAACTCTTCTCAATCCACTTGATGCTTCTTCTTCCCTTTGGTTTCAATTTGTGGGAAAAGCCATTATTTGGACAATGATCTCCTTATAAATAGGGACTCCTTCTTCTTCTTTCCCGTTGGAAAAATTCTCTGAGAATTTGGCTATGAGAGGTTGGTAGAATTAGGAGAAATCAGAGGTTTGGAGAGATATAGATATCAAATTGAAGCAACCAAGAGGTAATGATTCTAACCTTAATGCTCTTGAGTTCTAAGTTTTGTAAATTCTTAGAAATGACAAGAAAAAGTAGCTTTTGAGTCACAAAATTGATGGCTAAAACTTGTTGCAATCTATAATTTTTTGTTAGAAGTTGTTAATATAGTTAGAAACCAAAACAATGAAAGCTAAACAAACCAATTTGGTTGAGAAACGAATTCGTTGTGAATGAATTCGCTAAACTTTTCAAAACCAGAAAACTAAGCTTGAACATGAGTTATAGATTCATATTTAGGTTAGTTAATGTTTATGTTAATTGTTGGGTAATTGGTATGTTGTAGTTTTATGAGTTACGAACCCAGAGAATCAAAAATGGACTGATTTGGATTAGTATAACTCATGTTATGAAAATCGGAATGAGATGAGGTTTGTAAAATTGCGAAGTCGTGAGAACATGAAGAAGGTTTCGCTTCAGCCCTGTGTATGAAATTGCATACCCCAAGGCCAATTGGGGTGCAAGCTAGCTACAAGGCTCAATCTTAGGGTAGATCGCTTCGACCGCAATATTAAATTTGGCATAACCTTTTCATACAAATTTTGATTGAGGTGATTCAAGATGATCCAGAACGAGGACGAATAGACCTACAACGTTTGTTCTTAAAACTTTTCAATTTGAGGTCGTTAGGAAGGGTCAAAATAGTCATCTTTGTGACTGTTATGTATTCGGAAGTCCGCAGTAAAATTCGAATTGAGATGTAAATATTTATACAGTAATTTGAATAGAAGGAATCATAACATAATTTGATTTAGGGATTTGTAATTGATTCAAGTTAAGAAATCAATAAAAGAATATTTTTCAAAGGAGAGTGAAAAGTTTAAATTATTCCGTATATTAATATAACATCGAATATGATGTAAGACAGGGATGATAAATGATCAAGATTAGAAACTTATAAAAGTTTGGGGTCATTACACAGATCCTGTAAATGAAAAGAATTTATATTCTAAATTGTAATAAGTAAAGTTATACTCATTAAGTTATGAATAAAAGATATAATAGTTTGACGATAGTAGTATCGTGGCGGACCGAATCCGAGGTTCGAAGGGAACCAGATTTGGGGGCGTCACAGTTGGAGTTACACCTCAGCCAATGAGCTATGATAATGACAATGAAGATGCAGAGGAAGACGCGGATCAGAGCGAGTTCTTGCCACCAATTATTTCTCAAACAAAGGGTCGCAAAAAATAATCAAGATTAAAGAGTGCATTCGAGAAAATTATGGGATCAAAACCTCATCGAAAATGTGCAATTTGTGGCTTTGAAACCGACTATGATAAGCACAATCACTATCGAGTGTTAGGGATTCCTGAGCCTAAAAAATAGCTGTCAGTTGTATTATGTAAGCTATGTTTTTATTTATGCTAGGAGTGTATTATGTAAGCTATGTTTGTATTTATGCTCAGTTGTATTATATAAGCTATGTTTTTATTTATGCGAGTATTGCATTATGTAAGCTATGTTTGTATTTATGCTCAATTGTATTATGCTCAGTTATATTATTTAAGATATGATGATACTAATATTATTAATATTATTAGTATCATCATTATTATTATATTAAACGTAATAACAATAATAATGATATGAATAATAATAATAATAATAATAATAATAATAATAATAATAAATACACTAATAATTATAAGAATAATTACTAATAGCTTTGGAATTAATAATAATAATAACATCAACTAAACAGCGGTAAACATGAAACGGTAAACATAAAGATCTAGATTGACATAATTAGTACACCAATAATTAGTCTAAATATCATTCGCAGGAAGAAGTCTAGCTTGACATCTAAAGAGTTCCCACGCAATTCGGTATCGAAATACCATTAAATCTTCTGTGGACCATGTTTCTCTGCCAATATTTACACTGCCCCTGACAAAATAATCAACATATTTGCAAATGAAAATAACACAATCATAAAAGTTTGGCTGCACAGGTCTGGTCTTTGGTATTAGCACGCACGGATCCTCTGTTGGCCACTCACGCTGTGGATCACCAATTCTCAAACAAACTGGTATCAATTTGATTTGCGTGCACAAAGTAATATTAATGAAGGATATACATACGTAAAAGTACAACACTAACAATTAATATACATACCGCAACTTTAACAAATTCTCTATACATTTGTTGGATGGTCATATACGGGGTATCATCGTATAGAGGGTCAAAGATGGTGACTGCCCATTCGGGCATCGAGAATACAAACAAGATAAAATGCTTGGTATCTTGAGTACACACTGGCATGAATATATGCATGCATTCGTGTAATGGCGGGCCCACATTTGGGTGGATATAAGCCTGACAAAAACTCTCTGCCCCATTCGCCTGGCTTGGGGATACAACGTTCTTGCCAAGATGCATGAAGAATGATTCCATGAATCCAAATGTTGCCCACCTTCTAATTCCCTGCGTCCTGTAATACTTCTCTTTATGCTGCAATAATAGCATATACGCGTCCAACGAATGCTCGAAAATCCAACTTGCAGGGCATAAGGCCTTGAATGCGTCGTGATGCAGCGTATACAATTTTTGCAGATGTATGACAGAAAATATTGGTGCATTAGAAAGTGTGTTCCCAAACAAGTGATTATTTATAAACTCTATCTTGTATTCCCTCAGCTTTTTGGTCAGACACTTTTTCGCACCATAAGAGATATTTTGTTCCAACACAGTCTCGAATGCCTAGTTAAATATATTGATAAACATAAAAATAGTATTAATGATAATTACTAATATAAATATTTTAAAGTAATAAAATTAAGAGTGATTTCATAATAATAACATGAGAATAATAGTACCTATTTACCAGCCTGCTCTATGAAGCCAGTCTCGAATGCCTGGGTGGTGGGACTGGAACTTAGGCCTGGGTTGGAACATAAGCCAGTTATGTATTGTACCTGAAAATATTAATAATATTAATAATATTACTAATATTAATGGCCTCTTTATTATTTAAAATTAAGAGGGAAAAATACCTGTAATTATGTCTGCTCTATGAAGCCAGCCTCGAACGAGTAGGATGGCACATAAGCCTGGGTGGTGGGGATGTACCCTTCAGCTATATCTTGGGCCTAAATAATATTAAGCATGATAATCACTATTACTAATATTATTATTATTAAGTAATAAAATTAATATTAACATTCATACTCCAATTACCTGAACTTTTGCCTTCTCTATGAAGTCAGTCTCGAATGAATAAGAGGGAACATCAGTTTGGCTCGTGGGGATGTAACTCTCTTGTACCGCATCATTACTTAGCTCCTCTCGCTTTTCACCATTGTTCCCTCTAACTTCAGAGTTGTATACACCGTAAAGATGGTCCCATACCTGTTTCTCAACTACATAGTCTGGAGGCATCTCAATAAAACCAAAGCACTTATCAACTAAGGACTTTGCACTCTCAACCTGTCATGTAAGATAAAAGTACAATATTAGTATTATTCATAAACAAGATAGTATGTATTAGTATTAAAATATGCAAATGTTAGTGTACCTTTGTATAAGATGATGTTGCTGGCTGTCAACAGTCCTGGGCTTGTATGTAGGGTCTGGGTCACCTTCCCGTCGAGGGCGATGTAGTTTTCTATGTGTAATTTTCCTATACCAAGAAATGTATGAATCAATTTTCACATAGTTGGAAATTTGTACTGCTGTCTCTTCAAATGCTCCATGTAAGCCTCCCAATGTGCGATGTACACTCGCCTCAAGGCTATGCAATCAACGACGACAAATCTATCTTCTTTTTCCATTCTAAGTTCTTTGTTATTTTCCCCTGGAGATGGTATACCTTGTAAGAACCCATACTGTCTCATCACCCTGTCTGGCATCTGGTATTCTACAATATCAAAATGGATCAAGGGGATTGTATCAGATCCCAACAATCTTCCTTCAAAATTAAATCCATTCATATTGTCATCCCACCCCACATAAGGGCGCCAAACTACTTTCCATTCAGGCTGGACATCTAACTCCCCTCGATCAAATTTCAAATGATGATGGGGATTTTTTCGTCTATCAGGGTAGCTGTGATTTTTTGAGTATGCCCACGCTAGGGCCCTAGGTAACCATAACTGTGATTGAGGCTAGGGGTTAGGTCTTCCAATTATTATACGCTCGTATGCCCAAATTTGTAAAAGAGTGACACAACCATTAATATATTTTGCTCCTTTCCTACTGGCAGTATATAAAGACCTATACAAATAGCCCAACACAACTGCACCCCAAGAATACGTTACACAATTTTCAGCATTAGCAATAAAATACATATACTTGGGATGAACAATGTTTTTATTCCTAGTGGGGAATAATATTGCCCCCATACAACCAAAGAATATAGGCCTTTGTGCATCGACCAACAATTTCCTTACTTGCTTTAGGGGGACAATTATTAAAATGTTGCTGCAACCATAGTAATGAAATAGAGCAGCGCTTTTTTATTCCTAAAATTCAGCAGCTACTTCACTACCAAAACATTCTTTAAAATGAGCCAATAGAGTGTCAAATAATGGACAAGTTAAGGGCTTTCCAACTACCGGCAACCCAAGAATGAAGTGTACATCCTCTAAAGTGATTGTAATTTCCCCACAATTTAGGTGAAAACCATTGATCTCCGGCCGCCATCTCTCCACCAAGGCGGACACGAGCCCAATGTCAGTTTGTGGTACAACTGTGGGATAGCAAAAAATCCCAAACCCACATTTTTGTAAAAGTGTTTTTTGAGCTTTTGTTAATATCCATTGATCGTATTTTTTTCAGTTAATTGACATGAGAGTAGTCTTCCCCTGTCTTTCCCGTCATATATATCATCCGACACATGATTTTGTTGGTCGTTAAGGACACTTGGGTCAATTGGTCCATAAATCCAACTGTCCATCTAGTACCTAAAAAAATAACATAAAAGGTTTTTCATATTGTTTAATAACTATGTAACACAATTATAATAACTACTTTACCACATTTTAAAAAATATGTTTTTTTTGCACATTTTCATAATAATTAATCATTATTAGTTACAATACTCACATGCAAATTATATCCCACATAACTCACTATATTTTATCAAAATCCACATTCATAATAAAATAAAACAATACTCCATTACAATTATTAAGCAAATATTTTAATCATAAGTAAAACAGTAGAATACTCCATTCTATTTTTTTTATAAATACATTTTAATAAAATAATTAAAATATTTATTTATTTTTGATTGAACATATGAAAAATAAAACTTTCCAAAATATGAATCTAAAAATTTGTAGATGTCCCGATTGTTTGCAATTTTTAGTGATGGTGAGTTTTCTACAGTTTCTCTCACGCGCACAATCTTTTTTGCTGTTTGAATGGAAGTTGATTTAGTTTGGGTGGAGGGAATTTGTGCAGCGGCAGGGGAATAGAGAAAGAAGCTTTGAGAGGGAGAGGTTGAGAGGGAGAGGAGCGACAGATGGTTAAAAAGGAAGGTGGCCTGCCGTTACAGTTTGTAGCGGTAAGGCGTGAACTTTTTGGCTTCTGTGCAGGCGCGGTTTTCCGTGCAGTCACAGACTTAGTTGTGTCAGTCATTTTAGTTTCTGTGTCATGCATTAATTGCCTGCCGCTACAGGCTCATACGGCAGGGACTAAGCATTGACCGTCATCACATGAAGGGGTAAATATGTAACTTCCACGTATTTAATTTAAAATTTGGATGAGATAACTTTGCATGAGCTCAGAAAGAAGCATGGCCTTTTAAAATTAATCCCACCTTTCATCGTCTGAGATCAGCGGTGATGAACTTCGACATCGAAACGAGTACTCTGTGGCAACCGGTTGCCACAGAGGATTACCCATATATATATATATGTGTGTGTGTGTGTGTGTGTGTGTGTGTGCGATGCCCCCAAAATAGGTATACATCACCCATCTTGAGTCGCCAGATACATGGTACAAAATTCAAATACAAACTTAATTATACAACTGTCGTGTAAGATACGACAAAACATATGCTATGAGTTTTAATACAAATATTGTCATCTAGACAATATCCACAGTCAAATTCAATCTTATTACAAATATTATCACACTATTTCACAGAATAGTGAGGACTACTAATGCAACTATCTGGATAGTCAATTCATTTCCAGAGCCGGCCTCAAATTTATATTCTCATTTCAAGAGAACAGTAAAAGAAAGGGGTGAGCTCAACTAGCTCAGTAAGAAATATTATGACTAAGATAATGCAGAATAAATTATCATTAGCCTTCAACAGTATAACAACTGATAAAATATAATAGACAACAAGTTTTAGATCAAAAACTGTAGTGGAATAAGCAATCCATTAGAAGAGTCAAGTAGAGCATAAAATTTACTATCTTCTATGATTTAAAAAGTTTTTCATTAACTTTATTGATGAGACTCAGCTTAATAAATAAAATCGAATCATCCCTGCACCATGACCAAGGATATTCATGTAATCATCAATGATCATGACTATACCGAATAATCCCTGGTCATAATCATTCCAACAACTGTCCACCAATGAACTACAGGCCAATGAGGACTTTTACCACATCATTCGTCACATTATGGTCATTATTATACCGAATAATCCCTGGTCATAATCATACCAAGTCCATCAATGCACGTAAGCCAAAGATGACTTTCATCACAATATAAGAATGAGGATGATGACAATGACATAATAATTCAATAAAACAAGTTCAAGGATAAATTTTAAAGATTTATAATTTAATTTATCTAGGAATCAATAACGTCCAATTTGTCAACATGATACTGCTTTGTGGAGTAAAATTCTAGAATGCTAAGAGGAATATTTCCATGAAAAGATACTGGATGAAGCAAAAATATCAAGGATATTCCACTAATTTCATGGAGTATAAAAGCCAAAACTTTAACCAACTGAGTGTAATAGAATATATAAAACTGCAAATGGATTTTCGCCCGCCATGCGGTAATCCACGTAGACAGATCATTTCCACAATTTAATAAGGAATGAATATGAAGGATCATTCACCATGCATGCGGTAATCCATATAGGACAAAGTTATTCCAGCGAATAATAAAGAATGGAATAATGAAGAATTCACCATGCATGCGATAGATCCAGACATAAACAAAAGTTATTCCAACAGAATAATAAAGAATGGAACCAGGTCATACGTAATCCGCACAGACAGGATATTCCAACAGAATAATAAAGAATGGAACAAGGTCATGCGTAATCCGCATAAACAGGATATTCCAACAGAATAATAAAGAATGGAATAACAACAGAATTCACTAGGCATGCGATAGACCGCACAGACAGGTTATTCCAACAGAATAATTAAGAATGGAATAACAGAAGAATTTCACCATGTATGCAGTACTTCGCATAGATAAGTTATTCCAACATAATAATAAAGAATGAAATAACAGAAGAATTTCACCATGTATACGGTAGTCCGCATATGCAGGTTATTCTAGCAGAATAATAAGGAATGGAATAACAATATCTCTCTTCATGAATACGAAAGAAATAATACCCCTTATTACAATAATGATATCCCTTACCTTAGAAAAACTGGATACTGGAATAGTGAAGTAGCATAATACTTTTCTTCTTTCACTCTCTAGAATTTCAGTGAATTCGTAAGAAATAATGAAGGAATAAGCTTCTATCTATAGGAGAATGGATTGAATAGTAACTAATTCATGAACGGTCCTGATTGATTTACTTTTAAACAGACGGTCCATATTGATTTACAATTAAAACTTAAAGCTACGGTCCATACTAATTTACTATTAAAACTTTAAACCAGCGATCCATATTGATTTACTATTAAAACTTTAAACCAATGATCCATATTGATTTACTATTATAATTTCAACCAACTATCTGAAAAATTATCACATCTTCTCATGGAATAACATTGTACTCAAAAATGATTTGGACCGAAAAGAAATATAATTTTTAGGTGAATAGTACCTCGTGAATAGAACTTCGGGAATAGCACCCAATGAATAGTACCTCGACACGAAAAGTGTCCCAGATACCCTAGTGAATAATACTAGAGTGAATAGTAATTAGGTGAATAGTAACCCATAAATAGTACTCTGGCACAAAAAGTGCCCCGAATACCCGAGTGAACAATACTAGAGTGAACAGTAAATGGGTGAATAGTAACTCGTGAATAGTACTCCGACATGAAAAGTGCCCCGAATACCCGATTGGTCAATATAACCTCCAGACATCAATTATTATCGAAATAAATATCGATTTCTACTAACACTAATAATTCTCCCACAATGGAACTATCAATTTCATCTTTAATCAACACGAACTTATTCATCATTAATATTATAATGCACAATATTTAACAACCAGGTCATTCCCAGGAAAGAGGGGGCTTTCCGATAAGGATTTTTTCCTATTGGCGCGTTATTAGATTATCTAACCTCTCCTTGAGAGAACTTCTAGACATTGTCAATATTGCAAATAATAATATGAATAACTTTGTCGTCTCAATTATTGATTTTATAATATAACATTTTATTCAGATGATACTGTGACAATAATTGAATCAATAATATGAGATATATGATGCAGCAATTACTGTAGCAATAATTGAGTATAACTAAGTGACTTCTCACGTAAGCATCAATAACCAATACCGTGTGCTACTATGCAACCACGCGTATTACTATACTTTTACTACCGGGTAGTTCAACAGTTTTAACGGTAACTCTTTCGCCGTTATTTTTATAAAAAGATAATTTTGTCATTTTCTAAATACGATAATACTTCCGTTGGGTCCACCAATGATTGTTCCGTCGTACGAATATTCCCGACGTAAAGAATATTCCCCGACCAAACGAATATTTTATAACAACTTGCTTACTTTGTAAAATTTATAAATATTACCCACAACTATAACATTATATCAAATCCACACCATAATATTCAAAAAAAAAATTGAGAAATTTAAATCTTTATTCAAAAAATTTGGGGTCTCACAATCTCTCCTCCTTATGAAATTTTGCCCTCGAAATTTACATACGTACCTGGTATGCCGAAGAGATGAGGATACCTTGACTTCATTTCAGATTCTAACTCTTGAGGTATAACCTTGAGTGTTGAATACGATCCTTCTTATCCAAGATTTTAACATGTATCTCCTTATACGTTAAATCTTCTGATATATCGTCTAGTTTTAATTCAATAATGTGGTTCAGGTTGTCCACATAATTACGTAACATCGATTCGTGAAAAATATTATGAACACGCGACATACTTAGCGGTAAAATGAGTCTATAGGCCACAGTTTCTACTCAATCGAGGGTTTGAAATGGGCCAATTAAATCAAGGGTTGAGATAACGTGTGACGCCCCCAAAACAGGTATACATCACCTATTTTGAGTCACCAAATACATGGAACAAAATACAACTACAAACTTAATTATACAACAGTCGTGCAAAATACGACAAAATATATACAATGAGTTTTAATACAAATATTGTCATCTAGACAATATCCACACTCAATGGAGTCCTCATTACATTTATTATCACACTATTTCACAGAATAGTGAGGACTACTAATACACCATCTAGGACCATCACTCTGCTCCCCGACTAGTCCCTGCTACGTTCTTATTTCCTGAAGAGAACAATGAAAGCAAAGGGTGAGCACAACTAACCCAGTAAAGAATATCATAACTAAAGATAATTTAATTATCAATAGCTTTCGTTAATAATAAATCAGAGATTTAGAACATATGGTAGATGATAAAACTTTTCAACCATAGTTGCAGCGGAACGAGCAATCCAATAAAAGAGTCAAATAGACCATCTGATCTATTATCTTCTCTATGTTAAAAGTCCACCAATAATGTTTTATCCCTGTAACATCAATCAAAATTCCTATCCACAAACATATGAATAACTCATAATCATAATTGTGATTCTGAATTCCTTTTCGCACCCAGGACGAAGATAATTTTCATCACCTATCTTCACCTGAAACATCAAAAATCATGGTTATACCAAATCATAATTCCTGCTCATAATCATACTAACAAATTCATCTTTGCACTACGGCCAAAAGATATACAACCGTATAACCAATAATGCTGAGACTCAGCTTAATAAATAAACCACATCATCGAATCATCCCTGCACTACGGCCAAGAATATTCATTAAATCACATCCATGAATTAATATTTCATTCTTCGAGACTCAAATTCAATAATTAATCCACATCATCGAATCATCCCCACACTACTGTGCCAAGGATATTCGTTAATATCACGACCACGAATTATCTAAGCACTACGGGCCAAAGATAATCGTGTTTTCATCAATGGTCCTGATCATGCCATAAAACAATTCATCTTTTCACTCTTGGCCGAAGAGAATCCATAGCCATAATCATACCAAAAACTGTCCATCAATGCACTACGGGCCAATGATGACTTTTTCCACATCATTTGTAACATTACGGCCATGATTATAAGAATAATCCTCGTCATAATCATACCAAGTCCATCTATGCACTACAAGCCACATATGACTTTCAACAAAATATAAACATGAGGATGATGCCAATGATATAAGAATTCAATAAAACAAGTTCAAGAATTAATTTATCCAGAAATCAATAACGTCCAAATTTTCAATATGATACTTCTTTGTAGAGTAAATTTAAAGAATGCTCAGAAGAATATTTCCACGAAAAGATACTGGATGAAGCGCAAATATCAATGATATTCCACTAATTTCATGGAGTATAGAAGCTAAAACTTTAACCAACTGAGTATAATAGAATATATGAAACTACAAATGGATTTTTGCCGCCATACGGTAATCCACTTAGACAGATCATTTCCACAATTTAATAAGGAATGAATACAAACGATCATTCACCATGCATGTGGTACTTCGCACCGACAGGATATTCCCACAGAATAATAAAGAACGTAATAATAGAAGAATTTCACCATGTATGCGGTACTTCGCATAAACAGGTTATTCCAATATAATAATATAGAATGAAATAATAAAAGAATTTCACCATGTATGCGGTTTCAGATAAATAAAAAAGTTATTCAACATAATAATATAGAATGGAATAACTGAGGGATTTCACCAAGTATAGGGTATGCCGCATATACAGGTTATGTATAGGGTATGTGTGACGCCCCCAAAATAGGTCCATTCCATCCAACCCATTCTGAGTCGCCAAATACATGGTGCGAATAACTACATCTTTATTAATACATTTGTCGTGCAAAATATACGACAACATATATATGTGAGTTTAAATACGAGATATTGTCATCTAGACAATATCCACATACAAATAAATCCTCATCATAATTATTGATACATTATTTTACAACAATGGTGAGGACTACTAAACAACTCTCCTAGAACTTTCATTCCATACCCCAGGCTGCATACTTGCTATATTCTCGCCTCCCGAGAAGAAAAAATGGAACAAAAGGAAAAGGGTGAGCTCGACTAGCCCGATAAAGAATATTATGACTAAGATAATATATAACAAATTATCGTTAGTCTTCAACAGGGAAAAATATAATTGAATACAATAGACAACAAGTTTTAAATCAATATTCGCAGCGGAAATAATAATTCATTAGAAGAGTTAAGTAGAGAATGCAAACTACTATCTTCTATGTATGAATTTTAAAGTTCATCGTTTATTTTTATCCCTGTAACATCAACCAATATATATATCTGGAATCATATATTCATCCTTGCACTACAGGCCAAGGACATTCACCAGTTGGTCATGTTCATCTAAACACCTGTTCATCTTTGCACTACGGGCCAAAGATATTCATCATAACTCATTCATCTTTGCACTACAGGCCAAAGATATTCATCAGAAATCATTCATCTTTGCACTACAGGCCAAAGATATTCAATAATATCATTATTTAAGACTGAGGATGATGAAAAATATTTTTAAAAAGCGAATCCAATTGAAACAAAATGACAAGGATTAAGGATTAAGGATTCGTACTTTGTTTTATCCACGTCCAAAAATACCTCAAAAATAATCATAGTGGTGTAAAATTCAAGAATGATCAAAACATGGATACAATCAAAGCTAGTATCCGTAATAGATATTTTGGATTTAAAAGGAAAAATTTCATTTTTCGATGAATAGTGTCGTATTCGTGAATAGTGCCGTATACGTGAATAGTGCCGTATACGTGAATAATAACTCCAACACCACAAGATAGAAATTTCACTAAAAAAAACATCTTCACGCTTCGTGAATAGTACTAAATGAATAGTAACTTCGTGAATAGTAACTCATGAATAGTAACTCATGAATAGTAACCCAGAACATGAAAAAAGTTCCAAATTTGATAAAAGTTCCAACCAATATTTGACATAATGATATTGAAGAAATAATATCATTTGAGAAGAAAATAACATCCCTTACCTCGAAAAGCGGTACTTTTAGTAGTTGAAACAGGATATAGGCTATGGCTTGAACTTGCAACCAGTATAGCAATACTCAAAGTATACTCAAAATACTCACAAGAATACGCTCAATAATATAGAGAGAAAACTTGAGTTTACGGTGTGATTTTCAATTCTAACCTAAGCACCTATTTATAGGAAATTGCTTAGAATACCAAAAGCAGAAAATTTAATATAATAATATATATATATATATCAAAATTCTCTACGCCCATTCTTGAATCGAAAATCTAGAATTCAACCCATTCAAATCACATGTTAGACCCAAAAAAAACGTTTTTCTTATTTTAAATATTTTAAACTTCCAAAAATCAATTATTTTGAACTTTGAACTTCAATAATTCATAATAAATAGCCCTTTTATCGGAAAATTTGAATCTGGCGAGTTTTTATAGGAAATTCAATTCTCTACAACTTTGCGAAGAAAGTTTCTCCAAATTCCAAAAGAAAAAATGACCAAATCCATAAACGAGCAATTTTTCAAAGTTATAATCAAATTTCGATCAATAAATGGGTCCATGAGACATGTTTAACATGTTTTAAACATTTATTGCAACAAAAATACTCTTCCTCCTCGTATACTCATATATCCCACATTCGTTGTAAAATATCACCATTATTATATTATTAAAATATAATATTATATATATATAAATGAATTATTTTATCGGAAAAAGATAAAATTTCAATTTTCAACAATTGTCACATTAAAATTTTCTCCATCTATATCCACATAAAATCAATATTTTCCTCATCATATGAATCAATAATTAATTATTCACAAATAATATTACGAGAATCACAATATTGACAACAGTGCGGTTCGGAAAGAGGGGCTTTCAATAAGAATTTCTCCTTACTAAGGCGCAATTAGGTGACCAAACCTCTCCTTAGAGCGAACTTTCTAGACATTGCCAATAATGTTATCTAATAATATTATTCAGATAATATGAATTATTGGTTCGATAATGAAAAATATTGTGTAATGACAATTATTGAAACAACAACAATATAAAATATCAACGTAGCAATTATTGAATCAATAAAATAAAATACTGAACAGTAATTACTGTAACCATTATTGAGTAGTGCCTTCTTACGTAAGAATCAATAATTGGTGCAATACAAGTGTCTTCTCTTGTGTAATAACAGCGTACATCGTGTTTTAACCATCGGGTATTCCAACAGTGTAAACGGTAACAACTACGCCGTTATTTATAAACAACTTATTCTTGTCGTTTTCTTCCTCCAATCTCTTTCCATTATGGGGCCCACACATGCATTTCTTGGCTGGTCGCATGCGAATATTCCCGAAGCGATCACGAATATTCCACGACCAAACGAATATTCTCTAATAATAATGAATATTATATCAAAACTTGCTTATTTAAAATATTTGCGCATTTTACCCATAACTAACCACATTAATCAAATCCACCCTTACTATTTCAAAATAATAAATAAAGGAAATTCCTTTTTATTTAAAAAAATTTCGGGGTCTTACAACCTCCCCTCCTTATGAAATTTCGTCCTCGAAATTGACGTACGTACCTGGTGTTTCGAAAAGATGAAAATACGTCGCTTTCATTTTCGTTTCCAACTCCCCGGTCATTTCCTCAATAGCATGGTTTCTCCACAAAACTTTAACTTGTGGTATAACCTCGGTACATAAGACATGTTCTTTCCTATCCAAGATCCTGATAAGTACCTCCTCGTACGTTAAGTCTTCGACTATCTCGTCCGGTTCTAACTCAATAACGTGATTCGGGTCTTTCACATATTTACGAAGTACAGATATATGAAACACATTATGAACACGAGACATACTTGGAGGTAACGCGAGTCTATAGGCTACATTTCCTACTCGGTCAAGAATTTGAAATGGACCAATAAATCGAAGGTTTGAGTTTTCCTCACCTCACCGATTCTCGCTTTTGAAATAACAACTTCTTGCATCTCCTTCTTCAAATTCATCAGCTCCGGTGTGTAGCTTGAACAGCTTTAACTTTATCGATTAAAGTCGATTATACTCGTATATCATCACGTGGGTACCTAGAGTTTTCATCTCCATCTCTATTATTTGTAAATTATACGAAATTAGTTTTTGACAATATCGTACTCGTACTTGTATACGATCTTCTACTCAACACGTCAGCTACCACGTTCGCTTTTCCAGGATGGCATGGTCAGAACATGTGCTGAAATGAGTCTCCTCTTGAGTTCTTCGAAGCTCTTCCCACATTCTTTGCTCCATTCGAATTTTGTATCTCTACGAGTCAGCTGCGTTAATGGAATAACGATTCGATAATATCCTTCAACGAATCTCCGATAATAACCAACTAAGCCTAGAAAGCTACATATTTCGATTACCGACTTAGGTTGTTCTCAACTGTGACTCATATCCCTACCTTGGATAGCACATTACAATGACACCTATCAGTTTACTATCACACGAATATGGCATCCTCTACGGAGAGTCTGGCTTCAGCGTATTCCACAAAGGAAGTCACCAGATAGAGGCTCGGGTATCAACTTCTACAGTTGGGTTTTAACTCCTGAAGTTCAATAAGAGCCATTCGATATGAAATTTTAGAAATGGGTTTTTGTCTGGGATTTAAAGTCGATACAAATCAATATCACACTTTGGGAGTAAGCCAAGAAATTCTTGAAATACGTCGGGAAAAATCAATAACAACAGGGAATATTATTCAAATCGGCGTGTCTTTATTCAAATCCATAACATGGACTAAGAAAGCTTGACATTCGTTTTTCAATAAATAAATGGCTTTATAATTTAATATGAAAGAGTTTGACTTCAATGGTTTGGTTGCTTGAATTCGAATAATAGGTTGCTTAAGAATATGAAAACTAACAACCTTACGAAAGCAATCAATTTTGGCATGATGAGTAGTTAACCTTAAAATCACATCAAAAACAAATATCTCTATAGAAATAAGGTTAACAGGTAATGTGATAGTGCCAACCTGAATCAAGCAAGATTTCTAAACAACGGATGTAATAAAAGTTTCTCTTAACGGAGTCTCCACAGATAGGTCAAAGTCTAATTTCTCCGTAGTTAAATTCAAACGTTGAGCGCAAGCAAGAGAGATAAAAGAATGGGTAGAACCGGTATCTAGTAAGGTATAAACTTCGCAAAAATTTATAATTAACTAACCCGTGCTAACTTCGTTCGGGTTACTCGCTTTTTGAGAAGTCACGAAAAACGCTTTTCTAGTAATCGTTGACTTTGACTTTTCTGTATCCGCCTCTGGTGCCAACGTCCCAACTGGACTTGATTTCGCTATAGGACAAAATCGAGCTATGTGACCGTCTTTTCCACAACTAAAACATACCTTGGAAGACTTTGAACAGTTTGACCTTATATGTCTCCTCCTCTCCGTCATCACCAGCATCTCTGGCGGCGATTGTTCTCTTCCCCTAGAATTTGTTCTTTGGTGCCGATGATACTCGCCGACGTCTTCCGTCATCGTTAAGTCTTCTCTTTTAGATTGGACATCTCTTTCCATAATATCAACGTCGTGCGGCTTTTATCCATGCATCACTCATTCTCACTCGTTCGGTTATTTCTTCTTTCATTTCGATTCGACTTTATCATCTTATACTCTGCCAAAGAGTGCTTCTGTTCAAGCATCACATATCGGGTAACACAAGCTTGAATCGTTGCATCCTTTTGCTCCACGACTGCCTGCAATTCTTCAGCCTGCTCTTCTAACTCATAAATACGATTTTGCAATTCTACATTTTGATCATAAAATACCTCTAATAAACTCTCCTCAGGTACCTCTTCTTCTTCTTCTTCCTCAGTCTCAGCTGTTACCTCTGCGACTATCTCGGGTGCAACTATCAATTCTTCACTCACCACATGGATATCTCTAATTCCTTCTTCGCCTGACATCACATTATCCTGGTTGGCGATTAGAGGTGTCTCCACGATCTCATTCACTCCATTGTTAACGTTCTCAGTCGACATTCTCAAATACTGTCATAAAACAAGGGTTAATTAAGGAAATCAATATATCACATAATATCCCTATATACTAACCAACTAACAAATAAGCTTAGGTAGGACACACTAGCAAAGGATTTACTCGTCTCTCCCTCCTAGTTCTATTCCCGATCTCGCCAGAGATCATATCCTAAGCTCGATATCAATTGTGGCGCCCCAAAATAGGTCCATTCCATCCAACCCATTACGAGTCGCCAAATACATGGTGCGAATAACTACATCTTTATTAATACATTTGTCGTGCAAAAATACGACAACATATATCTTTGTGAGTTTAAATACGAGATATTGTCATCTGAGACAATATCCACATACAAATAAATCCTCATCATAATTATTGATACATTATTTTACAACAATGGTGAGGACTACTAAACAACTCTCCCTAGAACTTTCATTCCATACCCAGGCTCGTACTTGCTATATTCTCGCCTCACGAGAAGAAAAAATGGAACAAAAAGGAAAAGGGTGAGCTCGACTAGCCCGATAAAAAGAATATTATGACTAAGATAATATATAACAAATTATCGTTAGTCTTCAACAGGAAAAATATAATAGAATACAATAGACAACAAGTTTTAAATCAATATTATGGCAATGAAATAATAATTCATTAGAAGAGTTAAGTAGAGAATGCAAACTACTATCTTCTATGTATGAATTTTAAAGTTCATCGTTTATTTTATCCCCCGTAACATCAACCAATATATATATCCGGAATCATATATTCATCCTTGCACTACATGGCCGAGGACATTCACCGATTGGTCATGTTCATCTAAACACTGTTCATCTTTGCACTACGGGCCAAAGATATTCATCGAAATCATTCATCTTTGCACTACTGTGCCAAAGATATTCATCGAAATCATTCATCTTTGACCTACGGGCCAAAGATATTCAATAATATCATTATTTAAGACCGAGGATGATGAAAATATTTTTAAAAGCGAATCCGGTGAAACAAAATGACAAGGATTAAGGATTAAGGATTCAGTACTTTGTTTTATCCACGTCCAAAAATACCTCAAAAATAATCATAGTGGTGTAAAATTCAAGAATGATCAAAACATGGATACAATCAAAGCTAGTATCCGAATAGATATTTTTAGACGAAAAGGAAAAATTTCATTTTTCGATGAATAGTGTCGATTCGTGAATAGTGTCAGAGTATCGTGAATAGTGCCATATACGTGAATAATAACTCCAACACCACAAGATAGAAATTTCACTAAAAAAAAACATCTTCACGCTTCGTGAATAGTACTCGTGAATAGTAACTTCGTGAATAGTAACTCATGAATAGTAACTCATGAATAGTAACCCGAGCATGAAAAAGTTCCAAATTTGATAAAAAGTTCCAACCAATATTTCAAAGATAATGATATTGAAGAAATAATATCATTTGAGAAGAAAATAACATCCCTTACCGAAAAGGCAGTACTTTTTAGTTGAAAAACAGGATATAGGCTATGACTTGAACTTGCCAGTATAACAATACTCAAAGTATACTCAAAATACTCACAAGAATACGCTCAATAATATAGAGAGAAAACTTCAGTTTACGGTGTGATTTTCAATTCTAACCTAAGCACCTATTTATAGGAAATTGCTTAGAACACCAAAGCGAGAAAATTTAATATAATAATATATATATATATATATATCAAAAATTCTCACGCCATTCTTGAATCTGAAAATCTAGAATTCAACCCATTCAAATCACATATTAGACCCAAAAAAAACGTTTTCTTATTTTAAATATTTTAAACTTCCAAAAATCAATTATTTCGGAGCTTCGGAACTTCAATAATTCATAATAAATAGCCCTTTTATCAGAAAATTTGAATCTCGCGTGTTTTTATAGGAAATTCAATTCTCTACAACTTTGCGAGAAGAAAGTTTCTCCAAATTCTAAGCATGAAAATGACCGAAATCCATAAAGAAAGCAATTTTTCAAAGTTATAATCAAATTTGGTCAATAAATGGGTCCTGAGACATGTTTAACATGTTTTAAACATTTATTGCAACAAAAATACTCTTCCTCCTCGTATACTCATATATCCCACATTCGTTGTAAAAATATCACTATTATTATATTATTAAAATATAATATTATATATATATAAATGAATTATTTTATCAGAAAAAGATAAAATTTCAATTTTCAACAATTGTCACATTAAAATTTTCTCCATCTATATCCACATAAAATCAATATTTTCCTCATCATATGAATCAATAATTAATTATTCACAAATAATATTACGAATCACAATATTGACAACGAGGCGGTTCAGAGGAAGAGGGGCTTTCAATAAGAATTTCTCCTCATTGGCGCAATTAGGTGACCAAACCTCTCTCCTTGATGAGAACTTTCTAGACATTGCCAATAATGTTATCTAATAATATTATTGAGGATAATATGAATTATTGGTTCGATAATGAAAAATCTTGTGTAATGACAATTATTGAAACAACAAAGAATATAAAATATCAACGCAGCAATTATTGAATCAATAAAATAAAATAATTGAACAAGATAATTATCGTAACCATTATTGAGTAGTGTCTTCACGTAAGAATCAATAATTGGTGCAATCAGTGCATCTTCTTGTGTAATAACGTAGACATCGTGTTTTAACCATCGGGTATTCCAACAAATGTAAAGCAGTAATAACTACGCTGAATTATTTATAAACAACTTATTCTTGTCGCTTTCTTCCTCCAATCTCTTTCCATTATGGGGCCCACACATGGTCGCTACCGTCGTAAATGCGAATATTTCACAAGCATCACGAATATTCCACGACCAAACGAATATTCTCAAACAATAATGAATATTATATCAAAACTTGCTTATTTAAAATATTTAAGCATTTTACCCATAACTAACCACATTAATCAAATCCACCCTTACTATTTCAAAATAATAAATAAAGGAAATTCCTTTTATTTAAAAAAATTTGAGGGTCTTACAAGATGTCTGTAGTATCTTGGTTATTCCAACAGAATAATAAATAATGGAATAACAGAAGGATTTCACCAAGTATAGGGTATGCCGCGTATATAGGTTATTCCAACAGAATAATAAAGAATGGGATAACAGAAGTTCTCTTCATGAATAAGAAGGAATGACACCCCTTACGGGTACAACAAATAATATCCCTTACCATAATAATGATATCCCTTACCTTAGAAGAAGTTGGATACTGGAGTAGTGTGGTAGCAGACTTTTCTTCTTCTTTCTCTCTATAAATTTTCTCTCTATAGCTTCTATCTATAATTTCTCTCCATAATTTATCTCTCTAGAGTTTCAGTGAATTCGTAAGAATTAATGAAGGAATGAGCTTCTATTTATAGAAGAATGGAATGAATAGTAACTAATTCATGAACGGTCTAGATTGATTTACTTTTAAACGGACGGTCCATATTAAAACTTAAAGCAACGGTCCATACTGATTCACAATTAAAACTTTTAAACCAACTGTCCATACTGATTTACTATTAAAAGTTTTAAACTAGCGATCCATATTGATTCACTATTATAACTTTTCCACCAGCGGTCCATATTGATTCACTATTATAACTTTCCACCAGCGGTCCATATTGATTCATAACTTCAACCAACGGTCTGTAAAATTAGCACATCTCCTCATGAAATAATATTGTACCCAAATACCCGAATGCACAATACTAGAGTGAATAGTAACCGGGTGAATAGTAACTCGTGAATAGTAACTCATGAATAGTAACTCATGAATAGTAACTCGTGAATAGTAACTCATAAATAATAACTTGTGAATAGTAACTCGTGAATAGTAACTTATGAATAGTAACTCCGACACGAAAAGTGTCCCGAATACCCGAGTGAACAATATAACCTCCAGACATCAATTATTATCGAAATAAATATCGATTTCCACTAACACAAATAATTTCAACACAATGGAACTATTAAATTCATCTTTAATCAACACAAACATATCCATCATTAATATCATAACTCACAATATTTAACAACCAGGTTGTTCCCAGGAAAGAGGGGGTTTTCCGATAAGGATTTCTCCTTATTGGCGCGCAATTAGATGACCAAACCTCTCCTTGATAGAACTTCTAGACATTGTAAATATTATAATTTAATAATATGAATAACTTTGTCGTCTCAATTATTGATTTAATAAAATAACATATTATGCACATGATACTGTGACAATAATCGAATCAATAATATGAGAGATATGATCAAAGCAATTATCGTAAGTAATAATTGAGTATAACCGAGTGACTTATCCGATAAGCATCAATAATCAATACCGTGCTGCTACTATGTAACCACGCCAGACATTGTACTTTTACTACCGGGTAGTTCAACAGTTTTAACGGTAACACTTCCGCCGTTATTTTCATAAAAATATTTTGGTCATTTTTTAAATACGATAATTCTTCCATTGTGGGTCCACCAATGATTGTGTCGTCGTACGAATATTCTCCGACAAAAAGAATATTTCCCGACCAATCGAATATTTATAACAACTTGCATACTTTGTAAAATTTTCAAATATGACCCTTAACTTTAAACTTTTATCAATTTAACTATTTACCAAAATAGAAAAATTTAAAACTTTTATTTCATAAAATTCGGGGTCTCACATAACGCCTTCTTGAACCTTCTTCTTTACATTCATCAGATTCGGGTGTGTAGCTTGAGCGACTTTAACTTTATTGATTAAAGTCGATTCTACTCGTATATTCGTTATCTTCACGTGGGTCTCTAGAGTCTTTAACTCTATCTTCATCATTTGTAAGTTATACGAAATGGGTTTTTGTGTTAAAAACATCGCACTCGTAAACGCATACGATCTTCTACACAGCGCGTCAGCTACCACGTTCGCTTTTCCACAATAATATTGAATGGTATAGTCGTAATATTCAACAGCTCGAGCCAACATCTTTGGCACATGTTACGTTCATTTTAGTTGAAGAAATATTTAAGGGTTTAAGAAATGGGTTTTGTTCTGGGGTCAATACAAAATTAGATTTCACGCTCTAGGAGTAGGCTAAGAAGTCTTCAAGAATACGTCAAGAAATTTATTAACAATAGAAATATCATTCAAAATTGTGACTCTCATCCAAGACTTGGATAGCACGTCACATTGATACCTATCAACTTGCCATCGTCATTCACGACGTCGCCTACAGAAAGTCTGGCTTCGGTGCATTCCACACAAGGAAGTCAACAACGAAAGGTTCGGGGCTCTTTACTTATGGCTTGATATAACACTGATTGACTTTAGCGGTTTGGTTGCTTGAATTTGCATAATAGGTTGGTTAGGAATATGAAAGCTAACAACCTTACAAAAAGCATGATGAGTAGTTAACCAATCGATTCCTAAAATCACATCAAAGGCAAGTATTTTCAAAGAGATAAGATCGACAGGTAACGTGAAAGTGTCGATTTGAATCAAATAAGATTTATAAACAGTGGTTGTAACGAAGGTTTCTCCTAACGAAGTTTCAACCGATAAGTTAAAGTCTAATTTCTCCAGAGTCAAATTTAAACGTTGAGCGCAAGCAAGAGAGATAAAAGAATTGGTAGAACCAGTATCTAATAAGGTGTAGACTTTGCAAGAATTTATAATTAACTAACCCGTGCTAACTTCGTTCGGGTTACTCGCTTTTTGAGAAGTCACGAAAAACGCTCTTCCTGAAATCACCGACTTTATTTTGTCCGTATCCGCCTTTGGTGCCACCGTCCCAGCTAGACTTTATTTCGCTACAGGACAAAATCGAGCTATGTGAGCGTCTTTTCCACAACTAAAACATACCTTGAAAGGCTGTGAACAGTTTCGGCTTATGTGTCCCTCCTCTCCGCATCTGTAGCATCTAACTGGCGGTCGTTCTCATTCCTTAACAACAGGTGTTGGTGCTGTTGTCTTTCCATCATTGTTGAATCTTCTCTTCTTGAAATTTCCACTTCTATTATCTTGGCCATGATTACCACCGAAGTGGTTACCATTTCTGGTATGATAATTTCCTTCACGATGGTTATCATTGTTCCGATGACCGTTGCCATTGGTACGATTATTATCATATTATTCCTTGTTATCCTTTGGTTGGCCTGGCTCATTATCGCACTCCAATAACTGAGCCCTATTCACCACATTTGAATACAAACACAATTTGTGAGAAATGAGGTATTGACGTATTTTGGGTTTCAAACCTCTTAGAAACATTCGCGTCATTCGCTCCTCATTATCGACAAAATGGAATGCAAACCGGGATAACTCCGCAAACTTAGCCTCGTACTGCGATACGGTCATATTATTTTGCTCTAACTTGATAAACTCCATCTCCTTCATGTGACGAATATGCTAGTTCATATATGCTATTTGTAAATGTTAAAAGGTTTATTTTTTTATGATATTTTCTATCCAAGTTGGGATAAGAAAACACAGAATATGCTAGTTCATATATGTGAATTTTATTTGATTTCTATAGAAAATTTCGTGATTTATATGCAAAAAAAATATATTGTGCAATATGATGACTTGAACTATAACTTGTATATAATGAATTTTATACTATTTACATAGAGTCAAGTGTTACATGTTGGTATACTTAAAAAATGTACATGTATAATTTTAAATGTTTGTGTAAATTAATTTTTGGATTTGAGATTTTATGTAATTTCAGAAAATAAGAGCTTGTTTTCTTATGTTGGGGTGGTATAAAAGATTCTTATGTTAAAGCAATCTTTATGTAAATAACTAATACATAAAATGTACAAGAACTTATTTTTTGTTTTGAGAAGTGTTCCTTAATATTATTATGTGGAAGTAATATTTGTAGGAACATTGTCACATAAAAAATTAATTAATCTAAAATTTATTTTAAGTAGATGCATAATAATGTGAAGTGAAAATGTTCAATGAGATTTCAATTGTTTAAAAGTGTGAGGGTGATTCTTTAAGATTTTTATTTATGGACTAAATTTACCCTTTGAACTATTTGGAGCATAATTTTAGTTATGTAAGAAATAGTAAGGCTTATGGATTTCTTATTGCGAAATTCAATTTGATTGTGTAGTTAATTCTATAAAATGAAAGTCTTTGAAATACAAACTTTTGAATAATATTGAAGTGTGAACTTATTTCACTTAATTAATTATCTAAGGTTCAACAAAGTTAGAAATTGAACCTCGAAAGAGAAATATTGATTTGGTGAAGGAAATGAATATAATAATTTGGTAAATAAAATACCTATTAGCCTAAATACGATTCAAAATATTTATAGCTATTGAGTTCAATAGTGAGATTGCAAATAAGTTATAAATATTAAAGTGGATACTTATTAGGTGATAATATATAGGTATGTGCATATTTACCTTAAGATTCTATCGGATATAGAATTATTTATATGTTTACACTAACAATATAATTGTATAAACTATAATGTGATAGTTTTGTGTATATTAATGATATGTTAATCATTTTATATACTATTGTTAACGTAAACGAGTTTAAGGCATCTATTTTTTGTCTTTATGTTGAAAGACTTGGAAAATAGATGTTATCTAATTATCATGTTAAAACTTAGTGAAGGTTTCAACTAAACCAATTTAATTGTATTGATGAACTAAGTTTTAAAACCTTAAGATTGAAGAATTTAATAATTCTTTAATAGTGGTGGTACACTATAAGTTAATTTTGATATTGCTATTGCAAATATGAAGTACACATACGCTAGTGAGAGCCTTATGTTTGATATGCAATGCACGAGATCAGATAGTGCCTACAGTTTTAAACTTAGTATACTAGTGTGGTTTAAAATTGGCTTTTGTTAGATTTCTCAATGTTTTAATAGATCGCATAAATGTCACTTATATTTTAATGAGGGAAATTATAAATTCACAAGTAGGTGAATTTTCACCCAATTTTGAGTATTGTTTCTTAGATGAGTAAGAAACAAAGGAGTATTTCTCATTCTATTGTACGAGTCTAATGTTATTATCTTGTGACGTACGCTAAATGGATTAGAGTGTTGTGTTGATTGTCACCTAATTCATTGCATCCTATTTTACTATATGGTGCTAGTAATATTAACGTTAAATACACATTGTGATCTTGAAAAAGTAAGAAAATATTCACAAGTAGGTGAATATATTCTTATATTTCCACAAGTAGGCGAATAATATAATTTACTTGGAGTAGCAAGTAATACTATTGTTTTATATGATGTAGAAAACAATTGGAATCGAAATTTGTTATTGAAACATCAAATTTTGGTTACTTCCAAAATTGCTTAGGTCATTATAATGTGATAATGAAATAATTTTTGTATGGAGCATATGAGATTACCTTTAATGGTAAGTCTTGTCATGTTGGTCATAGACATAATTTTTGTTATATAATTGATACAAGAAGGTATTATAATATTTATCTACGAGGAAGCCAAGTGATGACTTGGCTTATCTTTTTACTGAGACTTTGATGAGAGCTTAGTAAGTTTAACTACTTGTGATATGGAACTTAAACCACTTTGAGTCAGGGGAGATAGGAACCCAACCTAATTCTAGGTTATCCCTAGTTTATAGGTTCAATGGGAAAAACAAGTCACAATTGCTAACTGTGTTACTATCGATGTGGTTCCATATATAGTCTAAGATGGTAATGTCTGTTGCACGACCAAGGTTAAGTTAAACTCTTAATAAAGTTGATTACTTGCTGTTCTATTTGGTTTGCAAGATTCTGCACCCGCACATCCTGGTTGTTCTTCCACGTCTCATTGTCCTCAAGGTATTTTGTCACAAATTCTTCAAAATCTGGTTTCTCTTCCTGTTGTTGGGGTTGTTGTTGGCAAGCCTGAAATCTAGGTGGTTGAGTTTGTCGTGACGCTTAAGGTTGGGCTTGATTATCTTACCACGTGAAATTCGGGTGATACCCCCAATCTTGATGATAGTTGTTGGGATAGGCATAATTATTGAGGTAGTCACCGAAATTGTCACCATACTGTATTTACCCAAAACTGATGGCACATTGATGACTCAGATGGTTTTCAGCACAATAATCACAAATCACCACTACACTTTGAATATATTGTACTGATAAAGTGTCGATCTTCCTCGAAAATGTCTCCATCCGTGCTGACAACTCATCGAGTTCATAAATCCATGTCGCATTTATCTGAGCCATTCTCATATAAGGCCATTGATAATTATAATTAGCCACAATGTACCTCGTAAAGAAGAAAATTAAATGATGAAAAAATTGAAAAGCGTTTAAATAAACTAAATTGATAAAACTAATAACGAAATAATTATTAGAATCGTTTCACGACAAATGGCGTCAAAAAACTTGTTGTTCGATTTATATAATGATAAATACACGCAAGTATATATGGTCAATCAAGTACTAAAGAGATAAGAAATGTTGTCAAACCCACAGAGAACGAATACTAATAATTACTCTAATTATCAAGTTTCTACCAATTTAATGTGACGCCCCCAAAATAGGTCCATTCCACCCAACCCATTCTGAGTCGCCAAATACATGGTACAGAAATAACTACAACTTTATTAATACATTTGTCGTGCAAAATACGACAACATATATACTGTGAGTTTAAATACAATTATTGTCTTCTAGACAATATACATACCCAAATAAATCCCCATCATAATTATTGATACATCATTTTACAAAAATGGTGAGGACTACTAAACAACTCTCCCTAGAACTTTCATTCCATACCCAGGCTCGTACTCGTTATATTCTCGCCTCACGAGAAGAAAAATGGAACAAAAAGGAAAAGGGTGAGCTTGACTAGCTTGATAAAGAATATTATGACTAAGATAATATACAACAAAATTATCGTTAGTCTTCAACAGGAAAAATATAATAGAATACAATAGACAACAAGTTTTAAATCAATATTCGCGGTGAAATAATAATTCATTAGAAGAGTTAAGTAGAGAATGCAAACTACTATCTTCTATGTATGAATTTTAAAGTTCATAAATCTATTTTTATCCCTGTAATATCAATCAATATATATCGGGATCAAATATTCATCCTTGCACTACTGTGCCGAGGACATTCACGATTGGTCATGTTCATCTAAACACTGTTCATCTTTGCACTACGGGCCAAAGATATTCATCGAAATCATTCATCTTTACACTCTGGGCCAAAGATATTCATCAAAATCATTCATCTTTTGCACTACAGCCAAAGATATTCATCGAAATCATTCATCTTTGCACTACACAGCCAAAGATATTCATCGAAATCATTCATCTTTGCACTACTGCCAAAGATATTCCATAATATCATCATTTAAGACCGAGGATGATGAAAATATTTTTTAAAGAAAGCGAATCCAAATTGAATAATGACAAGGATTAAGGATTAAGGATTAGTACTTTGTTTTATCACGTCCAAAAATACCTCAAAAATAATCATAGTGGTGTAAAATTCAAGAATGATCAAAACATGGATACAATCGAAACCAAGTATCCGAATAGATATTTTGGACAAAAGAAGAAATTTCATTTTTCTGAATGAATAGTGCCAGAGTATCGTGAATAGTAACTCAGACACTAAAAGATAGAAATTTCACAAAAAACATCTTCACGCTTCATGAATAGTACTCGTGAATAGTAGAATCGTGAATAAGTAACTCATGAATAGTAACTTCGTGAATAGTAACTCATGAATAAGTAACCTTGAGCATGAAAAAGTTCCAAATTTGATAAAAAGTTTCAACCAATATTTCAAAGATAATGATATTGAAGAAATAATATCATTTGAGAAGAACATAACATCCCTTACCTCGAAAAAGACAAGACTTTAGTTGAAACAACAGGATATAGGCTATGACTTGAACTTGCACCGTATAGCAATACTCAAAGTATACTCAAAATACTCACAAGAATACGCTCGATAATATAGAGAGAAAACTTGATTTACGGTGTGATTTTCAATTCTAACCCAAGACCTATTTATAGAAATTGCTTAGAACACCAAAGCGAAAATTTAATATAATAATATATATATATATCAAAATTCTCACGCCATTCTTGAATCTGAAAATCTAGAATTCAACCCATTCAAATCACATGTTAGACCCAAAAAAACGTTTTTCTTATTTTAAATATTTTAAACTTCCAAAAATCAATTATTTGAACTTGAACTTCAATAATTCATAATAAATAGTCCTTTTATCAGAAAATTCAAATCTCATGAGTTTTATAGGAAATTCAATTCTCTACAACTTTGCAGAAGAAAGTTTTTCCAAATTCTAAACAGAAATTGACCGAAATCCACAAATGGCCAATTTTACAAATTTATAATCAAATTTCGACCAATAAATGGGGTCCACCCAAACATGTTTAACATGTTTTAAACATTTATTGCAACAAAAATACTCTTCCTCCTCGTATACTCATATATCCCACATTCGTTGTAAAAATATCACCATTATTATATTATTAAAATATAATATTATATATATTTAAATGAATTATTTTATCGAAAAAGATAAAATTTCAATTTTCAACAATTGTCACATTAAAATTTTCTCCATCTATATCCACATAAAATCAATATTTTTCTCATCATATGAATCAATAATTAATTATTCACAAATAATATTACTGAGAATCACAATATTGACAACGTGCAGTTCAGGAAGAGGGGCTTTCAATAAGAATTTCTCCTTCTTGGTGGCGCAATTAGGTGACCAAACCTCTCCTTAGACGCGAACTTTCTAGACATTGCCAATAATGTTATCTAATAATATTATTAGGATAATATGAATTATTGCTTCGATAATGAAAAATATGTGTAATGACAATTATTGAAACAACAAAGATATAAAATATCAATGCAAAGCAATTATTGAATCAATAAAATAAAATATTGAGCGATAATTCTTTGTAACCATTATTGAGTAGTGCCTTCTTCACGTAAGAATCAATAATTGGTGCAATACAAGTATCTACTGCAAGCAACAACGCGTATTCTTCGTGTTTTAACCACCGGTATTCCAACAAAGATAATGCAGTAACAACTATGCCGTTATTTTTAAACAACTTATTTTTGTCGTTTTCTTCATCCAATCGCTTCCAAGTTATGGGGCCCACACATGGTCGCTACTGGTCGTCATTTACGAATATTCCAAGCGATCACGAATATTCCACGACCAAACGAATATTCTCAAACAATAATGAATATTATATCACCACTTGCTTATTTAAAATATTTAGCATTTTACCCATAACTAACCACATTAATCAAATCCACCCTTACTATTTCAAAATAATAAATAAAGGAAATTCCTTTTATTAAAAAAATTTGGGGTCTTACAACCTCCTCCTTATGAAATTTCGTCCTCGAAATTGGACGTCGACGATACACAGTGTTTGAAAAAATGAAAATATCTCGCTTTCATTTCCGTTTCCAACTCTCAGGTCATTTCCTCAATAGCATGGTTTCTCCATAAAACTTTAACTTGTGGTATAACCTTCGTGCGTAGGACATGCTCCTTCCTATCCAAGATCTTGACAGGTACCTCCTCATACGTTAAGTCTTCGGCTATCTCGTCCGGTTCTAACTCAATAACGTGGTTCGGGTCGTCCACATATTTACGTAACATCGATACGTGAAAAACGTTATGAACACGCGTCATACTTGGCGGTAAAACGAGTCTATAGGCCACAGTTCCTATTCGATCGAGAATTTCAAATGGATTAATAAATCAAAGGTTTGAGCTTTCCTCACCTCACCGATTCTCGCTTTTGAAATAACAACTTCTTGCACCTCCTTCTTCAAATTCATCAGCTCCGGTGTGTAGCTTGAACAGCTTTAACTTTATCGATTAAAGTCGATTATACTCGTATATCATCACGTGGGTACCTAGAGTTTTCATCTCCATCTCTATTATTTGTAAATTATACGAAATTAGTTTTTGACAATATCGCATTTTCGTGCTTTATACACGATCTTCTACTCAACACGTCAGCTACCACGTTCGCTTTTCCAGGATGGCATGGTCAGAACATGTGCTGAAATGAGTCTCCTCTTGAGTTCTTCGAAGCTCTTCCCACATTCTTTGCTCCATTCGAATTTTGTATCTCTACGAGTCAGCTGCGTTAATGGAATAGCGATTCGAGAATATCCTTCAACGAATCTCCGATAATAACCAACTAAGCCTAGAAAGCTACATATTTCGATTACCGACTTAGGTTGTTCTCAACTGTGACTCACATCCTAATGACACCTATCAGTTTACTATCGCACGAATATGTCCCTACGGAGAGTCTGGCTTCGGTGTATTCCACAAAGGAAGTCACCAGATAGAGGCTCGGGTATCAACTTCTACAGTTGGGTTTTTAACTCCTGAAGTTCAATAGGAGCCATTCGATATGAGATTTTAGAAATGGGTTTTGTACCAGATTTAAAGTCGATACAAATTCAACATCACGCTCTGGGAGTAGGCCAAGAAATTCTTGAAATACGTCGGGAAAATCAATAACAACAGGAATATTATTCAAATCTGACGTGTCTTTATTCAAATCCATAACATGGACTAAGAAAGCTTGACATTCGTTTTTCAATAAATAAATGGCTTTGTGGTTTGATATGACAGTGTTTGACTTCAATGGTTTGGTTGCTTGAATTCGAATAATAGGTTGCTTAAGAATATGAAAACTAACAACCTTACGAAAGCAATCAATTTTGGCATGATGAGTAGTTAACCTTAAAATCACATCAAAAACAAATATCTCTATAGAAATAAGGTTAACAGGTAATGTGATAGTGCCAACCTGAATCAAGCAAGATTTCTAAACAACGGATGTAATAAAAGTTTCTCTTAACGGAGTCTCCATAGATAGGTCAAAGTCTAATTTCTCCGTAGTCAAATTCAAAGCGTTGGCGTAAGCAAAAGAGATAAAAGAATGGGTAGAACCCGGTATCTAGTAAGGTATAAACTTCGCAAGAATTTATAATTAACTAACCCGTGCTAACCGTTTCGGGTTACTCGCTTTTTGAGAAGTCGAAAAACGCTCTTCCGAGAATCGTTGACTTTGACTTTTTCAGATCCGCTTTCTGGTGCCAACGTCCCAATCTGGACTTGATTTATTTATAGGACAAAATCGAACTATGTGACCGCGTTTTTCCGCAACTAAAACATACCTTAGAAGGCTTTGAGCAGTTTGACCTTATATGTCCCTCATCTCCGATTCAGTAGCATCTAATGGCGATTGTTCTCTTCCCCTAGAATTTGTTCTTTGGTCTCGATCTTCTGCCGACGCGTCTTCCGTCATCGTTAAATCTTCTTTTTTAGATTGGACATCTCTTTCCATAATATCAACGCGATAAATGCGGGCTTTTACCCATGCATCACTCATTCTCACTCGTTCGATTATTTCTTCTTTCATTTCGATTCGACTTTATCATCTTATACTCGCCAAAGAGTGCTTACATTCAAGCATCACATATCGGGTAACACAAGCTTGAATCGTTGCATCCTTTTGCTCCACACATTGCTTTTTCGCAATTCTTGACTGCTTCTTCTAACTCATAAATACGATTTTACAATTCTACATTTTGATCATAAAATACCTCTAATAAACTCTCTCCTCGGTACCTCTTCTTCCTCTTCTTCCTCACTCTCAAATTTGTTACCTCTGCGACTATCTCTAAGGTGCAACTATCAATTCTTCACTTTCCACATGGATATCTCTAATTCCTTCTTCACGACATCACATTATCCGGTTGGCGATTAGAGGTGTCTCCACGATCTCATTCACTCCATTGTTAACGTTCTCAACAGCCATTCTTAAAAACAATCATAAAATAAGGGTTAATTAAGGAAATCAATATATCATATAATATCCCTATATACTAACCAACTAACAAATAAGCTTAGGTAGGACACACTAGCGAAGGATTTACTCGTCTCTCCCTCCTAGTTCTATTCCGATCTCATGGAGATCATATCCCTAAGCTCGATACCAACCTGTGGACGCCCCAAAATAGGTCCATTCCACCCAACCCATTACGAGTCGCCAAATACATGGTACGTAAATAACTACAACTTTATTAATACATTTGTGTCGTGCAAAATACGACAACATATATCTTGTGAGTTTAAATACAATTATTGTCTTCTAGACAATATACATACCCAAATAAATCCCCATCATAATTATTGATACATCATTTTACAAAATGGTGAGGACTACTAAACAACTCTCCCTAGAACTTTCATTCCATACCCAGGCTCGTACTCGTTATATTCTTGCCTCCCGAGAAGAAAAATGGAACAAAAGGAAAAGGGTGAGCTCGACTAGCCCGATAAAGAATATTATGACTAAGATAATATACAACAAAATTATCGTTAGTCTTCAACAGGAAAAATATAATAGAATACAATAGACAACAAGTTTTAAATCAATATTCGCAGTGAAATAATAATTCATTAGAAGAGTTAAGTAGAGAATGCAAACTACTATCTTCTATGTATGAATTTTAAAGTTCATAAATCTATTTTATCCTGTAACATCAATCAATATATATACGGGATCAAATATTCATCCCTTGCACTACTGTGCCAAGGACATTTCACCGATTGGTCATGTTCATCTAAACACTGTTCATCTTTTGCACTACGGGCCAAAGATATTCATCGAAATCATTCATCTTTGCACTACAGCCAAAGATATTCATCGAAATCATTCATCTTTGCACTACTGGGCCAAAGATATTCATCGAAATCATTCATCTTTGCACTATGTGCCAAAGATATTCCATAATATCATCATTTAAGACCGAGGATGATGAAAAATATTTTTTAAAGAAACGAATCCAAATGAATAATGACAAGGATTAAGGATTAAGGATTAGTACTTTGTTTTATCCACGTCCAAAAAATACCTCAAAAATAATCATAGTGGTGTAAAATTCAAGAATGATCAAAACATGGATACAATCGAAACCAAAGTATCCGAATAGATATTTTGGACAAAAAGAAGAAATTTCATTTTTTGATTGAATAGTGCCAGATATCGTGAATAGTAACTCCGACACTAAAAGATAGAAATTTCACAAAAAACATCTTCACGCTTCATTAAGAATAGTACTCGTGAATAGTAACTCGTGAATAGTAACTCATGAATAGTAACTCGTGAATAGTAACTCATGAATAGTAAACTGAGCATGAAAAAGTTCCAAATTTGATAAAAAGTTTCAACCAATATTTCAAAGATAATGATATTGAAGAAATAATATCATTTGAGAAGAACATAACATCCCTTACCTCGAAAAAGACAAGACTTCTAGTAAAAAACAGGATATAGGCTATGACTTGAACTTTTGCAGTATAGCAATACTCAAAGTATACTCAAAATACTCACAAGAATACGCTCGATAATATAGAGAGAAAACTTGAGTTTCGGTGTGATTTTCAATTCTAACCTAAGCACCTATTTATAGGAAATTGCTTAGAACACCAAAGCAGAAAATTTAATATAATAATATATATATATATATCAAAATTCTCTACGCCATTCTTGAATCTGAAAATCTAGAATTCAACCCATTCAAATCACATGTTAGACCCAAAAAAACGTTTTTCTTATTTTAAATATTTTAAACTTCCAAAAATCAATTATTTTGAGACTTGAACTTCAATAATTCATAATAAATAGTCCTTTTATCAGAAAATTCAAATCTCATGAGTTTTTATAGGAAATTCAATTCTCTACAACTTACGGAAGAAAGTTTTTCCAAATTCTAAAAGAAATTGACGAAATCCACAAATGGCCAATTTTATGTGCTATAATCAAATTTCGATCAATAAATGGGGTCCACCGACATGTTTAACATGTTTTAAACATTTATTGCAACAAAATACTCTTCCTCCTCGTATACTCATATATCCCACATTCGTTGTAAAAATATCACCATTATTATATTATTAAAATATAATATTATATATATTTAAATGAATTATTTTATCGAGAAAAAGATAAAATTTCAATTTTCAACAATTGTCACATTAAAATTTTCTCCATCTATATCCACATAAAATCAATATTTTCTCATCATATGAATCAATAATTAATTATTCACAAATAATATTACAGAATCACAATATTGACAACCGGCAGGTTCCGAGAAAGAGGGCTTTCAATAAGAATTTCTCCTTCTTGGCGGCGCAATTAGGTGACCAAACCTCTCCTTAGAGCGAGAACTTTCTAGACATTGCCAATAATGTTATCTAATAATATTATTAGGATAATATGAATTATTGCTTCGATAATGAAAAATACCGTAATGACAATTATTGAAACAACAAAGAATATAAAATATCAATGCAAAGAATTATTGAATCAATAAAATAAAATATTTGAATAAAGTAATTATCGTAACCATTATTGAGTAGTGCCTTCTTACGTAAGAATCAATAATTGGTGCAATACTGCAGTGCTACTGCAAGTGCAACAACGCGTAGACATCGTGTTTTAACCACCGGGGTATTCCAACAAAGATTATGGTAAGAATAACTATGCCGTTATTTTTAAACAACTTATTTTTGTCGTTTTCTTCATCCAATCGCTTTTCAGTTATGGGGCCCACATACATGGTCTTGGCCGTGCATACGAATATTCCCCTGACATCTGAATATTCCACGACCAAACGAATATTCTCGGACAATAATGAATATTATATCACCACTTGCTTATTTAAAATATTTAAGATTTTACCCATAACTAACCACATTAATCAAATCCACCCTTACTATTTCAAAATAATAAATAAAGGAAATTCCTTTTATTTAAAAAATTTGAGGTCTTTACAACCTCCCTCCTTATGAAATTTTCGTCCTCGAAATTGACGACGCATACTGGTGTTTTCAAAAATGAAAATATCTCGCTTTCATTTCGTTTCCAACTCTCGGGTAATTTCCTCAATAAGCATGATTTCTCCACAAAACTTTAACTTGTGGTATAACCTTCGTCGTAGGACATGCTCCTTCTATCCAAGATCTTGACAGTACCTCCTCATACGTTAAGTCTTCTTTATCTCGTCCGGTTCTAACTCAATGACGTGGTTGGTCGTCCACATATTTACGTAACATTGATACGTGAAAAGCGTTATGAACGCGCCATACTTGGCGGTAAAACGAGTCTATAGGCCACGCGATTCCTATTCGATCGAGAATTTCAAATGGATTAATAAATCAAAGGTTTGAGCTTTCCTCACCTCACCGATTCTCGCTTTTGAAATAACAACTTCTTGCACCTCCTTCTTCAAATTCATCGACTCGGTGTGTAGCTTGAGCGACTTTAACTTTATCGATTAAAGTCGATTATACTCGTATATCATCACGTGGGTACCTAGAGTTTTCATCTCCATCTCTATTATTTGTAAATTATCGAAATTAGTTTTTGACAATATCGTACATTTTCAGACTTGTATACGATCTTCTACTCAACACGCCACTACCACGTTCGCTTTTCCAGGATGGCATGGTCGAACATGTCTTTGAAATGAGTCTCCTCTTGAGTTCTTCAAGCTCTTCCCACATTCTTTGCTCCATTCGAATTTTGTATCTCTACTGAGTCAATTTGCGTTAATGGAATAGCGATTCGAGAATATCCTTCAACGAATCTCCGATAATAACCAACTAAGCCTAGAAAGCTACATATTTCGATTCCGACTTAGGTTGTTCTCAATCGTGACTCACATCCTAATGACACCTATCGGTTTTTACTATCGCACGAATATGTCCCTACGAGAGTCCGGCGGTGTATTCCACAAAGGAAGTCACCGGATAGAGGCTCGGGTATCAACTTCTCTGATTGGTTTTTAACTCCGAAGTTCAATAGAGCCATTCGATATGAGATTTTAGAAATGGGTTTTGTACAGATTTAAAGTCGATACAAATTCAACATCACTCACGGGAGTAGGCCAAGAAATTCTTCAGAAATACGCCGGGAAAAATCAATAACAACAGGAATATTATTCAAATCGGCGTGTCTTTATTCAAATCCATAACATGGACTAAGAAAGCTTGACATTCGTTTTTCAATAAATAAATGGCTTTGTGGTTTGATATGATGATGTGTTTGACTTCAATGGTTTGGTTGCTTGAATTGAATAATAGGTTGCTTAAGAATATGAAAACTAACAACCTTACGAAAAGCAATCAATTTTGGCATGATGAGTAGTTAACCTTAAAATCACATCAAAACAAATATCTCTATAGAAATAAGGTTAATGGTAATGTGATAGTGCCAACTGAATCAAGCAAGATTTCTAAACAACGGATGTAATAAAAGTTTCTCTTAACTGAGTCTCCATAGATAGGTCAAAGTCTAATTTCTCGTAGTCAAATTCAAACGTTGAGCGCAAGCAAGAGAGATAAAAGAATGGGTAGAACCAGATATCTAGTAAGGTATAAACTTCGCAAGAATTTATAATTAACTAACCTGAGTGCTAACTTCGTTCGGGTTACTCGCTTTTTGAGAAGTCATCAAAAACGCTTCCGAGAATCGTTGACTTTGACTTTTCTTATGTCAGCCTCTGGTGCCAACGTCCCAACCTGGACTTGATTTCGCTTATAGGACAAAATCGAACTATGTGACCGTCTTTTCCGCAACTAAAACATACCTTAGAAGGCTTTGAGCAGTTTGACCTTATATGTCCCTCATCTCCGTGCATCTCAGTAGCATCTAAGCTGGCGATTGTTCTCTTCCCTAGAATTTGTTCTTTGGTCTGTGCGATCTTTGCTGCCGACGCCTCTTCCGTCATCGTTAAATCTTCTTTTTTAGATTGGACATCTCTTTCCATAATATCAACGCGTCGTGCGGCTTTTACCCATGCATCACTCATTCTCACTCGTTCGATTATTTCTTCTTCAAATTTCGATTCGACTTTATCATCTTATACTCTGCCAAAGAGTGCTTCTGTTCAAGCATCACATATCGGGTAACACAAGCTTGAATCGTTGCATCCTTTTGCTCCACGACTGCCTGCAATTCTTCAGCCTGCTCTTCTAACTCATAAATACGATTTTACAATTCTACATTTTGATCATAAAATACCTCTAATAAACTCTCCTCAGGTACCTCTTCTTCCTCTTCTTCCTCACTCTCAGCTGTTACCTCTGCGACTATCTAAAGGTGCAACTATCAATTCTTCACTTTCCACATGGATATCTCTAATTCCTTCTTCGCCTGACATCACATTATCCTGGTTGGCGATTAGAGGTGTCTCCACGATCTCATTCACTCCATTGTTAACGTTCTCAACAGCCATTCTTAAAAACAATCATAAAACAAGGGTTAATTAAGGAAATCAATATATCATATAATATCCCTATATACTAACCAACTAACAAATAAGCTTAGGTAGGACACACTAGCGAAGGATTTACTCGTCTCTCCCCTCCTAGTTCTATTCCCCGATCTCCGCCAGAGATCATATCCCTAAGCTCTGATACCAACTGTGACGCCCCCAAAATAGGTCCATTCCACCCAACCCATTCTGAGTCGCCAAATACATGGTACAGAAATAACTACAACTTTATTAATACATTTGTCGTGCAAAATACGACAACATATATATCGTGAGAGTTTAAATACAATTATTGTCTTCTAGACAATATACATACCCAAATAAATCCCCATCATAATTATTGATACATCATTTTACAAAATGGTGAGGACTACTAAACAACTCTCCCTAGAACTTTCATTCCATACCCAGACTCGTACTTTCGTTATATTCTCGCCTCCGAGAAGAAAAAATGGAACAAAAAGGAAAGGGTGAGCTCGACTAGCCCAAAGAAAGAATATATTATGACTAAGATAATATACAACAAAATTATCGTTAGTCTTCAACGAGGGAAAAATATAATAGAATACAATAGACAACAAGTTTTAAATCAATATTCGCAATGAAATAATAATTCATTAGAAGAGTTAAGTAGAGAATGCAAACTACTATCTTCTATGTATGAATTTTAAAGTTCATCGTCTATTTTTATCCTCGTAACATCAATCAATATATATCGGGATCAAATATTCATCCTTGCACTACAAAAGCCAAGGACATTCACCGATGGGTCATGTTCATCTAAACACTGTTCATCTTTGCACTACGGCCAAAGATATTCATCGAAATCATTCATCTTTGCACTCTGAGCCAAAGATATTCATCAAAATCATTCATCTTTGCACTACTGTGCCAAAGATATTCATCGAAATCATTCATCTTTGCACTACTGTGCCAAAGATATTCATCGAAATCATTCATCTTTGCACTACAAAGCCAAAGATATTCCATAATATCATCATTTAAGACCGAGGATGATGAAAAATATTTTTAAAGAAAGCGAATCCAGTGAATAATGACAAGGATTAAGGATTAAGGATTCGTACTTTGTTTTATCCACGTCCAAAAATACCTCAAAAATAATCATAGTGGTGTAAAATTCAAGAATGATCAAAACATGGATACAATCGAAACCAATTATCCGAATAGATATTTTGGACAAAAGAAGAAATTTCATTTTTAAATTGAATAGTGCAGAGTATCGTGAATAGTAACTCCGACACTAAAAGATAGAAATTTCACAAAAAACATCTTCACGCTTCATGAATAGTACTCGTGAATAGTAACTCGTGAATAGTAACTCATGAATAGTAACTCGTGAATAGTAACTCATGAATAGTAACCCCGACATGAAAAAGTTCCAAATTTGATAAAAAGTTTCAACCAATATTTCAGCATAATGATATTGAAGAAATAATATCATTTGAGAAGAACATAACATCCCTTACCTCGAAAGACAGTACTTCTAGTTGAAACACCGGATATAGGCTATGACTTGAACTTGCACCGTATAGCAATACTCAAAGTATACTCAAAATACTCACAAGAATACGCTCGATAATATAGAGAGAGAAAACTTCAGTTTCTGGTGTGATTTTCAATTCTAACCTAAGCACCTATTTATAGGAAATTGCTTAGAACACCAAAGCAGAAAATTTAATATAATAATATATATATATATCAAAATTCTCTACGCCATTCTTGAATCTGAAAATCTAGAATTCAACCCATTCAAATCACATGTTAGACCCAAAAAAAACGTTTTTCTTATTTTAAATATTTTAAACTTCCAAAAATCAATTATTTCGGAGCTTCGGAACTTCAATAATTCATAATAAATAGTCCTTTTATCAGAAAATTCAAATCTCACGAGTTTTTATAGGAAATTCAATTCTCTACAACTTTGCAGAAGAAAGTTTTTCCAAATTCTAAACAGAAATTGACCGAAATCCACAAATGGCCAATTTTACAGGCTATAATCAAATTTCAGTCAATAAATGGGGTCCACCGACATGTTTAACATGTTTTAAACATTTATTGCAACAAAAATACTCTTCCTCCTCGTATACTCATATATCCCACATTCGTTGTAAAAATATCACCATTATTATATTATTAAAATATAATATTATATATATTTAAATGAATTATTTTATCAGAAAAAGATAAAATTTCAATTTTCAACAATTTCACATTAAAAATTTTCTCCATCTATATCCACATAAAATCAATATTTTTCTCATCATATGAATCAATAATTAATTATTCACAAATAATATTACGTAATCACAATATTGACAACCAGGTGTAGTTCCAGGAAAGAGGGGCTTTCAATAAGAATTTCTCACTTCTTGGCGCGCAATTAGGTGACCAAACCTCTCCTTAGATGTAACTTTCTAGACATTGCCAATAATGTTATCTAATAATATTATTAGAGATAATATGAATTATTGCTTCGATAATGAAAAAATCTTGTGTAATGACAATTATCAAACAACAAAGAATATAAAATATCAATGCAAAGAATTATTGAATCAATAAAATAAAATATCGAATAAAGAATTATCAGAACCATTATTGAGTAGTGCCTTCACGTAAGAATCAATAATTGGTGCAATACTGCAGTGTCTTCTGGTGCAACAACGCAGACATCGTGTTTTAACCACCGGGTATTCCAACAAAGATAACTCAGAATAACTATGCCGTTATTTTTAAACAACTTATTTTTGTCGTTTTTTCTTCATCCAATCTTTTTCGTTATGGGGCCCACACATGGTCGCTACTGCCGCATTTAATATTCCTCGACAAAGATGCGAATATTCCACGACCAAACGAATATTCTCCGACAATAATGAATATTATATCACCACTTGCTTATTTAAAATATTTGCGCATTTTACCCATAACTAACCACATTAATCAAATCCACCCTTACTATTTCAAAATAATAAATAAAGGAAATTCCTTTTTATTTAAAAAAAATTTTGGTCTTACAACCTCCCCTCCTTATGAAATTTCGTCCTCGAAATTGACGTACGTACCTGGTGTTTCGAAAAAATGAAAATATCTCGCTTTCATTTCCGTTTCCAACTCTCAGGTCATTTCCTCAATAGCATGATTTCTCCACAAAACTTTAACTTGTGGTATAACCTTCGTGCGTAGGACATGCTCCTTCCTATCCAAGATCTTGACAGGTACCTCCTCATACGTTAAGTCTTCGGCTATCTCGTCCGGTTCTAACTCAATGACGTGGTTCGGGTCGTCCACATATTTACGTAACATTGATACGTGAAAAACGTTATGAACACGCGTCATACTTGGCGGTAAAACGAGTCTATAGGCCACAGTTCCTATTCGATCGAGAATTTCAAATGGATTAATAAATCAAAGGTTTGAGCTTTCCTCACCTCACCGATTCTCGCTTTTGAAATAACAACTTCTTGCACCTCCTTCTTCAAATTCATCAGCTCCGGTGTGTAGCTTGAACAGCTTTAACTTTATCGATTAAAGTCGATTATACTCGTATATCATCACGTGGGTACCTAGAGTTTTCATCTCCATCTCTATTATTTGTAAATTATACGAAATTAGTTTTTGACAATATCGTACTCAGATTTGTATACGATCTTCTACTCAACACGTCTACTACCACGTTCGCTTTTCCAGGATGGCATGGTCGTAACATGTCTTTGAAATGAGTCTCCTCTTGAGTTCTTCAAGCTCTTCCACATTCTTTGCTCCATTCGAATTTTGTATCTCTACGAGTCAGCTGCGTTAATGGAATAGCGATTCGAGAATATCCTTCAACGAATCTCCGATAATAACCAACTAAGCCTAGAAAGCTACATATTTCGATTACCGACTTAGGTTGTTCTCAACTGTGACTCACATCCTAATGACACCTATCAGTTTACTATCGCACGAATATGTCCCTACGGAGAGTCTGGCTTCGGTGTATTCCACAAAGGAAGTCACCAGATAGAGGCTCGGGTATCAACTTTCTGATTGGGTTTTTAACTCCCAAGTTCAATAGAGCCATTCGATATGAGATTTTAGAAATGGGTTTTGTACCAGATTTAAAGTCGATACAAATTCAATATCACGCTCTGGGAGTAGGCCAAGAAATTCTTCAGGAAATACGTCAGGAAAAATCAATAACAACAGGAATATTATTCAAATCTGACGTGTCTTTATTCAAATCCATAACATGGACTAAGAAAGCTTGACATTCGTTTTTCAATAAATAAATGGCTTTGTGGTTTGATATGACAGTGTTTGACTTCAATGGTTTGGTTGCTTGAATTCGAATAATAGGTTGCTTAAGAATATGAAAACTAACAACCTTACGAAAGCAATCAATTTTGGCATGATGAGTAGTTAACCTTAAAATCACATCAAAAACAAATATCTCTATAGAAATAAGGTTAACAGGTAATGTGATAGTGCCAACCTGAATCAAGCAAGATTTCTAAACAACGGATGTAATAAAAGTTTCTCTTAACGGAGTCTCCATAGATAGGTCAAAGTCTAATTTCTCCGTAGTCAAATTCAAACGTTGAGCGCAAGCAAGAGAGATAAAAGAATGGGTAGAACCGGTATCTAGTAAGGTATAAACTTCGCAAGAATTTATAATTAACTAACCCGTGCTAACTTCGTTCGGGTTACTCGCTTTTTGAGAAGTCACGAAAAACGCTTCTTCCAAAGAATCGTTGACTTTGACTTTTTTCTCAGTATCCTCTCGTGCCAACGTCCCAATTGGACTTGATTTCGCTTATAGGACAAAATCGAACTATGTGACCGTCTTTTCCACAACTAAAACATACCTTAGAAGGCTTTGAAGCAGTTTGACCTTTATATGTCTCTCATCTCTCGCATCTCAGTAGCATCTAATCGGCGATTGTTCTCTTCCCTAGAATTTGTTCTTTGGTGTCGATGTCTTTCCGCCGACGTCTTCCCGTCATCGTTAAATCTTCTTTTTTAGATTGGACATCTCTTTCCATAATATCAACGTCATTGTCGCGCTTTTACCCATGCATCACTCATTCTCACTCGTTCGCTTATTTCTTCTTTCATTTCAGATTCCACTTTATCATCTTATACCGCCAAAGAGTGCTTCATTCAAGCATCACATATCGGGTAACACAAGCTTGAATCGTTGCATCCTTTTGCTCCACGATCGCCTCGCAATTCTTCAAATTGCTCTTCTTCTAACTCATAAATACGATTTTACAATTCTACATTTTGATCATAAAATACCTCTAATAAACTCTCCCTCGGTACCTCTTCTTCCTCTTCTTCCTCACTCTCTCATTGTTACCTCTGCGACTATCTCGGGTGCAACTATCAATTCTTCACTTTCCACATGGATATCTCTAATTCCTTCTTCGCCTGACATCACATTATCCTGGTTGGCGATTAGAGGTGTCTCCACGATCTCATTCACTCCATTGTTAACGCGTTCAACAAACCATTCTTAAAAACAATCATAAAACAAGGGTTAATTAAGGAAATCAATATATCATATAATATCCCTATATACTAACCAACTAACAAATAAGCTTAGGTAGGACACACTAGCGAAGGATTTACTCGTCTCTCCCCTCCTAGTTCTATTCCCCGATCTCCGCCAGAGATCATATCCCTAAGCTCTGATACCAACTGTGACGCCCCCAAAATAGGTCCATTCCACCCAACCCATTCTGAGTCGCCAAATACATGGTACAGAAATAACTACAACTTTATTAATACATTTGTCGTGCAAAATACGACAACATATATACTGTGAGTTTAAATACAATTATTGTCTTCTAGACAATATACATACCCAAATAAATCCCCATCATAATTATTGATACATCATTTTACAAAAATGGTGAGGACTACTAAACAACTCTCCCTAGAACTTTCATTCCATACCCCGACTCGTACTCGTTATATTCTCGCCTCCTGAGAAGAAAAATGGAACAAAAAGGAAAAGGGTGAGCTCGACTAGCCCCAAAAGAAGAATATTATGACTAAGATAATATACAACAAAATTATCGTTAGTCTTCAACAGGAAAAATATAATAGAATACAATAGACAACAAGTTTTAAATCAATATTCGCAGTGAAATAATAATTCATTAGAAGAGTTAAGTAGAGAATGCAAACTACTATCTTCTATGTATGAATTTTAAAGTTCATCGCCTATTTTTATCCCCGTAACATCAATCAATATATATCCGGGATCAAATATTCATCCTTGCACTACGTGCCAAGGACATTCACCGATTAGTCATGTTCATCTAAACACTGCTCATCTTTGCACTACTGGGCCAAAGATATTCATCGAAATCATTCATCTCTGCACTACTGCCAAAGATATTCATCGAAATCATTCATCTTTGCACTACTGAGCCAAAGATATTCATCGAAATCATTCATCTTTGCACTACTGTGCCAAAGATATTCCATAATATCATCATTTAAGACCGAGGATGATGAAAATATTTTTAAAGAAACGAATCCAAATTGAATAATGACAAGGATTAAGGATTAAGGATTCGTACTTTGTTTTATCCACGCCCAAAAATACCTCAAAAATAATCATAGTGGTGTAAAATTCAAGAATGATCAAAACATGGATACAATCGAAACCAAAGATCCGAATAGATATTTTGGACAAAAAGAAGAAATTTCATTTTTTAGGTGAATAGTCCGATACGTGAATAGTAACTCTCAGACACTAAAAGATAGAAATTTCAAAAAACATCTTCACGCTTCATTAATAGTACTCGTGAATAGAACTCGTGAATAGTAACTCATGAATAGTAACTCGTGAATAGTAACTCATGAATAGTAACCCCACATGAAAAAGTTCCAAATTTGATAAAAGTTTCAACCAATATTTCAAAGATAATGATATTGAAGAAATAATATCATTTGAGAAGAACATAACATCCCTTACCTCGAAAGACAAGATTTTAGTTAAACACCTGATATAGGCTATGACTTGAACTTGCACCGTATAGCAATACTCAAAGTATACTCAAAATACTCACAAGAATACGCTCGATATATAGAGAGAAAACTTGATTTTCGTGTGATTTTCAATTCTAACCCAAGCACCTATTTATAGGAAATTGCTTAGAACACCAAAGCGTAAAATTTAATATAATAATATATATATATATCAAAATTTCTACGCCATTCTTGAATCTGAAAATCTAGAATTCAACCCATTCAAATCACATGTTAGACCCAAAAAACGTTTTTCTTATTTTAAATATTTTAAACTTCCAAAAATCAATTATTTTGAGCTTGAACTTCAATAATTCATAATAAATAGTCCTTTTATCAGAAAATTCAAATCTCATGAGTTTTTATAGGAAATTCAATTCTCTACAACTTTGCGTAGAAGAAAGTTTTTCCAAATTCTAAACAGAAATTGACCGAAATCCACAAATGGCCAATTTTATGTGCTATAATCAAATTTCAAATAATAAATGGGGTCCATTGACATGTTTAACATGTTTTAAACATTTATTGCAACAAAAATACTCTTCCTCCTCAGATACTCATATATCCCACATTCGTTGTAAAAATATCACCATTATTATATTATTAAAATATAATATTATATATATTTAAATGAATTATTTTATCGAGAAAAAGATAAAATTTCAATTTTCAACAATTGTCACATTAAAAATTTTCTCCATCTATATCCACATAAAATCAATATTTTTCTCATCATATGAATCAATAATTAATTATGCACAAATAATATTACGTAATCACAATATTGACAACTGTGCAGCTCCTCAGAGAGCAGGGGCTTTCAATAAGAATTTCTCCTTCTTGCGCCGCAATTAGGTGACCAAACCTCTCCTTAGATGTAACTTTCTAGACATTGCCAATAATGTTATCTAATAATATTATTCAGATAATATGAATTATTGCTTCGATAATGAAAAATACGTGTAATGACAATTATTGAAACAACAAAGAATATAAAATATCAATGCAAAGCAATTATTGAATCAATAAAATAAAATATCGAATAAGTAATTATCGTAACCATTATTGAGTAGTGCCTTCTTACGTAAGAATCAATAATTGGTGCAATACTGCAGTGTGCTAGTGCTGCAACAACGCCAGACATCGTGTTTTAACCACCGGGTATTCCAACAAGATAATTCTGTAATAACTATGCCGTTATTTTTAAACAACTTATTTTTGTCGCTTTTCTTCATCCAATCGCTTTTAGTTATGGGCCCACACATGGTCGCTAAATCGCATTTAATATTCCCCGACAGCATTTAATATTCCACGACCAAACGAATATTCTCAAACAATAATGAATATTATATCACCACTTGCTTATTTAAAATATTTGCGCATTTTACCCATAACTAACCACATTAATCAAATCCACCCTTACTATTTCAAAATAATAAATAAAGGAAATTCCTTTTTATTTAAAAAAATTTCAGGGTCTTACATTTAATTTCACTTAAACAGTCACCTTAATTGATTTGTGAAAATTGTTTTAAATAAAAGAATAAAACTAAATAAAATAATAATGATTGATCACCAGATGACAAAGATATAGGAGTACAATTTCTCCAATTGCTTTGCAATAACCGCCTTACCATATTTCCACTTAATTAATCCAATGAGTTGCTAACTAGGATTGCATATTAATTATTTAACATCTTTCAATGATTAATAAAAAGACCTATTTCAGTTATTTTGCTATTTTCATGTAAGACACTTAAAATAGATTCATTAAGCACAAACTCCTAACATAGTTACACATGACATACAAGTACTTTAATTTCATACACTGTTATGTTATCCTTAACAAGAATCAACAAATTCACGCGTTATTATATTCAGATCTAGTCTAAAATTTTCTCTTTTAAATCCATCAAAGATACCATATTAACTGCTAGTTAGACAATTAATAGATTAAACACAAAATATAATAATCAACTCAATAGGATCAACAAGTGAAAATAATGATTATTCAATTATTGAATTGCAAAAGGTTCCATTGTATTCCTAATAAATAAATTAGTTCATCATCATAATAGAAACCAAAAGATTAAAATTAAATAACATCTCAAGTACAGATAATGAAATTAAGAGAAAAAGAAAACTCTGTCGATGAATCTATAGTCTCTAAGCTTCAATCTCCATCTTGTGTGTTCTCCAATGAAATCTCCAAGCTCTAATAAAAGTGGCTCTCAATGAATTGCAATCAAAAGTCTTTCAAATCTAAGTTATAATCAAGTATTTATAGTCCTAATGGAAACCCTAGCAAGTTAGGCAACTAACAATCCTATTCTAGCTTAAATTGGACAACAAAACACCCAAATCAGCTCTCTCCCCAACGTTCGACGCACCCAACGCTGCTCTTAGGCCAATTTGGGAGCGGCCTGCACTAGAGGTGCAGAAAATCTGATGGTCTGGTGCGCCCCACGCCGTGCAATTTTTTGTTGTAATGTCTTTTGGTAAAAGGCCATAACTTTTGATCTGGGAAGAGTTACGGGGCCTGCTACCTACCAAATAGAAGATCTCCACTAAATAAACAACTTACATTATTTGAGAATTGACAGATTCTGTCAGATTAAGGTCGAAATTAGACTCCAAGTGGCTGCTATGTAAATAGCAAACATGATAACTCTGAGATTTGATCTCTTATAAAAAGATCATAAGTTTTTCATATGAACTTTGATTAGGACAATTCAAGATGTTTCGGAAAGCTAAGAAGTAGATCTATAATAAAATCTAAGTTTTAAGCTAAGAACATGCATCCACCTTAGCATTAAAAGCTCTACAATCTCCCCTTCTTGCCTTTGTTTGCATATTGTACTCCAAAAGATGTCCGAATTACTTTTCCTTGCTTCTTCATACCAATGTCGTGTCATAGCCTACAAAATAACATAAAATGTATGAAATGCACACAAAAAAGCAAAGATTAGCAATAATCTAAGTTTAATGAGATTCGATTCGTAGGTATAAAATTTACTCATCAACAACAGAAACACATGTGAAACACTTTGCCTATATGAATTAGAAGTTGAGCCACTTCTTATAGAGAGTTGTTGTTTACTTTCTTAGAGGTTCATAAAACAGGGTATTGTGCATGACTATATTAGCGTAAAACAATTGAGAATACTCATCGTGGTAGGAGGATTTTGTGTGTGTATGACAATTCCAATCATATCATATAGAAGTAGAGGTTAATTCAATCTATGGACACAATCAACTTCGATGTGACTTTGAGTTGTTTACACTAAGGGAAGGTTCAATGTTCATCATACCTTCTTTTATGCACACATACCTTGGAGTTGTTTGATAGACTATTGTTTGGGAGAAATATAGTTTTTCCAAACAAGTGGGGGGATTGTTAGAAATTGTACCTTATTTTATATTTTGGACACTTAATTATTGTCAAGTTTGGGCTTGAATAAAACACATTAGTGGACATAATTTAAGTAAATAAAAGGTGTAATTTGTTTCCCTAAGTTGTGGAGAATAAGAGATAACTTCATTTGATTTGTGGAGAAATTATTTGATTTGTGCTTATTCTGAAACATTAATTAATAAGGTGCAAAGTTGTTTGATAAAACTATTCTTCCTTGTCCCATTTAATAGAAAAGACTACTAGTTACTTTATAAGTACAAGTGATGGTCTTATTTTATTTTGGAACAAAAGAAGAATAGTGAGAACTATTCAAATTCTATTTAACTATTAATTATTACTAATATGTAATTTACATAATTAGTACTAATAAGTGTAGTTAAATATATAATTGAATAGTTATAATGTAACTTATAATATATATAAATGTATATATGTACATGTGTATATATATACGTGTGTATATATATATATATATATATATATATATATATATATAGAGAGAGAGAGAGAGAGGTTTATATATAAGAAATATATTGCAAATGGATTTCTCTCTTTTCTAATTTTTTTACAAACAAATAACTACTACAAAGTAGTGTTCTATTGGAATTTCACTACAAGGAAAAGGCTTATTTTCGACGGAATATTCCGTCGGACTTAAGCCTATTTCATCAAAAATAGATTATTTATGAGGGAATATTCCGTCGAAAATTTCGTCGTATATACAATCCTCGGATATAAGGTACGTCGAAAAATTCGTCAACAACATGCCATGACCGACAAAATTATATTATGACAAAATTTCGTCGTACACATAGTATTTACGAGGGAATAAGTACGACTGAATCATTCCATCGCAAATAAATAGAAGTTAATTCTGACGGACTATTCCGCCGCAAATACTTTCTTCCGACGAAAAAATGGAAAATCTAAAGATATATTAATTATTATTGAAAATAAATAGGGATTATTTCCAACGGAATTTCCGTCGGAAATACCTTATTCTGTCAAAAATAATTTTTTTAATACTTTTTCTGAAATTTTGAATTTTAGGTGTTTAAACCCAATTTTTGTGTACCTGCAACCTGTCAACCTGTTTCAGCCCAATAACAGTAATATATTCCATACATTCAACATATCGCTAAAAACCTGTATATATAAACCTGTAGTACTATCCAATAATCATCAACTAAGCTAACAATGACATATATGTAAGCAAACAATTACAAATGATCTACTAACTCATCAACAACGTCAAATATAATCTAATTTTTCAAAAATTATATACAATATGATTTAAAACACTTTTATAGATGCAACTAGATTACAATAAGTACAAATGATCTACAAATGAGTCTATAAACTAGTATGAGAATCATCATTGGGAGTGGACAACGATGCTACTCTAGTGAATGAAAATCAAAGATCGCTGCCGTCCCCCGCTTGCCCTCGCCACCCCCTCACCATCGCCAATTTCGTTGATAAAATTAAAAATAAAAATCATTAGTCTGTATATATGTGAAAATTTAAAAGACGTTAAATGAAATAAACATAAACATGCAGAATACTTGAGTAGGCGTGGGCTGATGAAAAGCCTGCTCTAGGAGGGTAACTACCATCCAGAGCATCTCGTCGCCTAACGCGTCGAACTGCTCTTGCGGTAAGGCCGTACTCTTTATGGAGGCCCTAGCTAGAACCTCCTAAACGAGTTGGTGAAGACAAAACCTGCTAGGAAACTACTATCGATGAAAAGTCGGATCGGTATGGAACCTATCTAACACCGCCGCTATCAGCCTCTGGAATAACTCGTTATCCAAGCCAGCGCTTGTATGAGATGGTCAAATGGGTGCTCTCTTACCAATGGCTAGATCTCATGAATATATATATATATATATATATATATATATATATATATATATATATATATAATATGGTTATCGTCAATAATTTATAAGTTCTGATAAGTTGTGAGAATTCCGTGAAACATAAAGAATTAATATTATTACCTCTAGGTAGTGTATATGCGGGTATCATCGGCAGGTCCACCACTCGATACTTGTCGGTACTACTAGTAGGGGGATCCTGAGACTCGACCCATAGCCTCAGCTCCTCATCTCGAGAAAAATCAATCTGGGGAGTGGGGATGGTGGAATCTAATGGCTCAGAACCCCCCTAGCAGCCTCCAACTCAGCTATACGCTGGTCCCGAAGCTTCTGAAATCGGTCCTGTAATTTATATTGTATACGTGAGTTTTATATCATTTTATTTTATTTTGTGAATATTGAGATTACTAAAAAGTAAGAGTAGTTTTACCCGTATAGCTAATGCTGCCTGAGACAAAGCACGCTCTTCCTTAGGCGTGTGGACCCTATTCTAGAACTCTAACATAGTCGGAGCTCTATCCAAGGTCCTCCCCAAGGCCTAAAATAGATACAATCATAAAACAATTATTAATTATTATTCGTTCTAGAATTTGATAAGTTATTTCTAAATATATTACGGTTACCATCTTCGCCTCCTCGAAAGACTGCGAGCCAATCGTGTGTACTATGCAGAGCTTGGTCTTGCTTCTTCTTTGCCTGCTCAGACTTCTTCTTAAAATATTCACCCCAAAGGCGCACACACATAGCCTACCATGCGGGATCAAGACTACATGGTCCGGTGAACTATGGTGGTGGTCCCGGGTCACAAGAATCGCCCAGTTCAGACGACGCCATAGCTCATACAACAATAGGAGTAATTAATTCATGACATGGTGAGTAATCATCGCTTCACCGGGTCAGTCGAGAGACGCCTCCTCAAATCTATAATAAGCATATAACAAAAGTCTAAAAGTTAGGAACAACTAATTTTTAAACGCTACAACTATGTAATAATATAAAATCGCTAATATAAACTTATTAACTTACGTGAAACTCCCTCAACACAAGAAGCATAAAGGATAGATCGCATCATTCGTATTAAGTGAAGCAATCGCATCTTATTCGGGGAGGTGCGTAAGATATATCGCGTGTGTAAGGTGTGTTTAATGATCGGGTCTTTTATACTACAATAAAAATATAACAATATGTGTTATGTTAATTGTGTCATGCAATAAAATATAAGACATTTAATAGTGTTACTACAAGGAATGATTAACACTTACTGTCCAGACCAGATATCCACCAGTACTGTAAGTGGAGCTGCTGGAGGTCGACTAAAAATACCGAGGTTATGCCCTCGATGTCGTCGATGAGGCGTATCTGTAATTATTAAAAAAACTAAGTCAATAAACATGAGATATTACAGGTTAAGATAAATTTAAACCCTATGTAAGACAACTTACTAGCTCCTGAAGACGAGCCTCCATCATGGCTAGTGTCTCCGGATCCTGATCGCCCACCACCGCGACGACCTCCACCGCTGTTTCTAGCCATAAATATGCTACTGGAATAACAAAAAGTAACACATATTAATTTGAATGTAAATTATTTAAATATGATAAAATGTATATTACTCTCACATTATTTACTACTCTATAATAGTTGTATATTACATACATCATCAAACCCATCAGATTCAACATCGAGATCACTCTCAGATTCTGTATCTTCGTTATCCTAAGTTTCGATATCAGTTTCGTCGTCGTTATCATCCTCAACGACTATGTAGTCATTCACGACGTTTTCCTCGACATCATCGTCGGTAGGTACGTCAACCACATCAGTTGTCATCACATCTTCATCATTTATCACTACTTGCCTGAGATTACTAACATCTTCTTGCATCGCCTCATCCATCCCAAATATATTAACAACATCAAATGCACGCGTTTTTGTTGTGATAACTGTATACCCTGGGCTTCTACCATTTACAACATTAGGAGCATAATACACTTGAGTTGCTTGACTGGATAACATGAATACGTCATCAAATCTTAGTACCGACTTGATATCTACTGTGACAATTCTATTACAATCAACTTTAACACCCTTTTCAATATCAAACTAGCGACACTTAAATGTAACTACCTTTTTACCCCCGTGGTAGTTGAGCACAACTACATCCTATAAACATCCATAGTAATTGGACTCGAAATTATGGTAACAACTTCCCAACACCATAACTTTAAAATTGACCGAGGTGAGTTTATCCATGTTATCGACCTTAAATTTGTACCCATTCACGATGTAACCGGGAAAAAACTAACAATTTTGTAAGGTCCTCGAATGACATCTATAAAACGTTCAGAAATGTTCTCTTCTTTAACCCTATTCTTAAACCACTATTAGAAATTAGCATTAGTGAATGCTTCCAACTCTGATGCAGTTATAGCAGGGTTGGAGGCATAGGCTGCCTCTTTGAATGAACTGAAATAATATTAAAATGCCTTAATATATAGATGAGTGCACTTATAAATTATATTAGACGCGACAAATAAAAAAAATCATACATGATGTATGATGATACTTCAGACATATTTAGAAGCACGTACGTAGATAAAATCTTCAAATCATTGTCGCTTAAGTAAGTCATCGTCTCATGGCTAAAAATCATAGCCAGATATGTGAATACAACTAACTCATCATTAGCATGAGATTGGGGACCGACAACCTCATTCCTACTTAAACGGTTGTGCTTCGTTGAGACAACATCGTCAAAATACAATGAGCAGAAGTTGACAAGCTCTTCCTTAGTATAACATTCAGCAATAGAGCCCTCTACATGAGTTTTATTGTTGACTTTCTATTTTAATCGACGCATATACCTTAAATACATTCATTAAGATATATATAAGTAGTATATATGCATATGAGAAGCAGAAATCACTACAAAAAGATTATATTACCTCTTAAAAGGATACATCCACCGATATTGCACCGATCCTCCAAGTTTAAGTTCATACAATAGATGAATAGGCAGATGTTCCACCGAGTCAAAGAATCCTAAAGGAAATATCATTTCGAGCTTGCAAATGGTGAGCACAATATTGATCTCCATCTGCTCCACATCACTTTACTTTATTACAGTTGAGCATAGATCCCGAAAAAAGATTGAAAGTTCAGTCAATGTATCCATAACTTTTCCGGGTAACATCTCACGAAATGCAATTGGGATCAACTTCTGCATGAATACATGACAATCGTGGCTCTTGAACCCATCAAATTTCAACTGCTCAACCTTACAACATTGCAATATATTTGACGCATATCCATCTGAGAGCTTCAACCTATTAACCCACTTGCACACCTCTTCAACTTGTTCCTTAGTAAGAAAAAATTAAGCTTTAGGTTTTATATTATTAGGGCGAAGCAATAATTCTGGCATGATGTTTAGTGCCTCTAAATCTTTCCGTGCCATATCATTGTCTTTAGTTTTACCACTCACATCTAACACAGAGTAAAACAAGTTCTCGAAAACATTCTTTTCTGTATGCATGACATCTATACAATGACGAACTGAAAGTGTGACCCAATACGGAAACTGAAACCATATGGGCAAGTGTGTCCAATTATGAGTTTTCACGTACCCGATTGCTCTTAATTTATTTTTCTCCTTGCCTAGCGGTGGAAATTTAAGATCGTTCAGCCAACCCAAGAACTCAGTGCCAGACAGTCGACCAACGACCCCCTTCTTCTTTGTCTTTCTATTGAACTGTGCAGACATCTTTCTGTAAGTGTGATCAACAGGCAAGAATTTACAAGTTGTTCCAAAGAAACTACATTTTCGGCCATGCTACAACTGATTGCCTTACACATCCCCCATACACACTGGACAAGAAAGCTTCCCGTGAGTTGACCAACCACTAATCATCTCAAGAGCTGGAAAGTCAGTGATAGTCCACAACAAGGCTGCCTTCATCAAAAAATTCTCGTAGATAAATTTATCATACGTTTGAACCCCTGTCTCCCACAACATCTTTAGTTCATCGACTAATAGTCTGAGGTAGTCGTTTATGTCATTTATAGGACTCTTATCCCCTGGTATGAGTAAAGTCAAGAACAAATTCGGATCCCTCATGCACATTGACGGTAGAAGATTATAAGCTACCATAATGACAGGATAAATAGAGTAAAACTGACTAAAATTATTAAAAGGACAAAATCCATCTGTAGCCATACCGAGCCTCACATTTCTTACTTCCTCCGCAAACTGTGGAAAATTTTCATCAAACCTCTTCCATTCATCTCCATCTGTTGGGTAAGTAAGCTGACCAGGCACGACGTCCCTTGTTCTATGCCAACTCATATGTTGAGCCGTATGGGACGACATGAATTGCCGTTGAAGCCTCGGCGCGAGAGGAAAGTAACGTAAGATATTCTTGGGCACATGTTTCTCCTTCCCCCCCCCCCCCCACGTTTTATCACCTTGTACCGAGGCAAGCAGCATATATCACATTATCCCTTATCTCTGTCTGCCCCATAGTATAACATGCAATCATGCTCACAAGCATCGATATTTGGATACTCCATATTCAACACCTTGACCACCTTCTTCACTTCGTAATAATTAACGAAAGAAGTATGATCCTTTGGTAAGAACTCGCTAATAAGAGCAATCAAATCGTCAAAACCTCTCTCACTGCTGTCGTGCTCATTCTTGAAGTATAAGAGCTTAGTCACTGCAGATATCCTGGTGTGCTTATCATTTCTAGGATAGAGCGGAACCCCCGATTCAGGTAGCAATTGTATTATTTGGCACTTGCTGAGTACTGCTTGACGAATGCTCATTTTCAGCCCAGTCAATATTGGTAGGGCCATAAGCATTGACCAACATCTCCACGACATCATAGTCATCGGCATAGGAATTATGACGCCCCCAAAATAGGTATACATCACCCATTTTGAGTTGTCAAATACATGGTACAGGAATAACTACAACTTTATTAATACAATATAAAAACTGTGAGTTTAAAAACCAATATTGTCTTCTAGACAATATCCACAACCAAATAAGTCCTCATTACAATTATTGAAACTTTATTTTACAAAAATGGTGAGGACTACTAAATTAACTTCTAGAACCATCACTCCTTACCCCGACTCGTACTTGCTACATTCTCACCTCTTGAGAAGAAAAATGGAACAACAAGGAAAAAGGTGAGCTCAACTAGCCCAGTAAAGAATATTACGACTAAGATAATATAGAACAAATTATCGTTAGTCCTCAACAGGGAAAAATCTGATAGAATACAATAGACAACAAATTCAGATCAATATTCGCAGCCAAAAATAATAATTCATAGAATAGTTACGTAGGGAATGAAATCTACTAGTATCTATGAATTTAAAAGTTCAACATCAATATTTTATCCCTGTAACATCAATCAATATACATCTTCAATCAAATATTCATCTTTGCACTACAGGCCAAAGATATTCATCAGTTAGTCATCTTCATCTCAACACCTGTTCATCTTTGCACTACGGGCCAAAGATATTCATAAGAAAATCAACCATCTTTGCACTATAGGCCAAAGATATTCAGTAACATCATCATTTAGGACTGAGGATGATGAAAAATATTTTTAAAGAAACGAATCTAGTGAAACAAAAGACAAGGACTAAGGATTCGTAATTTGGTTTATCCATGTCCAAAAATACCTCAAAAATAATCATAGTGGAGTAAAATTCAAAAATGATCAAAATATGGATACAATCAAAGCTAGTATCCACAATACATATTTTGGACAAAAACGAAAATTTAGTTTTTCTGTGAGTAGTGTCGTATACGTAAATAGTGCCGTATACGTGAATAGTAACTCCGACACAAAAAGTTCCAAATTTGATAAAAACTTCAAATCAATATTTCGGCAAAATAATATTAAAGAAAATATTATCATTCATGAAGAAAATAAGATCCCTTACCTTGCAAAAATAGTACTTCTAGTTGAAACTCCGGATATAGGCTATGACTTGAACTTGTACCGTATAGCAACACTCAAAGTATTAAAATATTCACAAGAATACGCTCAATATATCGAGAGAGAAAGAGAGAGAAAACTTCAGTTTCTGGTGTAATTTTCAATTCTAACCTAAGCACCCTATTTATAGGAAATTGCTTAGAACACCAAAGTAGAAAATTTAATATAATAATAATATATATATTATAAATTCTTACGCACGCCAAATCAGATTCAAACATCAGCCACCAATAGTCAACTAAATCAAAAAAACGTTTTTCATAATTAATTAATTTAAAACTCCAAAAAAATAATAATTAATTAATCCGAAACTTCAATAATTCACAATAAATAGCCCTTTTGTCAGAAAATTCGAATCTCGCGACTTTTTATAGGAAATTCAATTCTCTACAACTTTACTGAAGAAAGTTTTTCCAAATTCAAAACAGAAATTGACCGAAATTCACATACAGATGATTTTACAAGCTATAATCAAATTTTAGTCAATAAATGGGGTCCACAAATATGTTTAACATGTTTTAAACAATTTTAGTAACAAAAATACTCTTCCTCCTCATATACTCATATATCCCACATTCATCATAAAAATATCATCATTATTATATTATTAAAATATAATAATATATTTAAATAAATTATTTTATCAGAAAAAGATAAACTATTAATTTTCAACAATTGTCACATTAAAAATTGTCTCCATCTATATCCACATAAAATCAATATTTTCCTCATCATATAAATCAATAATTAATTATTCACAAATAATATTACAGAATCACAATACTGACAACCAGACAATTCCCAGGATAGAGGGGGCTTTCCAATAAGGATTTCTCCTTACTGGCGCGCAATTAGATGACCTAACCTCTCCTTAGACAGAACTTTCTAAACATTGCCAACAATGTTATCCAATAATATTATTCAGATAATATGAATTAATGTCTGATAATGGAAAATATCGTGTAATGACAATTATTGAAACAACCGTAATATAAAATATCAATGCAAAGAATTATTGAATCAATAAAATAAAATACCTGAACATAAGAATTATCGTAATAATTATCACAGTAGTGCCTTCCTACGTAAGAATCAATAATTGGTGTAATACCGGTAGCATCGTGTTTTAACCAACCGAGTATTTTAACAAAGATTAATCTCAGAATAACTACTACTGATTATTATAAACAACTTATACTTGTCATTTTCTTCATCCAATCGTTTTTCATTATGGGGCCCACACAAGGCTGCACCGTAGTACGAATATTCCTTGACAGTAAGAATATTCCACGACCAAACGAATATTTTATAACCACTTGCTTATTTGAAATATTTGCGTATTTTACCCATAACTATCCACCTTAATCAAATTAACCCTTACTATTTCAAAATAATAAATAGAGGAAATTAAATTTCATTTATTAATAATTTGGGGTCTTACAACCTCCCCTCCTTATGAAATTTCGTCCTCGAAATTGACGTACATACCTGGTGTTTCGAAAAGATGAGGGTACCTTGCTTTCATTTCCGTTTCCAACTCCTAGGTCATATCCTCTATAACATGGTTTCTCCATAAAACTTTCACTTGTGGTATGACCTTCGTGCGTAGGACATGCTCCTTTCTATCCAAGATCTTGACAGGTATCTCTTCGTACGTTAAGTCTTCGGCTATCTCGTCTGGTTCTAACTCAATAACGTGGTTCGGGTCTTTCATATATTTACGAAGTACAGATATGTGAAACACATTGTGAACACGAGACATACTCGGAGGTAACACGAGTCAATAGACTACATTTCCTACTCGGTCAAGAATCTGAAATGGACCAATAAATCGTGGATTGAGCTTTCCTCTTTTCCCAAATCTTGTAACTCCCTTCCATGGAGCTACACCCAACAATACGTGATCCCCAATACTAAATTCCACGTCCTTTCGATGAAGATCCGCATAACTCTTTTGTCGATCCTGTGCCGTTTGTATACATTGTCGAATCATTTGGATCTTTTCCGTAGTTATACGTACCAACTCGGGTCCCAACAATGTTGCTTCACCCACCTCATCCCAACATATTGGAGAGCGACACTTTCGTCCATATAATGCTTCGAATGGAGCCACACCTATACTTGCCTGATAACTGTTGTTGTAGGAGAATTCCACCAATGGTAAGTACTTATCCCAACTCCCTTTGAAGTCTAGGACACAGAGTCTTAATAAATCTTCAAGAGTTTGAATAGTCCTCTCTGATTGTCCGTCCGTTTGAGGATGGTATGCTGAACTAAATCGTAAATCCGTACCCATAGCTTTTTGCAAGCTAACCCAAAATCTTTAAGTGAATCTTGGGTCACGATCGAAACTATGGATACTGGCATGCCATGCAACCTCATAATCTCATTCACGTACATACTAGCAAGACGTTCAAGGGAATAAGTCTCCCGTATCGGCAAGAAATGAGCAGACTTGGTTAATATATCAACAATAACCCAAATAGCATTTATGCCTTGAGAAACCGTGTGAAGACCCGTAACAAAATCCATGGTAATGTGTTCCCACTTCCATTTCGGAATCTCAAGTGGTTGCAATGGACCCTTAGGCACTTGATGCTCCGCCTTTACACGTTGACAAGTTAAACACATCGAGATAAACTTTGCAATCTCTCTCTTCATATTGTTCCAGCAAAATGTATGTCGAAGATCACGATACATTTTGGTACTTCCAGGATGAATTGCAAATGGTGTATTGTGTGCCTCCATCATGATCTTGTACTTCAAATCAGAATCGTTAGGAACACAAAGTCTGGAATGGACTCGAAGTATTCCTTCTTCATCGATTCTTGCTTCTGGAATAACACCTTCTCGCACTTTCTTCTTCATCCGCATCAGCTCCGGGTCTGTGGATTGAGCAACTTTAACTTTTTCGATTAAAGTTGGTTCTATACGTATACTTGACATCATTGCATGGGTCCCCGGAGTCTTGAATTCTATCTGCATCTTTTGTAAATCACACAAAATGGGCCTTTGTGTTAACAACATCGCATTCATTCCCGCGTATGATCTTCTACTCAATGCGTCAGCTACCACGTTCGCTTTTCTAGGATGGTATTGAATGGTGTGATCGTAATCTTTCAATAGCTCGAGCCAACGTCGTTGCCGTATGTTGAGTTCTTTTTTGAGTGAAGAAATATTTGAGGCTTTTATGGTCTGAATATATCTCCACTTTCTCCCCGTATAAATAGTGCCTCTATATCTTTAGCGCGAAAACGACCTCTGCCAACTCTAGATCATGAGTAGGATAATTCCTCTCATATTCTTTAAGTTGTCGCGAGGCATAGGCTATGACTTTCCCACGTTGCATGAGAACACATCCTAACCCTTTGCCTGAAGCATCGCTGTAAATAACAAATCCATCTGAACCAGACGGTATTGTCAGAACAGGTGCCGAAATGAGTCTCCTCTTAAGCTCTTGGAAACTCTTCTCGCATTCCTCGCTCCATACTTAATTTTTTATCCTTCCGAAGTCAATCGAGTTGAAGCTGAGTAGCGATTCGAGAAAACCTTCCACTAATCTCCGATAATAACCAACTAAGCCCGTAAAGCTACGATTTGACCACCGTCTGGTTGCTGTTCTAACTTTGTATTGCTTCAATCTTCACGGGTCAACAGATACTCCATGTTTTGACATAACGTGCCCAAGAAATGCTACTTCCTCAAGCCAGAACTCGCATTTATTTAACTTGGCATATAACTTGTTTTCACGAAGCCTTTGGAGTACCAGCTTCAAATGGTGCTCATGATCTTCACGACTTTTGGAATATATGAGGATGTCATCAATAATAAACAACAACAAACTGATCCAAATATTCCTTGAATACTCAGTTCATCATATCCATGAAAGTCGTAGGAGAATTAGTCAATCCAAAAGATATGAATAAGAATTCATAATACCCGTACCGAGTTCTGAAGGCAGTCTTTGGAATATTTTCAGTTCTAATCCTCAATTGATGATATCCAGAACGAAGATCGATCTTTAAAAAGAATTGTGCTCCTTGTAACTAGTCAAACAGGTCATCAATACGAGGTAGAGGATACCTATTCTTGATGGTGACATGGTTCAATTCCCGATAGTCAATACAAAGTCGCATACTCCCGTCTTTCTTCTTTACGAATAAAACAGGAGCACCCCAAGGAGATGTACTAGGACGAATAAAACCGATGTCCAACAATTCCTATAGTTGGACCTTTAACTCCTGAAGTTCAATAGGAGCCATTCGATATGATGTTTTAGAAATGGGCTTTGTACCAGGTTCAAGATCAATAAAGAATTCAACTTCACGTTCTGGGGGTAGACCGGGAAGTTCTTCAGGAAATACGTCAGGAAAGTCAATAACAACAGGAATATTATTCAAATCTGACGTGTCTTTATTCAAATCCAAAACATGAGCTAAGAAAGCTTGACATCTGTTTTTCAATAAACGAATAGCTTTATGATTAGATATGACAATGATTGATTTTAATGGTTTAGTTGCTTGAATTCGAACAACAGGTTGTTTAGGAATATGAAAACTAACAACCTTACGAAAAAAATCAATTTTGGCATGATGAGTAGTTAACCAATCAATCCCTAAAATCACATCAAAAGCAAGTATCTTTAAAGAGATAAGGTCAACAGGTAAGGTGATGGTGCCAACTTGGATCAAAGAAGATTTATAAACAGTGGATGTGATGAAAGTTTCTCCTAATGGAGTTTCCATAGATAGGTCAAAGTCTAATTTTTCCGGAGTCAAATTTAAACGTTGAGCACAAGTAGGAGAGATAAATGAATGGGTAGCACCGGTATCTAGTAAGGTATAAACTTCACAAGAATTTATGATTAGCTTACCCGTGATCACCTCGTTTGGATTCCTCGCATTTTGACCAGTCACTACAAATGCTCTTCCAGGAACCGTTGACTTTGACTTTTCTGGGACAGCCTTTTGAGTCATCGTCCCCGTTGAACTAGGTTTCACTACCATACAATCTCGAGCGATATGTCCTTCCTTTCCACAATTATAGCATACCTTGAACTGTTGTGGGCGGTTTAATGATATGTCCCTCTTTCGCAGATTTGTAAAGATACGACCGGGTGGTCATTCTCCTCCTTGGAACCGAGCTTGTCTTTGGTCTTTGATGCCTTCGCATGGTCGTTGTTGAATCTCCTCTTTTTAAAATCTCCTCCCGATTCGCTTCTTCTATTCTCATGGCCATGATTACCACCAAAGTGGTTACCATTTTTGTCCGCCTTTTTCTTTCTCCGTTGGTTATCGTTGTTTTGTTGATCGCTATCTCCTAGATGATCCTCGGTTGTGGTCCCTCGATTAACTGTACATCGTTATCTCGCTCTAATAACTGAGCCCTATTGACAACATCTGAATAGAGAGAAAATTTATGAGAAATGAGATATTGACGTATGCCGGGTTTCAAACCTCTAAGAAACATCCGCGACATACGTTCCTCATTCTCCACCAAATGAGGTGCAAACCTGGATAACTCTACAAACTTTGCCTCATACTAGGACACCGTCATGTTGTTTTGTTCTAGTCTAATAAACTCCATTTCCTTCATATGACGAACACTTTCAGGAAAGTATTTGTCATTAAATAGTTTCTAAAACGTCTCCCAAGACATGCTGAGTGCGGCTGGATGGGTACGCTTCACAGACTCCCACCAGTAATCTGCCTCATTACGAAACATAAAGGTGGTGAATGGAACCTTCTGCTCCTCCGTGCATCCCAAGACATAGAATATCTTGGTGATTTATTTGACCCACGTCTCCGCCTTAATCGGATCCGGCTTTCCCCAGAATTCTGGTGGTCCCAACTCTTTGAACTGCTTGGCTGTGACTAGCTGTGCATTACCATTGTTTCTTCCTGTATTTTGAACAGGAACCTCCTTCGTCTGCTTTTGCATAAATTGCAAAAAGCTTCTAAACATCTCATCGTTCATCGTCTGCTCAGTGGTGTTGTTTACAGGAGGAACATTGCCAGCCTGTTGCACGTTCTCCTCGTTGGTGAGTACAGGCGTCTCCACGGTCTCATTTACTCCATTGTTAACGTTCTCAGTTGCCATTCTTAAATACTGCCATAAAACCAGGGTTAATTAAACAGATTAACAAATCACATAATACCCCTATATTATAACCAACCAACAAATAAGCTTAGGTAGGACACACTAGCGAAGGATTTACTCGCCTCTCCCCTCCTAGTTTTATTCCCCGATCTCCGCTAGAGATCATATCACTAAGCTCTGATACCAACTGTGACGCCCCCAAAATAGATATACATCACCCATTTTGAGTTGTCAAATACATGGTAAAGGAACAACTACAACTTTATTAAAACAATATAAAAACTGTGAGTTTAAAAACCAATATTGTCTTCTAGACAATATCCACAACCAAATAAGTCCTCATTACAATTATTGAAACTTTATTTTACAAAAATGGTGAGGACTACTAAATTAACTTCTAGAACCATCACTCCATACCCCGACTCATACTTGCTAAATTCTCGCCTCCTGAGAAGAAAAATGGAACAACAAGGAAAAGGGTGAGCTCAACTAGCCCAGTAAAGAATATTACGACTAAGATAATATAGAACAAATTATCGTTAGTCCTCAACAGGGAAAAATATGATAGAATACAATAGACAACAAATTCAGATCAATATTCGCAGCGGAAAATAATAATTCATAGAATAGTTACGTAGGGAATGAAATCTACTAGTATCTATGAATTTAAAAGTTCATCATCAATATTTTATCCCTGTAACATCAATCAATATACATCTTCAATCAAATATTCATCTTTGCACTACAGGCCAAAGATATTCATCAGTTAGTCATGTTCATCTCAACACCTGTTCATCTTTGCACTACGGGCCAAAGATATTCATAAGAAAATCAACCATCTTTGCACTATAGGCTAAAGATATTCAGTAACATCATCATTTAGGACTGAGGATGATGAAAAATATTTTTAAAGAAACGAATCTAGTGAAACAAAAGACAAGGACTAAGGATTCGTAATTTGGTTTATCCATGTCCAAAAATACCTCAAAAATAATCATAGTGGAGTAAAATTCAAAAATAATCAAAATATGGATACAATCAAAGCTAGTATCCACAATAGATATTTTGGACAAAAACAAAAATTTAGTTTTTACGTGAGTAAAGGTCGATAGGTATACGTAAATAGTGCCGTGATACGTGAATAGTAACTCATACACAAAAGTTCCAAATTTGATAAAACTTCAAATCAATATTTCGGCATAATAATATTAAAGAAAATATTATCATTCATGAAGAAAATAAGATCCCTTACCTTGCAAAAATAGTACTTCTAGTTGAAACACCGGATATAGGCTATGACTTGAACTTGTACCATATAGCAACACTCAAAGTATTAAAATATTCACAAGAATACGCTCAATATATCGAGAGAGAAGAGAGAGAAAACTTGATTTACGGTGTAATTTTCAATTCTAACCCAAGCACCCTATTTATAGGAAATTGTTTAGAACACCAAAGTAGAAAATTTAATATAATAATAATATATATTATAAATTCTTACGCACGCCAAATCAGATTCAAACATCAGCCACCAATAGTCAACTAAATCAAAAAACGTTTTTCATAATTAATTAATTTAAAACTCCAAAAAAATAATAATTAATTAATCCGAAACTTCAATAATTCACAATAAATAGCTCTTTTGTCAGAAAATTCGAATCTCGCGACTTTTTATAGGAAATTCAATTCTCTACAACTTTACTGAAGAAAGTTTTTCCAAATTCAAAACAGAAATTGACCGAAATTCACATACAGACGATTTTACAAGCTATAATCAAATTTTAGTCAATAAATGGGGTCCACAAACATGTTTTAAACAATTTTAGTAACAAAAATACTCTTCCTTCTCATATACTCATATATCCCACATTCATCGTAAAAATATCATCATTATTATATTATTAAAATATAATAATATATTTAAATAAATTATTTTATCATAAAAAGATAAACTATTAATTTTCAACAATTGTCACATTAAAAATTGTCTCCATCTATATCCACATAAAATCAATATTTTCCTCATCATATAAATCAATAATTAATTATTCACAAATAATATTACGTAATCACAACATCGATGTGACGCATAATTCCCAGGATAGAGGGGGCTTTCCAATAAGGATTTCTCCTTACTGGCGCGCAATTAGATGACCTAACCTCTCCTTAGACAGAACTTTCTAAACATTGCCAACAATGTTATCCAATAATATTATTCAGATAATATGAATTATTGCTCCGATAATGGAAAATACTGTGTAATGACAATTATTGAAACAACCGTAATATAAAATATCAATGCAGCAATTATTGAATCAATAAAATAAAATACTGAATAGTAATTACTGTAACAATTATTGAGTAGTGCCTTCCTATGTAAGAATCAATAATTGGTGTAATACCAAGTGCTTCGTATTTTAACCAATTTAGTATTTTAATAAAGATTAATTCAGAATAACTACGCCGTTATTATAAACAACTTATACTTGTCATTTTCTTCATCCAACCGTTTTCCGTTATGGGGCCCACACAAGGCTGCACCGTCGTACGAATATTCTCCGACAGTAAGAATATTCCATGACCAAACGAATATTTTATAACCACTTGCTTATTTAAAATATTTGTGTATTTTACCCATAACTATCCACCTTAATCAAATCAACCCTTACTATTTCAAAATAATAAATAGAGGAAATTAAATTTCATTTATTAATAATTTGGGGTCTTACATGAATGATCCTGGTGAATTGGTTAGTCTATAGTACTTTTGATCACTTCTCTTAACTCAATTGATTCCCCGTGATGAATATATACGGAGTACCCATCCACAAAGCCACGGAAAAATAAGTCGAATTTAATCTTGTTCGCTTTCTTCCAGATCAGGTTTTTACACTTGACACACGGGCATCTCATCTTTCCGTTGGGAACATCAGCATGTTCTACTGCTTTGTTCAAAAATTTAGACACCCTATCACGATAAGCTGCGACTAATCCCCTCCCATCAATAGTAATCCTACGGTACATCCAACTCCCGTAAGCTGACATCTTGAACTGAATAAACGACACCATTTAGTAGAAGGATATTCATGTATGTGGTCTATACATGAATTATATTTTCCTAGTATTTCCACTCTACAGCACATGGGTAAGGCTTATATCCCATTCCTGGATGCGTCTCCTCACTAGTGTCAATACGTTGAGCACGTTTCATCTGTTTCAAGTAAATTTCAACAACACCTCCCCATGGTCACCAAATACATGAAATAGATTAAGATAACTTAATCTAAGTATGCACTCGAAGAACATGTACAGATAACAGCCGAAAATCCCCAAAACAACAAAAACGTACCGTTACGTATTGACACCGGCCTAAGTGAGAGACATAACATCCAGTAACAGTCCCAAACGGGGGACTATTCGACATTCACTCCTACTGAGTGAATGTTAAACGTGTTTCTAACTTCCAAAATATTATTAAGCTTATTGAAGATTTTTGCAAACTAAGCAAATGCTACGTAGTTTAATAAAACTCCTACGTAGTTTAATAAAACTCCTACGTAGTTTAATAAAACTCCTACGTATACTACATGATGTGTCAAACATATTTAGTCTACTTTAATTTAGATGTGGAAAACTACATAAGTATTTACATATGCCAAGCATTTTCAATTTACTTTAGTTGTAGATGACTAAGTAAGTACTACTTAGTATTTAAAAATATTTTATTTTATTTATTTTACTTTAGTTGTAGAAGACTAAGCAAGTACTACTTAGTATTTTATTTTATTTTATTTATTTTATTTTTATTTAATTTACTTTAGTTGTAGAAGATTAAACAAGTACTACTTAGTATTTTATTTTATTTTTTTTTTTTCATTTAATTTACTTTAGTTGTAGAAGACTAAACAAATATTACTTAGTATTTTATTTTATCTTATTTATTTTTAAATTATATTATTCTATTTTAAATTATATTATATTATTTTATTTTATTTTAATTTATTATATTATATTAAATTATAGAAAATTTATTATCATGTTTTATTGTTATTTTGTATTATATTATAATATATATACAATTAATATTTTATTAAATTTAATTTAATATATTAAATTTAATAAATTAAATTTATTTTATTTTTATGTGTTATTTTCTATTTAATTTAGTTTATATTATATTATATATATTTTTATTTTTTATTAAAATTAATTTTATTTAATTTAAGTTATTAAATTTATTTTATTAAATTTATTTTTTTATTTCTTTTGTATTATATTTTATTTTTGTAAATTTAATTTAATCTATTTATTATATTATATTATATTATATTTCTTTTGTATTATTTATTTTATTTATTTTAGTTACTTAATTTCATTTTGTTTTATTTTATTAGTCAAAAACTAATTAAGTAAATGCTACTTAATTAGTTTATTTTAGTATTAAAAAAATTAAGTAACATATATAATTAAATAGTTAGTAGGGGCACAAATTTAGCAGCTGAAGAATTCTGACAGAATTTTCATGGGAAATTATGTCCGAAGTATCAAATATCACATTCCAAATTAAAGTTTCAATACACTGTTATGCAAATACATAATAATTTGTAATTGCAGAAACACTATCTCCAGCTGTAATTGCATAATGAGAAGCAAATTGAAACAATTATCAATTGATATATACACACTAACAGAAGCTGTAATATTGCACAAAATATACCCAACCGGATGTTAATTATCAATAAAATAATTTTAATCCCAAATTGCACAACAATACTTCATCATCTCAATTTGCAACAATTTCAGTAACACGAATAAGCCAAAAATTATTAAAATTCCAGCAATATCAATTATATATCTTGCTCATCATGCAATATACATTCTATGAACTATTAACCCTAACAACAATAATATTAATCCTAATTTTCAAAACTATCAGATGCTATATATTAACCCTAAAAACAAACCCACAAATTTCAGTCAAAATTAGGAATCATGTACCTTGAATTAAAGGAGCAAGAAGGAGAAATTAGCTTAATTTGAGTCTCTGATTGGTCTTTGGTGGTAGGGGTGATGACCCATGGTAGTAGGGCACCCATGGTGGTGGAGGTGGTAATGAGGGTGGAGGGGGGAAGGGGTGGGGGTACCAATACTGGCAGGGGGAGGGTGGGGGACTAGCTGTGCCGGGGGGTGCATGGGGGGACCGGTGGCAGTGGGAGGGGTCAGGGAGTGGGGGTGGGTTGATGAGAGAGAGAGAGAATAAAATTAAAAATGAAAGGAGGCGGTAGCTGGATAAGAGGCGTCTGATTTAGGGTTTATTAGTTATTTCTGACGGAATGTCCGTCAGAACTAATTCCCTTTGAATTATATTAACTTCGATAAAATATTCCGTCGGAGATAAATTTGATCCGTCCAAATTACGTTTCACGCTGGCGGAAAAGCTGGTGCCACGGCTGGAATAATACTACCGACGGAATTCCGTCGGAAACATATTAGTTTCGAGGGACTTAAATTTATTTAACAGATTATTCTGTTAGAAATAGCTTAATTACATCATAATGGATTCCGTCGAGGATAATTTCGTCGAAAATAGCCAATTTTCTTATAGTGTTTTCTGTGAATTGCTATCACGGATAATTCATCAAGGCTTGACATATATCCTGGAGGTATATCGTCTGCAACTAAGAGCAAACCAATTATGGTGGGGGAAATAAAGACCTTAATGATAGGGATCACCTGTGTCATATGTTCTGCAACGATTTTGACTCTACGGAGTTACAGTTCTAAAAGAAGTTTTCCAGATTTATTTCCTTCATTTTAATTGATTAAAATTTTATGTTTCACCAAAAAAGTTCAAGCTTTCAAATAACAATGTTAGTACATAATATGATAACTAGAAGGCTTAAATATATTTTATTACTCTAAATTATTACCATTTTTTTACTTCGATGATTCACCTTTCAATTTTATCTATTAGATAAGTAAAATATTAATTTTTCACTTTAATTCAAATTCAGTTGACACGTCAGAAATTGATGACGTGTCCCCTTGGGTGGGGCCATGTCCAGCTGATGTGTATTTAAAAAATAACATTTCCACCATTTTATTAATTTAGATTGTATAATCAAAGGTAAATTTGGCAACCTATCTTTTATTTTACATTAAAGCAAAACTCTCCTACACAATTCTTATACCAACATCTTCTTTAATCCATTGATCGACAAAATCCCCCAATCTGCAAAAATCCCCAAACTTCGATCGATAAAACCCTAGGTCTCAGAAAATCAAAATTTCTCAATGAAAAATAATGAAGAAGGATTGTGCATGATGTGTTGAATCAGTGTTGATGTTGTGCAATTGTCATCAGTTTGGAAGCTTCAACATAATAAGTGTCTCTACCACACATCTGTGTTTATGGTTTGAATATGTGTAATGTTTATATGTTTGATGTATGTGTATTATGTTTATATTGCTAAGAAAATTTAGATTCACAACTGTAAAGTATTTTTCCCATACAGTTCCCCATAGTTTTGTCTCCTAACTCATGTGATGTCCCCATTTGTTTACTTTATGTATAGTAATTGTCAAATATTTTTTTTGATATATATTCCTTTTTAATGCATAAATAGATGTCATTACTTTAAGATTTCATAATGGTGGTAAACTAGTACATAATGGTGATATAGTTGATTATGTTGGAGCCATTGTTAGTGAATTGCTTAAATATGATCTTGATTATATAATTGGGCCTAAGATTATTGATTATGATTCAACAACACTTGGAAACAAGAATGTGAAAAATGTATATTTTCTTATCCCTAGACTAAGTTTAGAAGAAGGGCTTAGGGCAGTAGATTATGATAAAAGAGTTATTAAAATGTGTGAATATGCTAATAGGAACCCTGTTGCTGAGATTCACTCATACCATGATAAAATAGTAAGTATTGATGAGAATATGGATGATGAATGTGAGACCCCAAATTTTATGAATAAAGATTTAAATTTCTCGAAATATTTTTTTGAATATTATGGTGTGTATTTGATATAATGTTATAGTTGTGGGTAATATTTATAAATTTTGCAAAGTAAGCAAGTTGTTATAAAATATTCGTTTGGTCGGGGAATATTCTTTTTGTTGGGAATATCCGTACGATGACATAATCATTGGTGGACCCCACAACGGAAGTATTGTCGTATTTAGAAAATGACAAAATTATCTTTTTATAAAAATAACGGCGAAAGAGTTACCGTTAAAACTGTTGAACTACCCTTAGTAAAAAAATAAAGATGTCTGGCGTGGTTGCATAGTAGCACACGATATTGATTATTGATGCATACGTGAGAAGTCACTCAGTTATACACAATTATTGCTATAGTAATTGTTGCATCACATCTCTCATATTATTGATTCAATTATTGTCACAATATTATCTGCATAATATGTTATATTATTAAATCAATAATTGAGACGACAAACTTATTAATATTATTAAATTGCAATATTGACAATGTCTAGAAGTTCTGTCAAGGAGAGGTTAGATAATCTAATTGCGCGCCAATAGGGAGAAATTCTTATTGGAAAGCCCCCTTTTTCCTGGGAACGACCTGATTGTTAAATATTGTGAGTTATAATACTAATGATGAATAAGTTGTGTTGATTAAAGAAAAATGATTTGTGGTAAATATTTATTCAATTTTTGATATAAATATAGGGGTTTGTTATGAGGCGTTTGTTATAAGCTTGGCTTATTATTCCATGAGGTGATGTGTTAATTTTTTAGACAGTTGGTTGAAGTTTTATTAGTAAATCAATATGGATCGCTGATTTAAAGTTTTAATAGTGAATCAATATGGACCATTGCTTTAAGTTTTAATAGTGAATCAGTATGGACCGTTGCTTTAAGTTTTAATAGTAAATCAATATGGACCGTCCGTTTAAAAGTAAATCAATCTAGGCCGTTCATGAAATAGTTACTATTCAGTTCATTCTCCTATAAATAGAAGCTCATTCCTTCATTATTTCTTATGAATTCACTGAAACTCTAGAGAGAGAAATTATAGAGATAAAGAAGAAAAGTTTCTGCTACTTCACTACTCCAGTATCCAATTTTCTTCTAAGGTAAGGGGTATTATTCTTTCGTATTCATGAAGAGAGTTATTTTCTTTCAATACTCATAAGGGTTGTTATTCCATTCTTTATTATTATGTTGGAATAACCTATCTATGCGAAGTACTACATATATGGTGAAATTCTTCTGTTATTCCATTCTTTATGATTCTATTGGAATAACTTGTCTGTGCGGTCTATCGCATGCCTGGTGAATTATGTTGTTATTCCATTCTTTATTATTCTGTTGGAATATCCTATCTGTGGGGATTACGCATGACCTGGTTCCATTCCTTATTATTCTATTGGAATATCCTCGTCTGTATGCGGACACGCATTTGACACGGTTCCATTCTTTATTATTCTGTAAGAATAAACTGTCTGTGCGGTCTATCGCATGCATGGTGAATTCTTCTGTTATTCCATTCTTTATTATTCTATTGGAATAACTTTTCTATGTAGATTACCGCATGCATGGTGAATGATCCTTCGTATTCATTCCTTATTAAATTGTGGAAATGATCTGTCGACGTGGATTACCGTATGGCGGGCGTAAATCCATTTGTAGTTTCATATATTGTATTACACTCAGTTGGTTAAAGTTTTGGATTTTATACTCTATAAAATTAGTGGAATATCCTTGATATTTGTGCTTCATCCAGTATCTTTTCATGGAAATATTCTTCTGAGCATTCTTGAATTTTACTCCACAAAGCAGTATCATGTTGAAAAATTGGACGTTATTGATTCCTGGATAAATTAAATTATAAATCTTTAAAATTTATCCTTGAACTTGTTTTATTGAATTGTTATGTCATTGTCATCATCCTTATGCTTATATTGTGATGAAAGTCATATTTGACTTACGTACATAGATGGACTTGGTATGATTATGACCAGGGATTATTCGGTATAATCATGACTGTAATGTAACGAATGATGTGGTAAAAGTCCTCATTGGCCTGTAGTTCATTGGTGGACAGTTGTTGGTATGATTATGACCATGGATTATTCGGTATAATCATGACCATTGATGATTACATGAATATCCTTGGCTGTGGTGTAGGGATGATTCGATTTTATTTATTAAGCTGAGTCTCAACAATAAAGTTAATGAAAAACTTTTTAAATCATAGAAGATAGTAGATTTTATGCTCTACTTGACTCTTCTAATGGATTGTTTATTCCGCTGCAGTTTTTGATCTAAAACTTGTTATCTATTATTTTCTATCAGTTGTTATACTGTTGAAGGCTAAGGATAATTTATTCTGCATTATCTTAGTCATAATATTTCTTATTGGTCTTGTTGAGCTCACCCATTTCTTTCACTGTTCTCTTCAGGAAATGAGAATATAACTGGGACTGGTCAGGGAATGAATTGACGGTCCAAATGGTTGCATTAGTAGTCCTCACTATCCTGTGAAATAGTGTGATAATATTTGTAATAAGATTGAATTTGAGTGTGGATATTGTCTAGATGACACTATTTGTATTAAAACTCATAGCATATGTTTTGTCGTATCTTACACGACAGTTGTATAATTAAGTTTGTATTTGAATTTTGTACCATGTATCTGGCGACTCAAGATGGGTGATGTATACCTGTTTTGGGGGCGTCGCAGTTGGTATCAAAGCTTAGGGATATGACCCCTGGCTGAGATGTGAGATAAGAACTAGGAGGGGAGAGACGGGGAATTCCTTCGCTAGTATGACCTACCTAAGTATATTTGGTATTTAATTGGTCGGTCAAAGTATATGGATAATATGTGATATGTTAATTAACCCTTGTTTTGTGGCAGTATTTGAAAATGGCATCCAAAAATGTTGAGAATAACAATGGAGCATAGGAGACCGTTGAATAACCACAGATTAATACCCAGGATATTGTGCAACAGGAAGACAATAATCCTCATGTAAAAAATAACACCGATGAAATAGTGAACGATGGGATGTTCAGAGGCTTTATGCAGTTCATGCAACATCAGGCGAGAGCGGCTCCTGTCCAAAATGTATGTGGAAACACTGACAAATCTCAGACGGTCACCGCTAAGCAGTTCAAGGAGCTGGGACCACCGGAGTTTTTTGGAGAGCCAAAACCATTTAAGGCAGAGACGTGGATAAAGCAGATCAACAAGATATTTGATGTCTTATGATGCTTCAAGGAGAAAAAGGTTCCCTTTGCCACCTTCATGTCATGACTGGCATGCGGATTCTTCGTGGGAATCAGTAAAAGCGTACTCAACTCGCTTGATCAAGATGTCTTGGGAGAAGTTCTAAGAATCGCTTCAACGACAAGTACTTTCCCGAAAGTATTCGTCACATGAAGGAGGTGGAGTTTATCAAGTTGGAGCAAAATAATATGAGCGTATCGCAGTACGAGGCTAAGTTTGTGGAGTTATCCCGGTTTGCATCCCATTTGGTCGATAATGAGGAGCGAATGACGCGAATGTTTCTAAGAGGTTTGAAACTTGAAATACGTCAATATCTCATGTCTCACAAATTGTGTTTGTATTCAGATATGGTGAATAGGGCTCAGTTATTGGAGTGCAATAATGAGCCAGCCCAACCAAATGATAATGAGGAACAACACGATAATAATCGTACCAGTGGTAACGGTCGTTGGAACAATGATAACCATCGTGGAGGAAATTATCATACCAGAAATGGTAACCACTTCGGTGGTAATCATGGCCAAGATAATAGAAGTGAAAATTTTAAGAAGAGAAGGTTCAACAATGATGGAAAGACAGCAGCACCAATACCTGTTGTTAAGGAATGAGAACGACCACCAGTTAGATGCTACAGATGCAGAGAGGAGGGACACATAAGCCAAAACTGTTCACAGCCTTCCAAGATATGTTTTAGTTGTGGAAAAGACGGTCACATAGCCCGATTTTGTCCTGTAGCAAAATCAAGTCCAAATTGGGACGGTGGTACCAAAAGCGGATACTGGACAAAACAAAGCTCTGGTGGTTTCGGGAAGAGCATTTTTGTGACTTCTCAAAAAGTGAGTAACCCGAACGAAGTTAGTACGGATTAGTTAATTATAAATTTTTGCAAAGTCTATACCTTATTAGATACTGGTTCTACCCATTCTTTTATCTCTCTTGCTTGCGCTCAACGTTTAAATTTGACTTTGGAGAAATTAGACTTTGACTTATTGGTTGAAACTTCGTTAGGAGAAACCTTCGTTACACCTACTGTTTATAAATCTTGTTTGATTCAAATCGACACTTTCACGTTACCTGTCGATCTTATCTCTTTGAAAATACTTGCCTTTGATGTGATTTTAGGAATCGATTGGTTAACTACTCATCATGATTTTCGTAAGGTTATTAGCTTTCATATTCCTAACCAAGCTATTATGCGAATTCAAGCAACCAAACCGCTAAAGTCAATCATTGTCATATCAAGCCATAAGTAAAGAGTCGTGAGCCTTTTGTTGTTGACTTCCTTATGTGGAATGCACCAAAGCCAGACTTTCTGTAGGCGACATCGTGAATGACGATGGCAAGTTGATAGGTATCAATGTGACGTGTTATCCAAGTCTTGGATGAGAGTCACAGTTTTGAATGATATTTCTATTGTTAATAAATTTCTTGACGTATTCTTGAAGACTTCTTAGCCTACTCCTAGAGCGTGAAATCAAATTTTGTATTGACCCCAGTACAAAGCCCATTTTTTAAACCCTCAAATATTTCTTCAACTAAAATGAACGTAACATGCGCCAAAGATGTTGGCTCGAGCTGTTGAAGATTACGACCATACCATTCAATATCATCGTGGAAGAGCGAACATGGTAGCTGACGCGTTGAGTAGAAGATCGTATGCGTTAACGAGTGCGATGTTGTTAACACAAAAACCCATTTCGTATATCTTACAAATGATGGAGATAGAGTTAAAGACTCTAGGGACCCACGTGATGATGTTAAATATACGATTAGAATCGACTTTAATCGATAACGTTAAATTCGCTCAAGCTACACTCCCGAAGCTGATAAATACGAAGAAGAAGGTTCAAGAAGGCGTTATTCTAGAAGTAAGATTCGATGAAGAGAGGAAATCTCAACCCTCAATTTTATTGGTCCATTTGAAATACTCGATCGAGTAGGAACTGTGGCCTATAGACTCGTTTTACCGCCAAGTATGTCGCGTGTTCATAACGTTTTTCACGTATCGATGTTACGTAATTATGTGGACGACCTGAACCACATTATTGAATTAAAACTAGATGAGATAGCAGAAGATTTAATGTATGAGGAGATACATGTTAAAATCTTGGATAAGAGAGATCATATTCAACACTTAAAGGTTATACCTCAAGAGTTAGAATCTAAAATGAAGTCAATGTATCTTCATCTCTTCGGCATACCAGGTACGTACGTAAATTTCGAGGGCGAAATTTCATAAGGAGGGGAGATTGCGAGACCCCAAATTTTATGAATAAAGATTTAAATTTCTCGAAATATTTTTTTGAATATTATAGTGTGGATTTGATATAATGTTATAGTTGTGGGTAATATTTATAAATTTTACAAAGTAAGCAAGTTGTTATAAAATATTCGTTTGGTCGGGGAATATTCTTTTTATCGGGAATATCCGTACGATGACACAATCATTGGTGGACCCCACAACGGAAGTATTGTCGTATTTAGAAAATGACAAAATTATCTTTTTATTAAAATAACGGCGAAAGAGTTACCGTTAAAACTGTTGAACTACCCGGTAGTAAAAGTACAGTAATACGTGTGGTTGCATAGTAGCACACGATATTGGTTATTGATGCTTACGTGAGAAGTCACTCAGTTATACTCAATTATTGGTATAGTAATTATTGCATCATATCTCTCATATTATTGATTCAATTATTATCACAGTATTATCTGCATAATATGTTATATTATTAAATCAATAATTGAGATGACAAAGTTATTAATATTATTAAATTGCAATATTGACAATGTCTAGAAGTTCTGTCAAGAAGAGGTTAGATAATCTAATTACGCGCCAATAGGGAGAAACCCTTATCGGAAAGCTCCCTCTTTCTTGGGAACGACCTGGTTATTAAATATTGTGAGTTATAATATTAATGATGAATAAGTTGTATTGATTAAAGATAAATTATTTGTGGTAAATATTTATTCAATTTTTGATATAAATATAGGGGTTTGTTATGAGGCGTTTGTTATAAGCTTGGCTTATTATTCCATGAGGAGATGTGCTAATTTTTCAGATAGTTAGTTGAAGTTTTAATAGTAAATCAATATGGATTATTGATTTAAAGTTTTAATAGTAAATCAATATGGATCGCTAGTTTAAAGTTTTAATAGTGAATCTATATGGACCGTTGCTTTAAGTTTTAATAGTGAATCAGTATGGACTGTTGCTTTAAGTTTTAGTAGTAAATCAATATGGACCGTCCGTTTAAAAGTAAATTAATCTGGACCGTTCATGAATTAGTTACTATTCAGTCCATTCTCCTATAAATAGAAGCTCATTCCTTCATTATTTCTTATGAATTCACTGAAACTCTAGAGAGAGAAACTATAGAGAGAAAAATAAAAGTTTTCGCTTACTTCACTACTCCAGTATCCAAATTATCTTCTAAGGTAAGGGTATTATTCTTTCATATTCATGAAGAGAGTTATTTTCTTTCAATACTCGTAAGGGTTGTTATTCCATTCTTTATTATTATGTTGGAATAACCTGTCTATGCGAAGTACCACATACATGGTGAAATTCTTCTGTTATTCCATTCTTTATTATTCTGTTGGAATAACCTGTCGGTGCGGTGTATCGCATGCCTGGTGAATTCTTTTGTTATTCTATTATTTATTATTCTATTGGAATAACCTGTTTGTGCGGTTTATCGCATGCCTGATGAATTATGTTGTTATTCCCTTCTTTATTATTCTGTTGGAATATCCTGTATATGCGGATTACGCATGACCTCGTTCCATTCTTTATTATTCTGTTGGAATATCTTGTTTGTGCAGATTACACATGACCTGGTTCCATTCTTTATTATTCTATTGGAATAACCTGTCTATGTGGATTACCGCATGCATGGTGAATGATCCTTCGTATTCATTCTTTATTAAATTTTGAAAATGATCTGTCTACGTGGATTACCGCTTGGCGGACGAAAATCCATTTGTAGTTTCATATATTGTATTACACTCAGTTGGTTAAAGTTTTGGCTTTTATACTCCATGAAATTAGTGGAATATCCTTGATATTTGCGTTTCATCCAGTATCTTTTCATGGAAATATTCTTCTGAGCATTCTTGAATTTTACTTCACAAAGCAGTATCATGTTAACAAATTAGACGTTATAGATTCCTGGATAAATTAAATTATAAATCCTTAAAATTTATCCTTGAACTTGTTTTATTGAATTATTATGTCATTGTTGTAACGCCCCGAAATCCGGTCTATTTTCACATCTAGATTCCATACGTCACGATCTCATCTTCTTCAAACATACATCATTATATAGCTAAATATAACAACATACATCCTCAAAACCCAGGTTCTAAAACCTTAAAACCCCTTTCATTACAAATAATGATAATTACATTATTTCTTACATCTTGTACAAGTGACTTTTATCCACCACCAAGGATACATAATCATTCATTAAACTATTCTATAGTTTAATTCTATCATTTTATATTACAAGTCTTCGCTTGATCTTCACGCTCATTCAAATAATGAACGGTACTTCTTCTGGATAACAATCAGCTTGATCTTTATGGGATCCTTAAGTTCTTTCTAACATTGTTCGCTGAAAATGTTTTATTTAAAGCAAGTGTGAGCATTCAATTGCCCAGCAAGTTATAGCAGTTGAACAAACAACTTCAAGTATTTAAACATCATTTTAAGACCTCAATAACCGAACAAAGGTTATTAAGAAGCTTGAATAATAGGAATAATCTCGATTCCTATCATTTTAAAACATTAGTCACATTCACTTTGAAATATTTTCATTCTCTATTTCTTTCATACACATTCTGTCTGGCTAGAATCAATAGCACAGACTTATCAATAACGGTTGATGTATAAACAGAACATTCTCATATTGAACAGTTCAATCACAGAACAGTTTACAACATAGAAACACCGAAGTGTTCAAATTGTGGCACAAGCCCTCATACATTCTACCACCTTGTACAAATATCACACATTCACACATAGACAAGACTTCTCAAGTTCAACATTTGAGAAGTTTTAGAAACTAGCATTCATTTAAAAGATGAATGAAGTTAGGAAACTTGCCTTACACACAGCTACAACTTATTGTTTACGCTGAACTGCTCATTCCAATTCCTATGTAGCACATAAGGAAATAACACATACACCAATTAGTCATATACTTACCTTTATGTATTGGTTTACTTAACTTTACTTCTTAGGGTTCGCGTTCTTGAAATCTAAATCTACGCGACCAACTTTCATTACCGATTTACAGCTTCATGACATACGGAGATGTCTTACTCAATACGTTCATCATCTTTGATGATTTATATTCTTATCTTCTTCTTATAACTTTTCTAGGACTCAGCACATATCGTGTCTCTGCTAGCAGTCCATATGGTACTCTGAGTGGTTTCCCACAAACAACGGTTGCCAGTTTTGTATATACCTTCGTTCTCTGAAGGAATTGTTTAGCCCAGCTCCCATATGTCAACCATCAAAGGTTATAATTGTACTACAACCTAAATTTATCTTAACTTATCTGAACTATTAAACTATAATGTTCGTTAAGTCCATTTCATATTCCTTATGGCTTTTCTCGCAACTAAATGCCATACCTCAGATTCATTCTTTATCGATAAGTCATACAATCTTTGGTATACTCGTAATCGATCATTCAATATTCATTTTACGCATTTATAGCATCAATCATTTTACGTTACCTTATTCTTATCTTACAACGTCCGGTTCATTCGACTCGGAAAGTCATCCAAGTTATAAACATTAACTCGACTTCTTTACGTTATACGTATTTATCTTTAATTCAGCTTCTTCACCGTTCACAGGTTTAATCAATGATCTTTATTAACTTATAGTCAAACCATACACGGGGTGTAGGTTCTACCCGTTTAATATTCGCGTACACTTAACCTTTACGTCGGTTCAAGTGTTCAACGCTTACATTTCATTAAAACATTCTCATCCGACTCACATTCGGCTTTCGTTAATGTTATTACCGTTTGCTATGGCTTTCTTGATAATTCATATCTTACTTACTACCTTCATCAACGTCTAAGTTATACAACCAATGTAAACCTAGAACGTTCGCTTGACATGAATACGAAAAAAGGGTTGATAAAATCAATTAGACTAGGATTTCACTCATTTTTTTCTTCGTTCTTCCTGAAAAAAAAAGAAAAAATCATTTCTTCTCATAACTCAAGTTGGATAATTCTCAAATAGCTCAAAAGAAAATCAAATCTTTAAGCAATTTATTTCATTTATTGAATGGTCTTTAACCCCCCTTTTGTTTGTCTCGTTTAAAATACAATCATCTCATGAGAATCGTTTACATATTCAACATTTACGTTGTTCACCCCTTAATTTCACATTCAACCTTTACTCAAGGTTTTAATTACTTTAATTCATTACTATCATCTGAACCCCATGTTCATTATTCTTTCTTAATGTCAAAGCCATACGGTTCATTGTATGCTAAGACCGATTGTTCATCGCAACAGCGTTGCGTTCACAGCGTCTATACGCTTTACATTCATCTCGCATTACCATGACATAACATTGAAATGTTATTCATTACCCTCATCACTTAACGTCTAAGGAACCACAATAGTAGTAATTCCCCACGTTCGTTTATCGCAACTACGGTCCCCGAACATCGGTTCCATAACCCGTGTCTACAATCTTTTTCTTTTAATCTCGTTTAATCTTTCCGTTCAACCTTCATTAAAGGTTTAATACATTTAATTAAGTGTTACATTTGTTGAACTAAATGTTTAAGTTCCTTTCTTTCACATCCCCCAGTAATTGAGCAGTAGAAATCTCATTTCTGGGCATTGCTCTGCACCTGCGCTGCGGCTCCATGGCCCTTCCTTTACCTCGTACTGCAGTTGTTACCTCTCTGATGTCAAGCTGAGGTCAAGGCCATGCAGCACCACTACCTTCACTATCTCTCGTCTTTGTGGCACCACTCAAAGAAGAGAATCGATGGCTCCGAGCCTCATGATTGCAATGTCTTGGGCCCCCAAGCACGACGATTTGCGCCATGACGCCGAAAGCATGAAACCTAGAAAAATTTTCTAAGTCTTTTACAAGCTTGAGACGCTGACTTTGAAATCTTATATCTTTTCCGTTATAACTCGAAACGAGGTCGTTCCAAAGCTATTTTCTTCCTTATCTTACATACTTCGATTACCCATGGACAGAACTTTATTCTGAATCCGTTAACATACCATTAAATTGGCTTAATCTTCGCTCTTCTTTTATTTTACGTTTTTAACGTTCTTCGTTCTTTCGTCTGTAATTCGGTCATCCGAACTCAGAACTCGTTCTTTCTTGAGTCTATGACTCACGTTTTATATGTTCTCTTACATTATTATAAAACCCTACATGTTTGGGTTCATTTACGAACTTTCTAATTCCTGTTCTTCTTTTACAAAATTTTCGCCACAACTTCGTTATAGCTCAATTTTAATCCGTTCCTCATGAACGTTTTTAATGTTCCTAACCAAGAAATAAGCAACTAACTTATACACGATGGTTTTAAACATGTCCATCAATAACAATTATCCTACGATGGTTTTAAATTTGTCCATCAACAACGTTCTTCGCGTTCTTCATTCGTTCTTTATTTTTAATCGATATTTTGATTATGATTTTACTTTTTCTTGGAATTTGATGTTATAGAACACCATTCCTTACTTAATTGACCTACTCATTCATAAGATTCATTCGGATTGCTCAAAATCCTTACGAATCTTACACTTCCTTAAGAAATTTATAAACTAAATTTCTAATTTCTTATTTCTTCATTTTCTTATGATTTTAACCATATGAAATCATTTCTAACATCTTTTACTTCCTATTCTTGTTAAGCTATGTTTTTAACATATAAAGCTTAAATTTTTTTTTTTTTATAGAAAACTAGGTTTCGAATTACCTTTTTTCTTTAATCTCATTCATGCCGACAAAAAGCGTAATTCTCAGGCAAGCTTTTCCTCTTCATTTTCCTCTCTTCCCCCATCTGAACTCTCTCTCTCTCTCTCAAAGTTGTAGGATTTGTCAAACTACCAAAATAATGAAGTTAGCTTTCTATTTATATATTTTCAAGGCTAGGGTATTTTAGTCATTTCGCCCCCCTTAACCTCCTTACTATTCAAAGCTTAAGGACCAAGTTTACTTAGCCCCCACACTTACTTAGCCATTAAGTCTTCTTAGCCATTAAGTTTACTTAACTCTTAAGTTTACTTACTCATTAAGTAACTTATCCTTACTATTCCACCTCCTTACTATTCACGTAGCTTCCCTTGGAAGCTTCGTGGTTTCATCTTTCGGGTTTCGTCTGACAGTTTTAAAAACTGCGATTCTCAGAATCCAAATATTTTTGGATATTTCATCTTTCCTTTACCGATTAACTTTTACGTATTCTTCGGATTTCAAAAAAACTGAAAAATACTATTTCACGATAAGCATTTTCCTTCATGTTTTCCCCTAACGTAGCTAAACGAGTGAAAAGTACATAACAATACTTTTCGTTGTTTTTATTTTATTCGATTTCTGAACATTTTTCAAGAAAAACTTTATTGGCTTACTTAACTTTTCACGATATATTATCGTCAAATCTTTCGACGGAATGTCATTTTGACATACCGAACTCTCGAAAAGGCTTAGGTTATTAAAACCCTAACCCTTAGGGTTTCATCAGATGAATAGTGCCTATTTCGTCTTTTCCCCCAAAAATATTTTGTTCCCGGAAAATTTTTATTTTTTTCTTGAAAATTCTTACTCGTCCAGTCTAGCTCGTAGCCAGAATCCTCCCGATTTATAATCATTCTAGGTTATAGAACAATTAATAAACACATAGCACATAATAGTATTAATAAAATTCATTTTATTAATAACTAATTCTTTAAATCTTAAATTCAGGACAATCCGATTTTACTCGGGTTGTCACATTTCCCTCCTTATATAAATTTCGTCCTCGGAATTTCTTAAAATTACACCCATACCCGGGTGCCTACAACCTTTAGCAAAGGTTTTAATCTCAATTCATCCTTCTCACAAGGATTATCTATTGACATAATCGTCATTAGTTAACCTCACGCTTAACTATACTTTCAATCCTTCGGGTCCTCACATTCACCCCTTCTTCACAGAATTTCGTCCTCAAAATTTTAGCTTACCCTTCTTCTCAACTTCTCTTCACAGAAGTTCTTATCTTTCATACATTCCCTACCCTTCATAACTTATCAAGAATCATGAAGTGAAAGGAATAAATAGGAATATAAAGATTCCTTTAAAATATTTCATTCTTTTGCTGAGGGGTTAAATTGACCATGAACTTTTACTAGGTTAAACAACATTTCATCGTAAACCATTCTTTCACGGTCAGTTTACAATCATAAAGAAGGTAAACTACATCTTCCATACGTAGGTGATCATCCTATCGTATAACCCCATTTCAGGGTATGTTCTCCTCAGACTTAATCATTAGATTCCGCACCAAAACAATTTGGTTCGGCATAACTCTTCAAAGAAAGTTCGATTTTTCTTTTAAACATTTGTCTAGCCGAATCAAGTAGCTTAGACCATGCCAATAAATTGGACATCAACTTGAAACATTCATCTAGTCAAATCAATTGACATCGACTACTTCTTTAAATTCTTTTCACAATACATCAAAACGTTTTATAACGTCATGATACCGTACTTTTTGTTGAGGATTTCGTCAGTTTATGACTTCATCATTATGAATCATACCATAGTGGTTTGTTGATCCTAAGATCAAATCCAACACCAGGTTCAATTGCATTAATAACTCCATCCTTTTACAATCCTTGCATCAAATGCACTAATGATATAAAATTCATTTTGATATTTTAAATCAATTTCTGTCTAGCCGAAACAATTAGCATAGACATACCAAGAATAGTTCTTTTAAAATCCATTGGTTCCAAAAGTTGAACCAATTCTTTCATTTTCAAAACTTCGAAATCTAGCATAGCTAGATGACTTGGAATATCCTATTCTCCATCTTCCTTCATTGTCTTACTTGCGACAATACTTAATCTTCTCGAGCACCTTCAATGCTAATTCTACTGAAAATAACTCATTTTCAGTCTACACACTCCTATACCTTAGCACAGTCCATCAACTTACCACACATTATGAGTTCAGGAACTTGCCATAATATTATGAGTTTAAGAATTATCCCAGACAGACCATAGGCGTCCATTCGCTGAGACGTTCGAAAACATACCACATTATTATGAGTCACGAACTTACCATAAGTATGAGTTTCAAGAACTCGCACCTACCTTATTGTTCTCTACTTATCAAGTATATACATAAGAAAAGATTCACATTCTCGTCATATACATCTTGATAGTGCAACCAATTTCAATGATTATCATTGTAATAAACTGAGTGGTTGTTACACCCAGCACAAACCTCTGCCCATACAAAATTTCATACAACTCAGCTATCACATGAGTCCTCAATTGAAATTTTACAACTTCTAAATTTCTCTTTACTTAATACGAATTTTCTTTAATTCGTAAGTTATCCTTTACAACTCTATCTCGAAGTTCTTCTTCCGTGATTTACTTCAGAGTACCATTCATTCAAAGCATTAGCTATGAATCATTCATCGTTTAACAGCTCATCTGTTACTACGATTTACTATGATCACGTGGTGATCTCATTATCCTTCTCTCTACGATTATAGTCTTAGGTACTCATACCTAAGATTTATAACCTATCAGCTCTGATACCAACCTGTAACACCCCGAAATCCGGTCTATTTTCACATCCAGATTCCATACGTCACGATCTCATCTTCTTCAAACATACATCATTATATAGCTAAATATAACAACATACATCCTCAAAACCCAGGTTCTAAAACCTTAAAACCCCTTTCATTACAAATAATGATAATTACATTATTTCTTACATCTTGTACAAGTGACTTTTATCCGCCACCAAGGATACATAATCATTCATTAAACTATTCTATAGTTTAATTCTATCATTTTATATTACAAGTCTTCGCTTGATCTTCACGCTCATTCAAACAATGAACGGTACTTCTTCTGGATAACAATCAGCTTGATCTTTATGGGATCCTTAAGTTCTTTCTAACATTATTCGCTGAAAATGTTTTATTTAAAGCAAGTGTGAGCATTCAATTGCCCAGCAAGTTATAGCAGTTGAACAACCAACTTCAAGTATTTAAACATCATTTTAAGACCTCAATAACCGAACAAAGGTTATTAAGAAGCTTGAATAATAGGAATAATCTCGATTCCTATCATTTTAAAACATTAGTCACATTTACTTTGAAATATTTTCATTCTCTATTTCTTTCATATACATTCTCGTCGGCTAGAATCAATAGCATGAGACTTATCAATAACGGTTGATGTATAAATGTAACATTCTCATATTGAGCAGTTCAATCACAGAACAGTTTACAACATAGAAACACCGAAGTGTTCAAATTGTGGCACAAGCCCTCATACATTCTACCACCTTGTACAAATATCACACATTCACACATAGACAAGACTTCTCAAGTTCAACATTTGAGAAGTTTTAGAAACTAGCATTCATTTAAAAGATGAATGAAGTTAGAAACTCGCTTTACACACATGCCTACAACTTATTGTTTTTATTTGAATCGCTCATTCCAATTCCTATGTAGCACATAAGGAAATAACATATACACCAATTAGTCATATACTTACCTTTATGTATTGGTTTACTTAACTTTACTTCTTAGGGTTCGCGTTCTTGAAATCTAAATCTACGCGACCAACTTTCATTACCAGTTTACAGCTTCATGACATACGGAGATGTCTTACTCAATACGTTCATCATCTTTGATGATTTATATTCTTATCTTCTTCTTATAACTTTTCTAGGACTCAGCACATATCGTGTCTCTGCTAGCAGTCCATATGGTACTCTGAGTGGTTTCCCACAAATAACCAACAAACAAGTTCCCATCTCATCTACACTGCCCATAACAATGAGTTAGATCGGTTGCCAGTTTTGTATATACCTTCGCTCTCTGAAGGAATTGTTTAGCCCATCTCCTATATGTCAACCATCAAAGGTTATAATTGTACTACAACCTAAATTTATCTTAACTTATCTGAACTATTAAACTATAATGTTTGTTAAGTCCATTTCATATTCCTTATGGCTTTCTGGCAACTAAATGCCATACCTCAGGATTCATTCTTTATCGTATAAGTCATACAATCTTTGGTATACTCGTAAGCGATCATTCAATATTCATTTTACGCATTTATAGCATCAATCATTTTACGTTACCTTATTCTTATCTTACAACGTCCGGTTCATTCGACTCGGAAAGTCATCCAAGTTATAAACATTAACTCAGCTTCTTTACGTTATACGTATTTATCTTTAATTCAGCTTCTTCACCGTTCACAGGTTTAATCAATGATCTTTATTAACTTATAGTCAAACCATACACGGGGTGTAGGTTCTACCCATTTAATATTCGCGTACACTTAACCTTTACGTCGGTTCAAGTGTTCAACGCTTACATTTCATTAAAACATTCTCATCCGACTCACATTCGGCTTTCGTTAATGTTATTACCGTTTGCTATGGCTTTCTTGATAATTCATATCTTACTTACTACCTTCATCAACGTCTAAGTTATACAACCAATGTAAACCTAGAACGTTCGCTTGACATGAATACAATTCATGAGAATCGTTTACATATTCAACATTTACGTTGTTCACCCCTTAATCTCACATTCAACCTTTACTCAAGGTTTTAATTACTTTAATTCATTACTATCATTTGAACCCCATGTTCATTATTCTTTCTTAATGTCAAAGCCATACGGTTCATTATATGCTAAAACCGATCGTTCATCGCAACAGCGTTGCGGTCACAGCGTCTATACGCTTTACATTCATCTCGCATTACCATGACATAACATCAAAATGTTATTCATTACCCTCGTCACTTAACGTCTAAGGAATCACAATCGTAGTAATTCTCGACGTTCATTTATCGCGACTACGGTCCCCAAACATTGGTTCCGTAACCCGTGTCTACAATCTTTGTCTTTTAATCTCGTTTAATCTTTCCGTTCAACCTTCATTAAAGGTTTAATTCACTTAATTAAGTGTTATATTTGTTGAACTAAATGTTCAAATTTCTTTCTTGCACATCCCCCCAGTAATTAAGCAGTAAAAATCTCATTTCTGGGCATTGCTTCTGCACCGGTGCCAAGCGCTACTGTTGCCCTTCCTACCTCACCTCACATCGCAGTATACCACTCTGCAGTTGTCAAATCGCCATAATTTGGTCACACGCCACACCCTTTATTGCTCTCTTCATGTCACGGCAGTGCCACTCAAAGAAGAGTGATGGTTTCGCCTCACGTCATGCAAGTGTTTACTTCTCAAGGGGACTCGCCATCGGGTAAGTATGAAACCTAGAAAAATTTTCTAAGTCTTTTACAAGCTTGAGACGCTGAATTCCAAATCTCATATCTTATTCGTTATAACTTAGAACGAGGTCGTTCTAAAGCCATTTTCTTCCTTATCTTATGTACTTCGATTACCCATGTACAGAACTTCATTCTGAATCCGTTAACATGCCATTCAATTGGCTTAATCTTCGCTCTTTGTTCGTTTTATGTTTTTAACATTCTTCGTTCTTTCGTCCTTAATTCGATCATCTGAACTCGGAACTCATTCGTTCTTGAGTCTACGACTCACGTTTTATACGTTTGGGTTCATTTACGAACTTTCTAATTTCCGTTCTTCTTTTACGAAATTTTCGCCACAACTTCATTATAGCTCAATTTTAATCCATTCCTCATGAATGTTTTTAACGTTCCTAACCAAGCAATAAGCAACTAACTTATACACGATGGTTTTAAACTTGTCCATCAACAACAATTATCCTACGATGGTTTTAAATTTGTCCATCAACAACGTTCTTCGCGTTCTTCATTCGTTCTTCATTTTTAATCGATATTTTGATTACGATTTTACTTTTTCTTGGAATTTGATGTTATAGAACACCATTCCTTCCTTAATTGACCTACTCATTCATAAGATTCATTCGGATCGCTCAAAATCCTTACGAATCTTACACTTCCTTAATAAATTTATAAACTAAATTTCTAATTTCTTATTTCTTCATTTTCTTATGATTTCAACCATATGAAATCATTTCTAACATCTTTTACTTCCTATTCTCATTAAGCTATGTTTTTATCATATAAAGCTTAAGGAAAATTTATAGAAGACTAGGTTTCAGATTACCTTTCTTCTTTAATCTCATTCTGTCGGACAAAGCATGCACTTGGGCAAGCTTTTCCTCTCTTCCCCCATCCGAACTCTCTCTCTCTCTCTCAAAGTTGTAGGATTTTTCAAATTCCCAAAACAATAAAGTTAGCTTTCTATTTATAGATTTTTAAGGCTAGGGTATTTTAGTCCTTTCGCCCTCCTTTAACCTCCTTACTATTCAAAGCTTAAGGACCAAGTTTACTTAGCCCCCATACATACTTAGCCATTAAGTCTTCTTAGCCATTAAGTTTACTTAACTCTTAAGTTTACTTACTCATTAAGTAACTTATCCTTACTATTCCACCTCCTTACTATTCACGTAGCTTCCCTTGGAAGCTTCGTGGTTTCATCTTTCGGGTTTCATCCGACAGTTTTAAAAACTGCGATTCTCGGAATCCAAATATTTTTAGATATTTCGTCTTTCCTTTACCGATTAACTTTAACGTATTCTTCGGATTTTCGAAAAACTGAAAAACACTTTTCCACGATAAGCATTTTCCTTCACGTTTTCCCCTAACGTAGCTAAACGAGTGAAAAGTACATAACAATACTTTTCGTCATTTTTATTTTATCCGATTTCTGCACATTTTTTGAGAAAATTTTTATCGGCTTACTTAACTTTTCACGATATATTATCGTCAAATCTTTCGACGGAATATTATTTTGATATACCGAACTCTCGGAAAGGCTTAGGTTATTCAAACCCTAATCCTTAGGGTTTCGTCAGGTGAATAGTGCCTATTTCTTCTTTTTCCCCGAAAAAATTTTGTTCCCGAATTTTTTTTATTGTTTTCTTGAAAATTCTTACTCGTTCAATCTAGCTCGTAGCTAGAATCCTCCCGATTTATAATCATTCTAGGTTATAGAATGATTAATAAACACATAGCATAGAATAATATTAATAAAATTCATTTTATTAATAACTAATTCTTTAAATCTTAAATTCTGGACAATCCGATTTTACTCGGGTTGTCACAATTGTCATCATCCTCATGCTTATATTGTGATGAAAGTCATCTTTGGCTTACGTGCATAGATGGACTTGGTATGATTATGACCAGGGATTATTCGGTATAATCATGACCATAATGTGACGAATGATGTGGTAAAAGTCCTCATTGGCCTGTAGTTCATTGGTGGACAATTGTTGGTATTATTATGACCAGGGATTATTCAGTATAGTCATGACCATTGATGATTAAATGAATATCCTTGATCGTGGTGCATGGATGATTCAATTTTATTTATTAAGCTGTGTCTCAGCAATAAAGTTAATGAAAAACTTTTTAAATCATAGAAGGTAATAGATTTTATGCTCTACTGACTCATCTAATGGATTGCTTATTTATTCCTACCGCAGCTTTTGATCTAAAACTTGTTGTCTATTATATTCTATCGGTTGTTATAGTGTTGAAGGCTAAGGATAATTTATTCTGCATTATCTTAGTCATAATATTTCTTACTGGCCTAGTTGAGCTCACCCTTTCTTTCACTATTCTCTCTGTGAAATGAGAATATATTTGGGACCCGGGTGGGGAATGAATTGACTTTTCGGTCAGATGATTGCATTAGTAGTCCTCACTATTCTGTGAAATAATGTGATAATATTTGTAATAAGATTGAATTTGAGTGTGGATATTTTCTAGATGACAATATTTGTATTAAAACTCATAGCATATGTTTTGTCGAATCTTACACGAAAGTTGTATAATTAAGTTTGTATTTGAATTTTGTACCATGTATCTGGCGACTCAAGATGGGTGATGTATACCTGTTTTGGGGGAGTCACAATGAAAGTGGTGGGTTTGTTGGAATTTTAACAGATATTAACATTGAAGGAAATTCAAATAATGAGGGAGTAAAAGAGGTTGAGGCTGATGTGCTTCATACTGATAATGAGGAAGATGCAGAGTATGAAGTAGGAGAAGGAGATTGACTCTGATTCTGATAGTAATTTTGACTGGTTAGTTGAGAATGATAAAGAGTTAGTTATTTCTAGGAAAAATGTGAGAGTAACAAAAGAGAGGGAAAACGTGAGAAAAAGAGGGATAAAGAAGAAAAAATATGGAATTAGAGAAGAAGAAAATGAAGACATTGAAGATAGGCCAGTAGAAGAGGGCATAAAAATACAAATGAGGAAAGACGTAATGGATATGGTGGGCATGGAGCAATTGATGAAGGTGGGCAAAGATCACCAACTGAAGCTTGACATGAAATTAACTTCGATTCTGATGAGCTGCACACACTTGAAACAAGTGAGAATGAAGATTTTTTTTCCCAAAGGCACTTGGAGATCTAGAAAGGGGGTTGATTTGATCCTTTAAAACTTTTTATTGTTAAGGGATTATTATTGGATAATTAATTAAACAGAGTTTGTTATGCACAATGGAATATTAGTTTGAAAAAACCCTTCAAAGTTTTAAATAAAATCTCAGCTCTGAATTTAGTTCACTTGTGGAATAAGTCACTAATACATATAAAATATAATAGCAGAAATGTAAATACAAAGGAAGTAAATGACAAAAGGAATTTTAAGGGGTTCGGAGTACAAACAACTCCTAGACCTCTTTTACTCTACGGGTAAAAAATCCACTAAGGATGCTTGAGGGTCACTAAGACCAGATCACTAAGATCTATTACAACAGTGAATCACTAAGATTCCTTAAAGTCACTTAGATTCGACAAATGTCATTAAGACAGGGTCACTTAAACCAATTCACTTAACTCTTCAAGTAACTTAGACTTAGAACTATAGGTCACTGAGACCAATGAATCATAATGAGATAATATTATTTTTTGAGGTTCTACTAAGCAGCGTTGAGCTCGACTTCTAATAGACTTAGTAGCAGAACAAGTCATTCTATTTTCATGGAGTAGAGCTCTTGAGACTTGGGCAGAGATTCAGCTTCTAATTTGTGATTCTTAATTTTGGATTTAATCCTCATACCCTTTTATAGACAGCCTTGAGATGTTCCTATTGAAAAGTTGTTGTTGCTTCATTAAATGCTCTGATCGAAGAATATCTTTGATATTGACTTTCAAGGAGAATGTGTCAGCTTAGTTTCGGCTCTGATACGTCACATTAAATTGCTTCAAAAACAACCACGTGTGTGTTATCACATCACCAAACTAGCTATTAGACACAAAATGGTCTGACCTTCATTTCAAACTTAGAAAGATCAACAACCATCTCGAAATCCTCAATTTGTAAGTCTTCCCAATGTCAGTCCAATGACAGACCTGACATACTCTACGATTTACGTAGACTTCAATGATGATCGTAGAATTTATTGGTGATCTAGCTTAGACTTCATTGGTGATCGTAGAGGGTTTAATTAAACTGACTCTATGATTCTTCTAGCTGTACAATCTGCTTTACGATTCATGATATGCTCTAAAATCTTTATCTTGCCATATCATCTTTAATAAGCTTTACGATCATTCGGTAGACTCTACGATTCTTCTACGGACTCTATGATCTTGATTTAGGTTTATAATTTTCTAGCAGAATCTGTAATCTTGAATTGAATGCTCTACAATAGATAGATTGACTCTGCGATCTCCAAATAAACTTTACGATTGCACTGAGCAACTTTACGATCGTTTAATTAACTCTATGATATTTCATTTCTTATCATCTATACATTCAATTCTTTTAATAGATCAACCTAACAAGCTTGATCTTTTACTATAAGTCCTTTTTCATTGATTATACTTATAAGGAATTCACAAAAGTTATTGATTACACATATGCATTATCACATCATCATCAAATCAAAATATGCAATTGTCCTAACAATCTCCTCCTATATGATGATGACAATACTAGAAGTTTCATAGCATACATCAATTTTATGATGCACAATACTTTAAATTTAAACATGACTTAGATATAGTGAGCAACTATACTTCTTGATAAAAAGTATGAATTTATTGATACGTATTGTTCGGGAGTGTTTTACCTTCCAAGTCTCTAATTATAAATATGTTATAATCAGAGACTGGGGGGCAATGTTCGGGAGCGTTTTACCGACCCTCACTTGGGTCGAAGGCTTAATGTCAGAAGGGCTTGAGAGACCAGGGGTCAAGCCCATGAAGATGTTGGAGGTGTTGAATTGCCCAGATCGACCCCTCTCGGGCCGTGAGTCAACCCAGTCTTGTGATGTTCGGGGTTAGGTCATCGAGTCCTTTGGGCCGAAGCCCAGACTAGGTTATAGGACCGTTTGGGTCTGCACAGTGGGCTCTCCTGCGTGCAGAGTCCGGGTACCTATTCATATGCATATAAGGTAACTCCAAAGGTGGTGATGAGATTGGACTCTACTTGGACCTTTTAAGGAGATTGTGTTGGACCCAAGTTATGGTAATTACCATACACTAGGAGTCCTAATCCGACTGGGAGAAGGATTCTAAGGTGGTGAGTACTATAAATATAAGGCCTAGGTTATCATTATGAGGTAATACCTACTTTTGAGCACTAAAGACTTATCCTCCCTTGTTAAACCTTGTAACGGCCTGTACTCATTCTCACACCGGAGCTATCCCCGGCAAAGACAAGCCGTCAAGCTTCGTGGTGATCTCATTCATCGCATGAGTTCTAGGCGTGGATTTTGTGATTGGACGCCACGCTAAAACTCAAGCTAACATTGGCGCTAGAATGAGGGGGTGCTTAAACAATCACAATCGATTCTTTTCCCAAAGAAACTATGGCGAAGCGTGGAGTATGCGATTTTCGACCGTGAAAAGGCTAAGACGCACTGCACCACTCGGTGAGAGGGTCGGTGAAAGATGACATGGTTCCAGAATCCAGACGATCGATGGAGCCGGGTGGCTCTCGACGAAGGCTCTTCCATGAAAGCCATCGCACTTCAACCAAAGCTAGTTGGATGGACGGAAGCTAATTCACGCGTTGAGGCGCATGAAAAGAGTCGAGCTGTGGTAGTCGAGATCGAGAGAATTCATCCTGCAGAAAAAGATGCAAAGAAACAAAGATGCCATGATGACCCTACGTCTTGGCAGGAGAGGAGCTCGAACTACAGATGGCTAACGTGTTTCGGAGAGCAAGAGGCATCCTCTAAGAGGCGAAGCACCAGTGGCGGTCTGGCCTCCCCAAGGGAAAGGCTAATAGGGAGAGAAGTAGATACTGAAGTCGTTCGAGGGATGGCCAAAGCCGGAGGAGGAGTCGATCAGCAGGACGATTATCAGAGAACCCGGGTCGGTCTGGGCAGAGGAGGGGAGGCGAGATTCTGAACGTGAGAGGGATGAGACCCCGATCGTCCCTCATGAAGGAGAGTCCGACCTCCTCGCTCAAGGGTAGTGAATTGGAGAAGCTGTTGTTGGTCGGCCACCAACCGGAGTGCCCCTACTTTATATAGGGTCACCCTTCTCGCCAGTAAATTAATCAGAGACAATGGACCCTAAAAGGAAGATGCCCCGATGGAGACTTATGACGGGTGGGGATCCTTACGACCATTCGATGGGTATGACAGTTGATGACTTATTATGGCCACTCTGATGATGCGACCAAGTGCCACATGTTCGCTCATTACCTCAAGAAGAGTGCCCGGAATGGATGGGAACCTCAAGGCGTCGGATCGATAACTTCGTGGAAGGACCTTCGGGAAAAGTTTCATGCACGGTTCAGAGTAATAAGAGACGGGGAAAGATCACAGCATCCCTCATGCAGGTTAGGCAGAGATTAGATGAGAGCCTGGGGCAGTATGTTAAGAGGTTTCGAGAGGTCAGAATTGATGGTATGAGCTAAATTCCCACAAGCCTTGGGATTCTTCACAACGGGCTAGACATCGTAAAATCAAAGAAGCTGATGAAGGACTGGTGATCAACCCCGATCGATCTAATAGAAGTCTTCCACAGGGGAGAGGGCACATAGCTAGCGATCGAGGAGGCGATGGGGAATTTCAAGCCACAATCCCAATTATACGAGAAATCCAGAGATCCCGACAAACAGAGTTATCAGAAGCCCGATAGTCAAGGGAGGTCGGATAGCTATAGTAAGAAGAACTACAATGGGGGAGGGTCGGGTGGTGGAATGCCACCCTTCCCAAACAAAAATGTCAACAAAGTGTACACCGCACTCAATACAGATCGGGCTAAGATACTGGAGGAGATGCGAAGCAAACTCTTTTTTGAACCATGCCAAACGATCCCGAAGTCGGGGAAAAGGGGTCGGAACAAGTATTGTGCGTACCACCAGAGTCGGGGTCACACGACAGAAGATTGCAGTAACTTGAAAGACTTAATAGAAAAGAATGTTCAGAGCGGGCAGTTGGTACAGTACGTGGTCGGCAGGGAAGCGTCGGAAGCCCCACGAGAGGAGACTAGAGAGCTCACCCGACAAGCCTGAGGAGTTATTGATGTGATATCAAAGGCTTGGTAGAGGGCGGTAACCTGGAGGGAAGAGGAGTGGGCATCTCAAAGCCGTACTGTCACTAGCTGGCTCCTCACCCAGAAAGGACAGGACATATTCAGGCATGACCATCTCCTTCTCTGATGATGACTACCTCACGGTGACATTGAACCGCATTGACGGGCACCGGTGATAATGGCTCGTGTCGGGCCAAGGATACATGAAGAGAATGATGATCGCATTTACGGGTCCTCTCGACATACTCTACACACATGCATACCAGAGGTTGGATTTGGGAGGAAAGAAGATGGAATTGGGAGGAGAGGGCCCGTTATACGGCTTCAGTGGCGACCCGGTTCATGTGTCAGGCACGATAGAGTTACCAGTCAGATTCGGTACGGCCCCTCAGCAGACAGAAATCATGGTAAAAAATTTTGTCGTACAAGTGGATTTGGCTTACAACGCCATCTTGGGAAGGCCTACATTAGCGGCACTGCAGGCAGTAACGTCTATACCCCATTTCAAAATCAAGTTTCCAACACCGAACGGGATAGGGGAGGTAAAAGGAGATCTCGACATCGCCCGAAGGTGTTATCGGAATACCTTGATTTTTCTTGGTCGGGTCAATAAGGTAAAAGCAGACGATGACCATCGAGATAGAGCCGTTCACTGAGGGAAGTACTGAACCCATGGCTCTACCGGCAGAAGAAACAAAGGATGTTGAGTTGATATCGGGGAATCCAGACAAACTGATCAAAATCGGGGTGGGATTATCTGAGCAATTACAAGACGAACTGGTGGAATTACTTGGTGTATCTGCCGACATCTTCGCTTGGGAACCTAGCGACATGCCCGGAGTAAGCGAATCAATAGCATTACATAGGCTTCATACCGACCCGAAGAGGAAGCCAGTGATACATAAAAGATGGATCTTTGCCCCAGAAAGATAGAGGATTATAGACGAAGAAGTTACTAAATTGTTAGAGGCAGGGTTCATCTTCGAAATCGACTATCCCGAATGGCTGGAAAATTTGGTATTGGTTCAAAAGCAAAATGGGAAGTGGAGGATGTGCATTGACTACACGGACCTGAACAAGGCATGCCCTAAAGACTTCTATCCCTTACCCAACATAAACCAGCTGATTGATGCCACTTCAGGGTATGGAATGTTAAGTTTCATGGATGCTTTCTCGGGATATCACCAAATCTCGATGCACAAAGAGGATATCCCGAAGACTAGCTTCATCACTCATCGCTATATATCAGCAGATCGGAAGATGACCTTTTGGATCATTGAACGCGGGGCGACCTACCAACGGATGATGAACTTCGTATTCAGGAAACAGCTGGGGCAGAGTATGGAAGTGTACATGGACAACATGATCGTCAAGAGCATGTCAGTCCGGGATCATCTGGAGGATTTAGCAGACTGCTTTGAAACGATGAGGCAACACAAGCTGAGACTGAACCTGACCAAATGCACCTTCGGATTGGGTTCAGGGAAATTTCTGGGATATCTGGTCAGTAAGAGGGGAATCAAAGCCAATCCAGAAAAAATCTCAAATGATCTTAGACATGAAATCTCCAAAGACATACAAAGATGTACAGAGGTCGACGGTGAATTCACGCCTTTCTGAGATTCATGTCAAGGTCAGCTGAAAGATGTCTACCCTTTTTCAACACTCTCAAGGGCCCGAAAAATGACAAGAGTTTCCAGTGGACTTCGGAATGCGAAGACGCGTTCCAAGAGATCAAGAGGTATTTGGGTTCGGCACCATTATTAATGAAACCGATTCCCTCAGAACCTTTATACTTATACTTAGCTGCAAGCCCGATGGCAGTAGGGGCAGCATTGGTGAGGGATAAGGGAGGTAAGCAGTTCCCGGTGTACTATGTCAGCCATGTTCTCCGGGACGTAGAAACGAGATACCCGAACCTGGAAAAGTTTGCCTACGGCCTCATAATTGCTAGCAGGAAACTCGGGCACTATTTCAAGGGTCGGATGATAGTGGTCTACACGAATCAGCCTTTGAAGAAGATTTTGCACAAACCCGAGATATCAGGTCGGTTGGCCGCATGGGCGATGGAACTAACACGCTTTATTATAGAGTATTATCCCGAACAGCAATCAAAGGCGTTAAGCGATTTTGTGGTAGAGTGCTCTTTCACAGAGTCAGAGATGAATATAGTGGCCGAAGCACAACCAGGTCAGACCTCATGGACTTTATACGTGGATGGATCGTCAACTTCGGATGTTAGCGGAGCAGGGGTCATCCTGACAAGTCCTGAAGGGTTCAAGGTGCAGCAAGCTATTCGGTTTGGTTTCAAGGCCACAAACAACGAAGCAGAGTATGAGGCCATCTTAGCGGGGATACGATTGGCCCGAAGCCTAGAGGTACAGAGGTTGATCATCTACAGTGATTCTCAGCTGGTGGTCAAGCGATTATCTAAGTAGTAATCTGGCTTCGGGGCAAGGATGACCAAATATCTGGCCGAGGTAAAGGATAAGCTTATGTACTTCACATCGCACAGTTGTCAGGGGGTGGATCGGTCAGACAATACAATAGCGAATGCCCTAGCGAGATTGGAAACTACTGAAGCAAGCTCTTTTAATGGATTAGTGTACTTGGAGGTTCTGGAAAAACCCAGTGTCCCGAAGACAGAAATCCTAGCTTTGGACCGACTCAATTGCTGGCTCACACCTTATATCTCATACTTGGCCGATGGGACCCTCCCTTCGGACTGAATCCTAGCCAGGCAAGTCAAACATCGAAGCTCGAACTTCGCCCTCATAGATGGAGATCTATATCGAAGGGCCTTTAGCTCTCCACTGCTCAAATGCTTGACTCCTTCAGAGGTAGACTACACACTTCAGGAGGTGCATGAGGGGATCTGTGGGGATCACATGGGAGCAAAGTCACTGGCACATAAGATTTTGAGGCAGGGGTATTACTGGCCGACGATCTACACCGAAGCAAAGGAATTCGTTAGGAGGTGCCCCAAATGCCAGCTAAACAGCAATATTCCGCATCAACCACCTAAGGAGCTCTATTCGGTCTTATCCCCAATTCCCTTCACTGTATGGGGAATCCATATTCTGGGCCCTCTACCAAAAGCTAAGGGATCAGTTAGCTTTGTGATCGTGGCTATTGATTACATGATGAAGTGGGTCGAAGCCAAACAACTGCAAAAGATCACCGAGCAGGAGTGTTTGAAGTTTTTTAAAGAAGGAATAGTCTACCGGTTCGGTATCCCGATGGCGATAGTCTCGCATGGCGGGAGCATTAGCCTGTGGGGTCGAAATTCAAGGGCTTTCTGAAGGAGTTAGGGATCCAACATCGCAAGACTTCGGTTGCCCATCCTCAGTCAAATGGTCAAGTGGAAGTGACCAATCGAACCCTACTCAATGGGATTAAGCTTGATTGGATGAATTAAAGGGTTTCGGTGTTCAAGAATCATTATCTTTTGTGGGCGTATCGAACTAATCCAAGGACTACAACTGGAGACTCTCCATTCAGACTGGCCTTTGGGACCGACGCTCTCATTCCTGTCGAGATCGGATCCCCCACCCTTAGAGTCAGCCAATACAAAGAGTTGTACAAAGATGAAGGCCTGATAACGAATTTGGATCTGCTAGATGAAGTCCGGGATTCAGCTATAATGAGGTTGGCAATCTATCAGCAATGGACAGCACGACACTACAACCAGAAGGTGAAGCCTAGGAGGTTTGCGGTAGGAGATCTAGTCGTCCGGGAGTCTGAAGCTTCAACCCCCCAGAACACCGGCAAGTTAATGCCTAACTGGGAGGGGCCTTATGAGGTGGTAGGAATGCCGAAGCCAGGACCATACCGGCTTCGAACAATGGACGGTTCAGAGGTAAAAAATACATGGCATGCTGGGAGACTTAGAAAATTTTACCAGTAATAGTTATGTTATTCTTACTTTTATCCATATAACCGATTCAATTTAAATGATATAAATGAAAGTTCCAATTTCTGTTTTCATCCATATTCATATATTTCGTTACTACTCGAACAGACACGCTTCGGGCACTATCCGATCAAGAGGTTCACAAAGACACCACTGATCGAGATAAGTCCCGAGCATAACTAACCGAGAGTTCAATAAATTCTTAAAGTACAGATCTCGGGCACTATCCGATCAAGAGGTTCGGAAAGACACCACTGATCGAGATAAGTCTCAGGTATAACTGTTGACCCTTCAAAGTCAGATAAACTCTAAGGACAATCCGATCAGAAGGTTCGGGTGGACATAACTGATCGAGATTAGTCATAAGTAAAACTGACAACAAACATTCATGGGCAAAGAGTATATCTCATTTATACTTAGAAAATTTTTCATTACAAACCTGGTCGCCTACGATTCGGGCAAAGCACAAAAAAAAAATGAAGATCCTAAATATCTACTCTGCAGGGGGATTATCTTCAACTTCAGATTCGTCATCAGAAGAGTCAAGGACGAAGATATCGAGCCCAGCAGCCATCAGCTTTGCCTTAGCCTTCTCCCGATGAGTTTCATACCCTTCACCGAATTGGGCTATGACCTTATCATTCAAGGCGTCAGATTCTTTGTATTCGGTGATGGCCTGCTGTCGGGCCTCGACAACCTTTTCGGGAAATACATTGACGGTAGCGGTCAAAGTGTTGTTCTCCTTGATCAAGAACATCATCTTATCGTGCATCTCGGAGAACTTGTGCGTAATGTTGTCAATGGCATTCTCCCGATCCTTGACCTCCTGGAGCAGATGATCCATCTCTGCCAGAAGAGTGCTGTGCTTATGCTCCAGCTCTTCGATCCGATCCTCCGCTCGGGCCGCCTTGCTTCGGGTCTCAACATGAGAATCATGTTCCTTCTTCAGGTCTGACTGCAGACCCCGAACCTCAGCCTCAAGCAGCTCCACATCCGTTCTCAGCTGAACTTCTTTCTTTGTAGTTCGAGCGAGGGGAGGGATGGCTCGGGCGAGTATAGCGTTGGCCTGCAGCGAACACATATATCAGTACAAGAAGTAAAAGTCAAAGTTAATAGCAGCAATCAGATTGACAAAGGGAATTACCTGCGTCTGAGCTCGAACATAGGCCACCAACAACTGATCAGAAGAATACCCTTTAAACCGCTCATCGTCACCAGGAAGTTTGAAGTGATCGAAGAGGGTAAAAGGGTAAACCTCTGACGGGCTCTTGGGCCAACAGGTAGTCGGTGATCCCCGGGAGGAGCTTGGCCCAGAGGAAGGAGTGGTGGCATGGTCCAGACCAGGGACCACCATCTCTCCCGTCGGCTGATCGGAACCCTTCGACAATCGAGGTCTTTTTGATCGGGGTTCGAGAGGAACCTCTTCGGTGTCCTCTGAATCCTCGACCACCTCTGTCGGCGGAGGGGGCGGCGGGAGAGTCGGCTTCGGCAGAGAAGGTGGAGCGACTTTTGTAGGCGCTTTGATGGTCGGCTTGGAGGGCTTCTTGGACTTATTCAGTAAAGCCGCCTTTTCTCCCATGGCCATCTTGGCCGCCTTTTTTGTGTGGTCGGGGCTCGGGCCCCAAGTGGACCTGAGTGCGGACTCATTTGATCGGGACCGTATCCTCCTCAGGAGCATCGTTAGTTACTCGGGGTCGGATGAACCCGGTTGTGATGGTAGTGGGGATGAAGGCGTCGACAACGCCTTCTGGTTTGAAAATGGTCACTGCATGGGGACAAATGGGTTAAGGCATGGAACGCTTTAGAAAATGGGAGAAAAAATAAAGAAAAATAGAAGGATACTTACAGCCGTGTTTGTTCAACCAGGCTTCGTTCATCAGAAGCCCCAGATTCCATTGGGTCTTTTTCCATTGCTTGTAGAACGTCTTGAAGGCATCGGCCCGGCCCTTCGGGAAATTTGAAATCTTGGCCGCCTGGTCGGCTGGATGGGCCCAGGAGGGAAGGAGCTGGAGGTCGGTTCCCTTGGTAAAAAACCACTGTTCGTGCCACCCCTTGTTGCTTGAAGGGGTCTTGATCGGGACGGTGCGGTTGGGGCGTTTGTTGAGTTGCCGAAGACCGGGCTCTTTTGAACCACTGACGGTGAACAGGGCAAAGAATAGATCGAGCCCGGGAGTGAGGCCCACCCCTTGGCAGATGGCTATGAAAGAGACTAAGTGGATGTACCCGTTTGGCACGAGCTGCGGGAACCCGACTCCCACGAAGCTTAAGAAAGAAGAAATGAAATCATGAAGTGGAAACCCAAACCCGTGCCAGAGCGCATGGGGCTGGCCACCCACTCGCCCTCGACGCCTGTGAACATCTTCTCATGGGCACTCCAGACTCAAGCTTGTATTCTTTAGGGATCTTAAAAGGGATAGGATGTTAGAAATCTATGAGGGGGTGATGGTGGAAGGAGTATGAAGGTGAGAAAACTCCTCTGAGGAATAGTATGCATTTCGAATCCTAGCCTCGGCGTCTACCAGACTAGGCAGGGTCGAAGTTGTGGTGTTCAAGGGGCCATCCCAGTAAGACGACCTCAGAAGGTCACCGGTGGTGACAGTGGAGGATATGATGATAAGCTCGGGTGGTAGGAATAATCTTTGGAATTGGCCATTTAAAAGGAATGTGATGCAAATAAGAAGTTTCAAAGAACAGATGATCAAGAATAGAACTCAAATATCTGCAAAGTAGTGGGAGTTCGTGGAGTTTGGGGAAAAAATGAGCTCGCCGGAAATCGCCTTGCCGGAGAAAATGAAAACAGAGAGTTTGGGAGAGAGAGTCAGTAAAGGTGATAATGAGGGGGGAAGAGGGGTTTTTATAAGGGGTACGACACGGAATCCCAGGGTGGCTATTAAATGCTTAAGGTGGGTTCAGGCGTAAAAAGGCGTGCAATTTTTCAAATATCTATAACGAACCGTTGGACTTCCCCAGACAGCTTATCATTAGTCGTCGTGACTTTTCGAGGTCCTGACCTTCCAAGTCTCTAATTATAAATATGTTATAATCAGAGACTGGGGGGCAATGTTCGGGAGCGTTTTATCGACCCTCACTTGGGTCGAAGGCTTAATGTCAGAAGGGCTTGAGAGACCGATGGGCCGAAGCCCATGAAGATGTTGGAGGTGTTCGGGTTGGCATCTGAGCCCTCCTGGGCCGGAGCTGAACCCAGTCTTGTGATGTTCGGGGTCAGGTCATCGAGTCCTTTGGGCCGAAGCCCAGACTAGGTTATAGGACCGTTTGGGTTCAAGACAAGGCTCTCTCTGCAGTGAGTCCAGGAGTACTATTCATATGCATATAAGGTAACTCCAAAGGTGGTGATGAGATTGGACTCTACTTGCACCTTTTAAGGAGATTGTGTTGGACCCAACTTATGGTAATTACCATACACTAGGAGTCCTAATCCGACTGGGAGAAGGATTCTAAGGTGGTGAGTACTATAAATATAAGGCCTAGGTTATCATTATGAGGTAATACCTATTTTTGAGCACTAAAGACTTATCCTCCTTGTTAAACCTTGTAATTCACCAGTCTTCATTCTCACAATGGGAGCTATCCTCGGTGGCACAAGCCAATCAAGCTTCGTGTGATCTCATATCGCATGTGTTCTAGCTAGCGTGGATTACGTGATTGGACGCGCGGCCGTAAATCTCAAGCGTTAACACGTATGAAAATATTATAGATTTTATATAAACAAAATTTCAAATAAAATATTTTCAAAATAAATACCTATATTTATTTACCTATCTCTTTCCTTTCTTCCTTCTGGGGGGGATCTCTTCTTTTAACTTCACGCCACCTATTATAGTTCTCCCTTAATTCAGCTTCCCTCCTCTGAATTTCCTTCATAGAATCCTTAGGTCCAAGGTCAGACATATTGAACCTTTTTCCCCCTTCAATGTGAATCCCTTAAAGATTTCTGCTTAAGAACATGGAATCACTAGATGGGAATCGTAAGCCAGTAGAAGTTATTAAACTCGACGATCCTAGTCTTGAAGAAGAAGGACCTTGGCCTAATGGAATGGCTTAAGGCATCGAAGAAATTCTTGAAGGATAGTGAGGACGAAAGAATGATTGTTATTGTTAATGTCTCTTCTCCCTCTTAATCTACCCTTTTTCTGCCTTTTCCCCCTTTTGTCAACATCTCTTCCATCTCGTAAAGCATTAACTTCCTCAGAGATCTGCCTTATAGAGTTTACAATTTCCTCCATTTGACTTCGAGAGAGAGTGATGTTGTCTCTAGCTTCCTGATGTCTGGCATCAGCTTGTTCTCGTTGCTGATAAACAATGGCTATGGTAGTATTAGTGAGCTCCATTGATTGCATCACAAAGGCTTTGAATTCTGATAAGAACGAACTAAAGGAGAAACATTTTCTTAGAGAGAAACTTTATTAATTTGGAATTAGTGGTTTAGAAAGGCACTGTAATGACTGTGAATTTTAAACTCTTTATTAATTAAACATGTGATTTATTTTTTACGAGTAAGTTTTGTGAGTTTATTTAAACCTTATGTGGTTATGTGAATTTATGAAATGATTAAAGAGAGTCACTAATAGTTTATTTAAATTAGTGGACTAACCCTGAGACTTTAATATCAAAGAATTGATAGGATTATTAATAATTAAATATTCAATTTATTTGAATATAGTGGCAAGAGTTGAACATATAGATTAATTACAATTATGAGTAATTAATTGATAATATGTTTATTTATAATTATGAATAAATAATAATTAACAAGTAAGAGATTTATAATATATAATAAGATCAATTGTTAAATTAATAATGATTTCATTAAGTTATTATGATAATAACAGTCATGGTAATAAATAATAAGCAATGCACAATTGTATTTGTGGTAATAGAAAATGTACATGGATTATATGTATGTTGTGACGCCCCCAAAATAGGGTATACATCACCCATCTTGGGTCGCCACTTACATAGTACATAAATTCAAATACAACTTAATTATACAACAGTCGTGTAAAATACGACAAACATAAACTGAGAGTTTTAATAAGAATATTGTCATCTAGACAGTATTCAAACACAATGGAGTCCTCATTATATTTATTATCACACTATTTCACAGAATAGTGAGGACTACTAATATGTCATCTAGGACCATCACTCTGTTCCCCGACTAGTCCCTGCTACGTTCTCATTTCCTGAAGAGAACAATGAAAGCAAAGGGTGAGCTCAACTAGCCCAGTAAGAAATATTATGACTAAGATAATGCAGAATAAATTATCCTTAGCCTTCAACAGTATATCAACTGATAGAATATAATAGACAACAAGTTTTAGATCAAAACTACATCGGAAATAAGCAATCCATTAAAAGAGTTAAGTAGAGAATAAAATCTACTATCTTTTATGATTTAAAAAGTTTTTCATCACTTTTATCGCTGAAACTCAGCTTAATAAATAAACCACATCTTCTAATCATCCCTGTATTACGGCCCAAGGATATTCATTAAATCATCAATGGTCATGATTATACCAAAAAATCCGTGGTCATAATCATACCAAAAACTGTCCATCAATGCACTACAGGCCATTGAAGACTTTTACCACACAACTTATAACATCACAGTTCATGATTATACCAAATGATCCCTGGTCATAATCATACTAAGTCCATCTATGCACGTAAACCAAAGATGACTTTGATATAAAAATTCAATAAAACAAGTTCACGAATTAATTTGTCCAGGAACCAATAACGTCCCAATTGTCAACTAGATATTGTTTTGTGGTGTAAAATTCAAGAATCCTTAGAAGAATATTTCCATGAAAAGATATTGGATGAAGCGCAAATATCAAGAATATTCCACTAATTTCATGGAGTATAAAAATCAAAACTTTAACCAACTGAGTATAACAAAGAATGGAATAACAACGGAAATCACCATGCATGCGGTACTTCGCATAGACAGGTTATTCCAACAGAATAATAAATAATGGAACCAGGTCAGGTGAAATTCACATCGACAGGATATTCTGACAGAATATTAAATGACGAAAAATATAAATATTGGAACCATGTCATGTGAAATTCACACCGACCGGATATTCCGACAGAATATAAATGACGGAATAATATAAGGATTTCACCAAGTACAGGGTATGCCGCTTATACAGGTTATGTATAGGGTATGCCACGATATCTGAGTTATTCCAATGAGAATAATAGAGGATGGAATAACTGAAGTTCTCTTCATGAATAAGAAAGAATAACACCCCTTACCGTAAAAGAAACTTGATAAAGGAGTAGTGAGGTAGTAAACTTCTCTTCTTCTTTAGATTTTTTTCTCTACAATTTCTCCCTACAATATCTCTCTATAATAACCGCTCTAAAGCTTTGGTGAATTGGTGAGAAATGAAGAAGAATGAGCTTCTATTTATAGAAAAATATAGTTTCGATAATTGCACATTTTGGGGCTCAAAAAATTACAGTACAATACCTCCAACTTTTTTTCATTTTTAATTCAGTCATCCAAGTATTATCAAACTTACACCAACTCCCCTAATAGTAAATCATGTGAATTAATAATAAAATCATGTGACTTAATAGTAAGTCATGTGATAAAATTAATTATAGTATAGTACCTCCATCTATACCTTTATTTTTAACTTAGTCATGCAAGTATTATCAATCTTGCACCAACTCCCCTAATAGTAACAAGAATGTGAATCAATAGTATCACATGTGAACAAATAGTTATAATCATGTGAATTAGTAGCGATTAATTGCTCATTTATCTGATAAATTACCCGATTTATCAATATAGCCCTCAGACATCAAATATTATCGAAATAAATGTCGATCTTCACTAACACAAACTATTCTAACATAATGAAACCATTTTTATCAAAAATATAAATTTTGAAATTTCGAAGTTTGACTTTTCCCGAAAAAGTCAATTGTTGACTTTTTGACCAAATAGTGAATTTCGGAAAATTTTGTGTTTATAGACTATTTTTACTAATTTCGACGTTCCGGACTCAAATATCACGTCCGTGTCTCTAAATTCAACTCCGAACACAACTTCAAATCTGAATAACATTCATCACTAATATCATAACTCACAATATTTATCAACCAGGTCGTTCCCAGGAAAGATGGGGCCTTCCGGTAAGGATTTCTCCTCACTAGCGCGCAATTACCTAACCTCTCCTTGACAGAACTTCTAGACATTGTAAATATTGCAATTTAATAATATGAATAACTTTGTCGTCTCAATTATTGATTTAATAAAATAACATATTATGCGAGATGATCTTGTGACAATAATCGAATCAATAATATAAGAGATATGATGCAACAATTATCAGAGTAATAATTGAGTAAAAGCGAAAGTGACTTATCACGTAAGCATCAATAATCAATACCGCAGCTACTATGCAACCGCGCCAGACATCGTACTTTTTTTACTAGGGTAATTCAACAGGTTTTAAAGGTAAAACCTCCTACCGTTATTTTCATAAAATATTTTTGTCGTTTACTAACTACTGACAAATTGCTTAGTTTATGGGGTCCACTAATGATTATAATAAATCGCATTTAATATTCCCCGACAAAAGGAATATTCCCCGACCAAACGAATATTATATAACAACTTGCGTACTATGCAAAATTTATAAATATTACCCACAACTATAACATTATATCAAATTTACTCCATAATATTCAAAAATGATATTTATAGAAAATTCATTTTTATTCATAAAAGTTGGGGTCTTACATATGTGCACTACTTGATACCATGTAATTAAGAAATACATTGTATGCCCTTTAAATCATTATAACCTATGTTATATGAAATGAATTGTGTATACATAATTTATAACCAAAGTTTATATTATGTGTATATATGATTTTAGCCAATTGTTGCATTACATTATTTGCAAATGCTGTGAAAGCTTGTCCCAAATTAAAAGTCACATTAGTACATGAACAGTAGACTAATAGCTAGTATACGTAACTTCCAAGTTTGTGATCATTGGCTATGGTGATGGTTGGTGGTGGGTTGTTAAACCACTCCTTATTAACCAATGTTTCCTGTTAATACACCATGAATTCAACCTCAATGCAATGTGATTGCCCAATCTAAGTTTCTTCTATAAATGGAAGACATAATCTTCAATTCACGATGATTTGTTTTAGTTCTTGAAAACTCTGATAATTTGAGAGTAAGTGAGTTGTGGTCCAAAGAAGAGGTTAGCAATCACAGAAGGAAGAAACTAAGTTCATCTAGCTCCAAGAGGTATAAAATCTTTACTTATGTTCTTGAGTTGGGTTTTTGGTAAAATTCTTGTAATTCTCATGAATTCCTTGTAATGTGGTATGAATTGGCTTAAGGGCATGTTGTTTAAGTTTGTATGCATGCTTAGAAGTAGTTGAGTTACAACAAATAGATGTTTGGAAATGTTGGAGTTGAGCCTTTGCAGGAGTTGAGCCTCTGCAGAAGCAGAGGCCATATTTTTTTCTTTCTGGTCGAAGTGGCGTGGCCGCGCCACTTCCTTAGTCTTTCACCACGCGGTCGCGCGGGAAGCAGATCACAGTTGCTCATGTTAGCTCCTTAAGATATTCTGAGCATGTTACTTTGGAATGAATATGTGTAAGACCCCAACTTTTATGAATAAAGAATAATTTTCTCAAATTATATATTTTGAATATTATGGTGTGGATTTGATATAATGTTATAGTTGTGGGTAATATTTACAAATTTTGCAAAGTAAGCAAGTGGTTATATAATATTCAATTGGTCGGGGAATATTCGTTTTAAACAGGGAATATTCGTACGACGGCACAATCATTGGTGGACCCCACAACGAAAGTATTATCGTAGGAAGAAAACGACATAATTATCTTTTTATAAAAATAACGGTGAAAGTGTTACCGTTAAAAACTGTTGAACTACCCGGTAGTAAAAGTACAGTAATACGCGTGGTTGCATAGTAGCACACGGTATTGATTATTGATGCTTACGTGAGAAGTCACTCCATTATACTCAATTATTGCTACAGTAATTGCTGCATCATATCTCTCATATTATTGATTCAATTATTGTCACAGTATCATCTGTATAATATTTTATATTATTAAATCAATAATTGAGATGACTAAGTTATTCATATTATTATTTGCAATATTGATAATGTCTAGAAGTTCTGTCAAGGAGAGGTTAGATAATCTAATTGCGCGCCAATAGGGAGAAATCCTTATTGGAAAACCCCTTTTTTTCCTGGGAACGACCTGGTTGTTAAATATTGTGAATTATAATATTAAATGATGAATAATTATTGAAGATTAAAAATGTGTTGATTAAAGATAAATGATTTGTGGTAAATATTTATTCAATTTTTGATATAAATATAGGGGTTTGTTATGAGGCGTTTGTTATAAGCTTGGCTTATTATTCCATGAAGAGATGTGCTAATTTTTCTGACCGTTGGTTGAAATTATAATAGTAAATCAATATGGATTGCTGGTTTAAAGTTTTAATAGTAAATCAGTATGGACCGTTGCTTTAAGTTTTAATAGTAAATCAATATGGACCATCCGTTTAAAAGTAAATCAATCTAAACCGTTCATGAATTAGTTACTATTCAGTCCATTCTCCTATAAATAGAAGCTCATTCCTTCATTATTTCTTACGAATTCACTGAAACTCTTGAGAGAGAAACTATAGAGAGAAAGAAGAAAAGTATTCTGCTACTTCACTATTCTAGTATCCAGTTTTCTTCTAAGATAAGAGGTATTATTCTTTCGTATTCATGAAGAGAGTTATTTTATTTCAATACTCATAAGGGTTATTCCATTCTTTATTATTATGTTGGAATAACTGTCATGCCAAATACCGCATATACGGTGAAATTCTTACATTATTCCATTCTTTATTATTCATTGGAATAACTCATCTGTGAGGATTACGCACGCTGGTGAATTCTTCGTTATTCCATTCTTTATTATTACATTGGAATAACACATGCATGCGTAAGGGTCTATCGCATGCTCGGTGAATTCTGTTGTTATTCCATTCTTTATTATTCATTTGGAATAACACATGCAAGGCCTATCGCATGCACAGTGAATTATGTTGTTACTTCATTCTTTATTATTACATTTGGAATATCCTATCTCGCATGCGGATTACGCATGACCTAGTTTCATTCTTTATTATTACGTTGGAATATCATATGCATGCGGATTACGCATTTGACACGGTTCCATTCTTTATTATTCTATTGGAATAACACATGCATGCGCGATCTATCGCATGCATGGTGAATTCTTCTGTTATTCCATTCTTTATTATTCTGTTGGAATAACCTGTCTATGTGGATTACTGCATGCATGGTGAATGATCCTTGATATTCATTCCTTATTAAATTGTGGAAATGATCTGTCTACGTGGATTACCGCATGACAAGTGAAAATCCTTTTGCAGTTTCATATATTCTATTATACTCAGTTGGTTAAAGTTTTGGCTTCTATACTCCATGAAATTAGTAGAATATCCGGGATATTTACGCTTCATCCAGTATCTTTTCATGGAAATATTCTTCTGAGCATTCTTGAATTTTACTCCACAAAGCAGTATCATGTTGACAAATTGGACGTTATTGATTCCTGGATAAATTAAATTATAAATCTTTAAAATTTATCCTTGAACTTGTTTTATTGAATTATTATGTCATTGTCATCATCCTCATGCTTATATTGTGATGAAAATCATCTTTGGCTTACGTGCATAGATGGACTTGGTATGATTACGACTAGGGATTATTCGGTTTAATCATGACCGTAATGTGACGAATGATGTGGTAAAAGTCCTCATTGGCCTGTAGTTCGTTGGTGGATAGTTGTTGGTATGATTATGACCAGGGATTTTTCTCTATAGTCATGACCATTGATGATTACATGAATATCCTTGGCCGTGGTGCAGGGATGATTCAATTTTATTTATTAAGCCGAGCCTTAGCGATAAAGTTGATGAAAAAATTTTTAAATCATAGAAGATAGTAGATTTTATACTTTACTTGACTCTTCTAATGGATTGCTTATTCCGGTGCGGTTTTTGATCTAAAACTTGTTGTCTATTATATTCTATCAGTTGTTATACTGTTGAAGTCTAATGATAACTTATTCTGCATTAACTTAGTCATAATATTTCTTACTGGGCTAGTTGAGCTCACCCTTTTGCTTTCATTGTTCTCTTCAGGAAATGAGAACGTACTGGGACTAGGCGGGGAACAGAGTGATGGTCCTAGATGGTGCATTAGTAGTCCTCACTATTCTGTGAAATAGTGTGATAATAAATATAATGAGGACTCCTTTGAGTGTGGATATTGTCTAGATGACAATATTTGTATTAAAACTCATAACATATGTTTGTCCTATTTTACACGACTGTTGTATAATTTGTTTGTATTTGTATTCAAGACTAGATTCAAGCGACCCAAGATGGGTGATGTATACCTATTTTGGGGGCGTCACAATATGCATAAAAATGACCTGAACATGTGAACTAAGATTGTTATGTATAATAAGCCATGTTAGTTGATTTTAATATGATTATTCAAAGAGAACTTATAGAGTTGGAAAATAGTTTTAATAAACCTTTTTTCAAAACAAGTTCTAACCTCGGATGCAAGTGTATTATGTTCTGATATGTCTTGACATGTGTCAATATGTTAATTATATGATTGAAGGTATTATAAGATATTCAAGCATGATTAAAGAGAGGAATTTCAAGAAAAAGGACTATATTTTCTATGTATAAATGAACTATATATACACTAAGTTTTGAACTTAAAAATAGATTCATGTGATCTATTATGAGATTATGAAAGCATGATTTAGACTATGCAAACGCATCTTGCATGCTTAAATGAATTTTACTAATGGAGACTTAAAGTTTTAAAAATGAACTTGATAAACTATAAGTTGAGAAACTTGTAAGTATGCTTTTGATATCTAACATATGAATGTATAGTTGAGGCCAAACGACCATGTAGTATGTGTATAATGAGTAGACATGATCGACCTTGTTAGCTTAACATGTGAAGTCTTAAGTAAATGAAGAATGAATAATGACCTATGATATGATTGATGCAGGGTTAAAATTAGTTATTCATATAATAACATGTGTGTTGTGTATGATTATTCGTTTATGTGCAAGTCGTGTGTGAACTGGCTTACTGCAGAAGCAGCCATGTCTTGGTTTGCACCAGGAGCAGCGCGGCCGCGCTAGTCTGCAGTGAGGTCTGAGTTTTGTTAATAAATTGTGAATTGGTGCATGCTTATATGGTTATTCGAATCTATAATACATGTTCAATATAGTATTCATGTGTTAATAAGCATGTTATTGAAAGGAACCTATGATGAATTAACGTTTATAACTTTAAAATCAATGGTGATTTCAACTATAACATAGTGTGTTAGAAACTAATCGCGTAATGTAATGTGATGACTTGATTCTTTTAAGTGTAGACTCGTACTAGTTTACGCATACTAATTGAAAATATTGACATGTTAACGTTAGGTCGTTTCAACGTAAGTTAATTAAAGCTAGAATTATATTGTAGCTGAGCAAACAGGCAAGTTTCCCTAACTTTACTCAAATTTATATTGAGCAAGTTTCCTTAAACTTCACTCTTTGGTTGTGCAAGTTCCTTAATTCTTACTCTTTTACTTGAGCAAGTATCCTAACACTATTTTAATTATGTTGCAAGTTTCTAACTTACACAACTTTGAGTTTATGAAAGTTTCCTATCCTTCTCATATTGCATTGAGCAGGTTATTGTTGAATTGAAAGTTATTCATTTAAGCTTAAATTTATTTTCAAGCATGCTATTAAGTGGTTTAATTACCTTACAATTATTCCACATCGATATTATTGATATTCACACTTAGTGCACTTGAGTTCGTACAGTCTTGGACTTGTACATCATTTAAAGTTCTATAGTTCTTGAACTTTGTTAGATAGAGTCTGAACCTTTATTCGGTCAGACAAGTGTATAAAGTTTTTATAAAAGCTATCCAAACTAATTGATGGTAAGGATTCTTAGACTGAAAGAACACCCCTTCTATGATAGGGGAGTACCCCAGGTATCTAATATAAGATACAAAGAGCAGATTTAAATGTTATGCATATACATGGTGTATGCGAGGCTGATCCCCTCAAGTACTTATTACAGTCAAAGAACCAAAGGGTCAATTAGTTATTGATTCTATTGGAGTGTTATAGTTTAAAGTCTACTTGACTAGCAGTTATTCTAAAAGCAATCATTATCTTTGCTTCTAATATTTATATTGTTGAACCCTTCAGATATTCATATTGTTGAATTCATTAACATATATTTTCCATTCATCATGATATATCCTTTTTATTGTATTTAAATTTGTTGAGCAAACTTGTTTCCCATCCTTGCTATATCATGAATTATATTGCAGCTAAGCCCGAGACCTCAGGGAAGGACAAGGGTAAAGGAAAGATGTAGATTAGTGGCAAGGAGCAGACCTTAACTTATGCTTAGTTTAAATTACAATTATGTAATATGAACCCTAATGTTTAGTTTAGGGTATGTTTGTAAGATGATATTAAGGTTATCAAATCTTGGGACTAGTAACACCTTTTGAATGAACGATGTACGTTTATTATTTTCCGCATTTTAGTTATCGTATGTTGTTTAGAGGTGGATGTTTGTATTTTATCGTGATGACCGAACCGAAGTCCGAGGACCCGAATTCAGGGGTGTCACAGACACTATCGAAACCTTGTGATCAACTATCTGCTTGAAAAAGAGTTCATCTCTTTTGTTGAGATTCGCGATAATGTCCTTGAGAAAATCTTTTAGCCTGTCATCGAAGTCTTTAGACATCTCCCCGAGTACTTTGGAAGTTGTCTCAGTTATATTAGCAAGACTTTTTTGGATTCTAGTGGCCATTTCCCGAATTCCTTATGTGCATTCGTCAACAATAAGATCTATCATTCGTTCCATTTAGATTTTGTATGGCACCAATAATAAGCATTCTAGAATCTACTCCATAATAACTTCAGTAATGTCCTTATCTCCCCATTTCATTAAATTTAGAAGGGATTGAGCAAAAGTAAATTCTAGGTTTGGGGCATTGAAGGAAAAATGTATATCTGTATACTTTTGAGAAGTGGAAGAAATATTTGTATTTAAAATATGATTTTCAATCATAGGTTTTGAGAGTCTACAATTGGGGAAGATGTAAGAGATGGAGAGTTAGAATATATCTGTACATGTGAGTTGTGTGTTAAATGAATGTGTATAGGAGACAAATTATTATGTACATCAATCGTAGGGTTTTGATCGGAGAGTTAGTATTTTGTATGTTGATCGTAAGGTCTTGAGATTTTACGATTGGGGAGTTGATGTTTTGTATAATGATTGTGGGGTTTTGGGATTCCACAATCGGGATGATTGCACAACAATCGTAGAATCAGACTCTACGATTGTGTCATAGCTAGGAAGAGCAATAGTAAAAAAGAATAAAGAATTTGGAATGAAAGTAAATTTATTATATGTACCAAAAGAATAAGACATAACGTAGTAGATAGTCTTAGAGGCGAAGGAGAGGACCCTTGAAAAATTTTGAGTCATGAGCTTAAGATTTGGAAATCTGGAATTGTTCCATCTGATAAAGCTCTTATCTTCTTACGTTATGGCTCTACTCTGTTCACAATTTCTTCCCTCACTGCGTGTATATCTCTATACACCAAGCTATCGATCGACATCCTACAATAACACATATGTTGATTAGTACATAACACACAATATTATAAGCACAAATCACATTTAATTTATTTAGAGTTACTTTCCATCTTTTAAATCTTTCGGTACTGAGTTTACTCAATACCTTATTGACTCATTCAACTTAAATAAAGCTCGATTTTACTTATTTCGAACATTTTTTCCTTAACGAGGTTATTAGCCTAAGGTTCTCCCCCCCCCCTTAAGTTTTATAACCTAATGCTCTGATACCAACCTGTGACGCCCCCAAATCCGGGTATCTTCTAACTCGACATATGGTGCTCCACAGTGCTACAGTTCACACAAACATTCAATTGAAATGCCTTAAAAAAATGAATATGTCTTATATATATTCCAAAAAAATATTACCATACCCCAGTTTCTTTATAACCGTTACATTTGTTCTTGTCATAATATCAAATATTATCATTACAAACCTATACTATTATATAGGTAATCTACAGGTTCGCTTTAGCCTTCACTTTATCCTTGCTGGATCCTTCGGTCCGTTCGGTCTAAGCTGCATTCATATGGTTCAAGCAAAAGTGAGCATAACAAGCTCAACAAGTACAACAATTTCTTTTAAACGACATACTTGAAACATAGGAATCATATATCTTTAATAACTGGATAATAGTTATGAAGTACTATCGATAATTTAAAATAGCATTTCTTTTCCTTCAAAACATTTTACAACGACAATATTCTGTAAAACATATATTCTGGTCCAAGACCATGAGCGTTTCATAATTTCTTTTAAAAGGACAACCCGACACTAAGTCCGTAAGTCCGTAAGTCCGACATATCTTATGAGCACTTCTGGGTGATCAGCCCATAGTACTCTATGTTGATCAACACTACATTCATTAAACGTGTGTACGTTTAAGTTGTGGCAACCTCACGTGCCCATCGAATGATCGATGAAAATACATTTGTTTATTCATACTAAGTCTTACCTTGAATCTGTACCAAACAATTGACATAGGATAGCGTTAGCAATTCTATATTAAAAGACTTGTAAATAAATCAATCAACTCTTCAAGATTAGTCTAGCCGAGGTAAAACTGGCATGGACCCTTTAGTAAAACAATTCATGCATCTCATAACATGAACCATAGAAAACTTGGCTAATACAAAGGTTAGACAAACGTTTAAGAAAAACTTGCCTTCAGCGTCTGCTACGGTTATTACACGTTCACCTTAAGTCTGTAAGGTCTCTACAATATATGATCACATAGTGTAACCCATTAAAGCATCTACAGATAGGTATGGTACCTAATATATCTTACCCTTCTTCTCAATCTAATCATGTATTAGATTTGTTATTATTGGTTCCGGCTTGCCATTATCTTTTACATCATTCTTACCAACTTCGTTCTCTTCTATGTCTGACGTGGATTTACTTCATTAATAGAACTCGTTTCGAGTTAATCATCCTTCCACACGGCTTACTAACGTTCTTACGTTATTAATTAAAACTCGAACATTAAGTACACTTATTGCACACCGTTCACGTTCACGTATTACTTAACAACTTTTAGTTGTAACTCTCAACGTTATAGTCATTATCATTCTTGAATATATTTCACGTTCTTTATACTTTACGTTAGTCGTTCTTACATTCACATACAATTGAATTACTTCAACCCTAAGTGGTCATACTTAAGGTTTAACAATATCTTAATAATGTTATAGTTAAATTTTACTTCATTACTAACCAATTTTCTTTCTTTCTTTACTTGTAATTTTTCCTTTATACGAAATCCTTAAAATTTGGTGCTACTTATTTATGACATTACTTCTTTGTGTCATGTTGCGGTGTGACTTAGCGATTGTGTATAGTGGGACTCCTGCTATTGTGGTACGAGTCTCCTTTACTATGGGCATACTGCTGTGGCGCGCCAATTAGCAGTGTGTCATGCCTTGGCCTTGCGTTGCGGTGGCAGGCCTTACATTTTGAGTCGTATTGCCAATACGGACTCTGTGCCTCAGAAAAATTTGACAAATTTTCAACTTTGTAAGATTCCCGGGCTCATAACTTCTTCGTTATAAGTCCGAATTGGCTCGTTCAAGAGCCTACGGTTCACAAATTACATACTCTACGTGTTCGTGCAAGAATTTTATATTTTCGACTTCATTAACTCAAAATTCACCTATTGGTTCATTTTTAACAAAAACGATAAACGTTCGTGAACGTTCAACGCTCGTTTCTTCGTTCTAAGTCAGAATCCGGTCATTTTTGAGTCCACAACTCTATAATGCCAAATATGACTTGTCTCCATCAAAAACCAATGTTTCCGAGTTCAAACACAAAATCCGACTTCCATTTCGAGAATTTCACGAATTCGACGATTATCGTCCAACCGTGTGAATTTCGGCAAAACTTCGTTACTTAGGATTTGTTCATCGTTCTAAATGAATTCTAACCATCATATGAACATCAAAACATACCTATCACAACAACTTATTTTCATGTTGAGTTTTGACTTATTCTTCATTAGTTCATAACTTAACAAATTATAACTTACAAGATTTCATTTCCTTACGACTTATTATTGATTTAAGTCCGTTAAGCAACATTCTTGCATCTTATCAATCATACTAACTTCTTAAAGTAATCATATGACAAGTTCATCATCGTTTTTCATAAGTTCATAACTTATTTAGGTTCAAATTACTTATTCATGACTTATACGGCTTAAGTCCATTAATCATACATTTCTTACATGCTTTCATCATGGTAACAACATTCATGCCAACATAACACAAGTCTTATAAGTTCTTACTTAATTTATGACTTATCTATGAATAAAGTGCTTATTCTCAGCTTATTAGGACTTAAGTCCTTATTTTATCCATTCCTATCATTCTTAGCAAACATGTTCATCACTTCTCTATCAAACTATTATGGTAGAGATAGAAAATTATTGGACAAAAGTCTTACCCTTGATGAACTAGTACTTCTCTTCTTCTTGAAAATCTAACAATGGAAGTTTGACTTATAAGTGTTTATTCTTGCTTAATCTCTCTAACTAATAAGTTGCTTTGAAAGGAAAGTTGTTGGTGTTTTGAACAAGTAGCAAAATAAAATCCAAAGCCTTCTATTTATAGGAAAGCCAAAGTGAAGGTATTATAGACAAAAACACATCCCACCTCCTTAAACCACCTCCTTAAGCCACCTCCTTACTATTCATTACTTGTTAAGCACAACACTTATCTAATACTTGGTCATTACACCAATGTCTTGGTCACCAAGTTCACCAATTGGATCATTAATTCGGGTTGCACTTAATTAACTTAGCTTATTCATTATGGGCTTGCATTAATTTACTTTGGGCTTTTAATTAACAAATACTTGGGCTTGTACATCTAATTCTTATTGGACTCTACTAATTTGTTAACAATCCTACAAGTCCCACTTAATTGGCTAAAAGCCTTATTACATATACTATACGTATAATTCTCATATTCTAATTCGTATATTAATTCGTAATATACGTAATACCATTATTCCCATATACTCGTATAATACTTCGTATCATACTCGTATACACTACCTCGAACAATACACACGTATCATACGATCCTTACGTTTATCTTCTTAATGTTTGATTTTCCTAACGTTCTCTAATTAAGTCCGCATGCGAAATATTGCGTTTTTCATACTTAGATTATTATTACATAATCCATCTCACCTTGATATTATAACGTTACGTATTTCTCGGAAGTTCAAAAATAATTCTCGAGCAGAAATCGATAAATAGTGTTTTTCGAAAAATTTCTCGGAAAGCTTTTATTTTCGTCTTGGAAATTCAAACACTTTAATTCCTTCACGTAGTTAAAATACTACGACGTTCCGACATTCCGACATTTCTAGGTCATAGAATGACCTTCAATTAGCTTACTCTCATAAATAATTAATTAAATTCATTTAACCACATAATCAAATAAAAATTTAATTCTCCTAAAAATCTGATTTTCTCGGGGCGTTACACATACTACAGAATTTAAATACAAATTTTTCTATTTACAACTATTCAACTGTTATGCAAAATATGACCACACAAATTCTGAGTTTTAATACAAATATTATCCGTAGACAATAACTACACTCAAATAAAGTTCTCATTACAATTATGGTCACACTATTTCACAACATACTGAAGACTTCTATAGTAACAATCTCAGACCATTTCTCCACTCCCTGACTAGTCTCATATACACTTTCATTTCTTGAGAAGAACAATGGAACAAAAAGGGTGAGCTCAAATAGCCCAGTAAAGAATATTATGACTAAGATAATGAAGAATAAATTATTCTTAGTCATCAACAGTAAAAAAATTGATAAATACAATAAACAACAAGTTTTAAATCAACAACTGCAGCAGAAATAGTAATCCATTAGAAGAGTCAAGTAGAGCATGATGTCTACTATCTTCTATGATTTAAAAGTCCATCATCAGTATTTTATCCCTATAACACCAATCAATAATTATTTTAAATCAACGAATTATCTATGTACTACGGGCCAAAGATATTCGTTTGTATCACTAGTGGTCATGATTATTCCAAACACCTGTCCATCTATGCACTACGGGCCAAAGCGGACTTTCACCACAAATATTTATTTGTAACATTAAAGGTCACGATTATACCAATACACAATTCATAGTTATAATCATACCAATCAATAGTCCATCTTTGCACTACGGGTCAAAGATGACTTTCACCACAATATAAGCATAAGGATGATGACAATGATATAAAGAATAAATCAAGTGAGATTAAGGATAAATATTAGAGATTTATAATTTAATTTATCCAGAGTTCAAGAATGTCCAAATTGTCAATATGATCACTAATTGTGGAGTAAAATTCAAGAATGATATTTAAGATTCAAATTTCAAAGATAATAAAAGAAACTAAATTCCATCGTGAATAGTACTCTGGCATGAATATTACCCCGGATGAATAGTACCTCAGCATGAATAGTACCCCAACATAAATAGTACCCCGGATGAATAGATTAAAATTTAATCAGACAGTTCAGAACAATATTTTAATGAAATAATATTAGATGAAGCACAAACTATATAGGATATTCTACTAATTTCAGGGATTTTCACCATTTAATAATAAGGTTATGGAAACAAACAATAATTTCATACCATAAATGAAAAAATATGAAAGAAATTGATATCCCTTGGCGAGTACAAAAGAAATGATATCACATACTATTGGGTGTTGCATATTTAAATTTGATATTGAAATATATACATGAGCATGTTTTTCAAAAGCTGTAAAGTCTTTATTAGATCATATGTGCAAGGACTTAGATTAAAGATCAAAATTGTTAAGTTGATCTGAGCTGAATGTTTATCTTTCTGTAAAATCTCTTGTAATAGAAAGATAAAACTTGTTAGGTTGATCTTATGAGTTGCAATAGATAGGCAGAACAAAATCATGGAGATTACAGAAGCCAGAGTCGTAGTATGCTGAGCAAGCCTATCAGAATCGTGAAGCAATTTGGCGAATGCGTGTCAAGCCAAGTCAAAATCGTAGGCACTACTTTAAATCGTGGATTTCTCAAACCATCAAGATCGTAGTCAGTCAAGCGCTATCAAAGCTAAAGCAGAATCGTAGGGTGCTCTATGATTCTCATCAGAGGCTGACAAGTATATATTGCCTGCAAGCTCTTATCATCAGACCACGATCGTAGTGCTTATCAGTAAGCATCAAAATCGTTGAAGATCAAGTCTGATGAACAAAAATGTTTGACATCAAATAACATTTAAACGTTGATGTTATTGAGAAACCCAATACCCTCACCAACAACCTTGGTTGAATCGAAGAATCAAAAAGTAAGAAGAAATGTGTCTACCAACTAGTTTGTTGATAGTGACGTTTCAGAGGTGTCAAGTGAGAAAGTAGATTGTTGTGTCAGGCAAGTCAAAAAGAAGCTTTCACATCATCAGGATGTCAACATCAAAGTGCTCAAAATGCCTGAAGCATTAAATGCTCAAACGAAAGCCTCTCAACGGGAAGATTATCTAACCTCTCCTTGACAGAACTTCTAGACATTGTCAATATTGCAAATAATAATATGAATAACTTTGTCGTCTCAATTATTGATTTAATAATATAACATTTTATGCAGATGATACTGTGATAATAATTGAATCAATAATATGAGAGATATGATGCAGCAATTACTGTAACAATAATTGAGTATAATTGAGTGACTTCTCACGTAAGCATCAATAACCAATACCGTGTGTTACTATGCAACCACGCGAATTACTATACTTTTACTACCGGGTAGTTCAACAGTTTTAACAGTAACTCTTTCGCCGTTATTTTTATAAAAAGATAATTTTGTTATTTTCTAAATACGATAATACTTCCGTTGTTGGGCCCACCAATGATTGTTCCGTCGTACGGATATTCCCGGCATAAAGAATATTCCCCGACCAAACGAATATTTTATAACAACTTGCTTACTTTGTAAAATTTATAAATATTACCCACAACTATAACATTATATCAAATCCACACCATAATATTCAAAAAAAATTGAGAAATTTAAATCTTTATTCAAAAAATTTGGGGTCTCACAATCTCCCCTCCTTATGAAATTTCGCCCTCGAAATTTACATACGTACCTGATATGTCGAAGAGATGAGGATACCTTGACTTCATTTCAGATTCTAACCCTTGAGGTATAACCTTTGAGTGTTGAATAGGATCCTTCTTATCCAAGATTTTAACATGTATCTCCTCATACGTTAAATCTTCTGATATATCGTCTAGTTTTAATTCAATAATGTGGTTCGGGTCGTCCACATAATTATGTAACATCGATACATGAAAAATATTATGAACACGCGACATACTTAGCGATAAAACGAGTCTATAGGCCACAGTTTCTACTCAATCGAGGGTTTGAAATGGGCCAATTAAATCAAGGGTTGAGATAACGTGTGATGCCCCCAAAACAGGTATACATCACCTATTTTGAGTCACTAAATACATGGTACAAAATACAACTACAAACTTAATTATACAACAGTCGTGCAAAATACGACAAAATATATACAATGAGTTTTAATACAAATATTGTCATCTAGACAATATCCACACTCAATGGAGTCCTCATTACATTTATTATCACACTATTTTACAGAATAGTGAGGACTACTAATACACCATGTAGGACCATCACTCTGCTACCCGACTAGTCCCTGCTACATTCTCATTTCCTGAAGAGAACAATGAAAGCAAAGGGTGAGCACAACTAGCCCAGTAAAGAATATCATAACTAAAGATAATTTAATTATCAATAGCTTTCGTTTATAATAAATCAGAGATTTAGAACATATGGTAGATGATAAAACTTTTCAACCATAGTTTGCGGTGAACGAAAGCAATCCAATAAAAGAGTCAAATAGACCATCAGATCTATTATCTTCTCTATGTTAAAAGTCCACCAATAATGTTTTATCCCTGTAACATCAATCAAAATTCATGTCCACAAACATATGAATAACTCATAATCATAATTGTGATTCTAAATTCCTTTTCGCACCCAGGACGAAGATAATTTTTATCACCTATCTTCACCTGAAACATCAAAAATCATGGTTATACCAAATCACAATTCATGCTCATAATCATACTAACAAATTCAACTTTGCACTACGGCCAAAAGATATACAACTATATAACCAATAATGCTGAGACTCAGCTTAATAAATAAACCACATCATCAAATCATCCCCAGACTACTGACGAGGATATTCATTAAATCACATCCATGAATTAATATTTCATTCTTTGAGACTCATTTCAATAATTAATCCACATCATCGAATCATCCCGCACTTTCTGGGCCAAAGATATTCGTTAATATCACGACCACGAATTATCTATGCACTACGGGCTAAAGATAATCGTGTTTTCATCAACGGTCGTAATCATGCCATAAAACAATTCATCTTTGTACTCTTGGCCAAAGAGAATCCATAGCCATAATCATACCAAAAACTGTCCATCAATGCACTAGGGGCCAATGATGACTTTTTCCACATCATTTGTAACATTACGGACATGATTATACCGAATAATCCCTGGTCATAATCATACCAAGTCCATCTATGCACTACAGGCCACAGAAGACTTCCAACAAAATATAAACATGAGGATGATGACAATGATATAAGAATTCAATAAAACAAGTTCAAGAATTAATTTATCCAGAAATCAATAACGTCCAAATTGTCAATATGATACTTCTTTGTAGAGTAAAATTAAAGAATGCTCAGAAGAATATTTCCATGAAAAGATACTGGATGAAGCGCAAATATCAATGATATTCCACTAATTTCATGGAGTATAGAAGCTAAAACTTTAACCAACTGAGTATAATAGAATATATGAAACTGCAAATGGATTTTTGCCGCTATACGGTAATCCCCTTAGACAGATCATTTCCACAATTTAATAAGGAATGAATACAAAGGATCATTCACCATGCATGTGGTAATCCACATAGACAGGTTATTCTAACAGAATAATAAAGAATGGAATAATAGAAGAAATCACCATGCATGCGATAGATCGCACCGACAGGTTATTCTCAACAGAATAATAAAGAATGAAATAACAACAAACATTACCAGGTATACGGTAATCCGCGTATACAGGTTATTCCAACAGAATAATAAAGAATGGAATAACAACAGACATCACTAGGTATACGGTAATTCGCGTATACAGGTTATTCCAACAGAATAATAAATGGAACTAGGTCAGGCAAAATTCGCACTGACATGATATTCCGACAGAATAAAAAAGAATGTAATAATAGAAGAATTTCACCATGTATGCGGTACTTCGCATAAACAGGTTATTCCAAAATAATAATATAGAATGAAATAATAAAAGAATTTTACCATGTATGCGGTACTTCGTATAAACAGGTTATTCCAACATATTAATATTGAATGGAATAACAAAGGGATTTCACCAAGTATAGGGTATGCTGATATATCAAAGGTTATGTATAGGGTATGCTGGCAGTATCTGAGTTATTCTAACAGAATAATAAATAATGGAATAATGAAGAATTTCACTAAGTATAGGTATCTCAGCGTATCACGAGTTATGTATAAGGTATACCACGTATACAGGTTATTCCAACAGAATAATAAAGAATGGAATAACAGAAGTTCTCTTCATGAATAAAAAGGAATAACATCCCTTACGGGTACAACAAATAATATCCCTTACCTTAGAAGAAGTTGGATACTAGAGTAGTGAGGTAGCATACTTCTCTTCTTCTTTCTCTCTATACATTTTCTCTCTATTACTTCTATCTATAATTTCTCTCTCTAGAGTTTCAGTGAATTCATAAGAAATAATGAAGGAATGAGCTTCTATTTATAGAAGAATGGAATGAATAGTAACTAATTCATGAACGGTCCAGATTGATTTACTTTTAAACGGACGGTCCATATTAAAAGTTAAAGCAACGGTCCATACTGATTTACTATTAAATCTTTTAAACCAGCGATCCATATTGATTCACTATTATAACTTTTCCACCAGCGGTCCATATTGATTCACTATTATAACTTTCCACCAGCGGTCCATATTGATTCATTATTATAACTTTCCACCAGCGGTCCATATTGATTCATAACTTCAACCAACGGTCTGTAAAATTAGCACATCTCCTCATGGAATAATATTGTATCAAATACCCGAATGCATAATACTAGAGTGAATAGTAACTCATGAATTATAACTCATGAATAGTAACTCATGAATAGTCACTCATAAATAGTAACTCGTGAATAATAACTCATGAATAGTAACTCGTAAATAGTAACTCATGAATAGTAACTCTGACACGAAAAGTGTCCTGAATACCCGAGTGAACAATATAACCTCCAGACATCAATTATTATCGAAATAAATATCAATTTCCACTAACACAAATAATTTCAACACAATGGAACTATCAAATTCATCTTTAATCAACACGAACATATCCATCATTAATATCATAACTCAGAATATTTAACAACCAGGTTGTTCCCAGGAAATAGGGGGCTTTCCGATAAAGATTTCTCCTTATTGGCGCGCAATTAGATGACCGAACCTCTCCTTGATAGAACTTCTAGACATTATAAATATTATAATTTAATAATATGAATAACTTTGTCGTCTCAATTATTGATTTAATAAAATAACATATTATGCACATGATACTGTGACAATAATCGAATCAATAATATGAGAGATATGATGCAGCAATTACTGTAGAAATAATTGAGTATAACTGAGTGACTTATCCCGTAAGCATCAATAATCAATATCGTGTGTTACTATGCAACCACGTGTATTACTGTACTTTTACTACCGGGTAGTTCAATAGTTTTAACAGTAACACTTCCGCCGTTATTTCCATAAAAATATTTTTGTCGTTTTTTAAATATGATAATTCTTCTGTTGTGGGTCCACCAAAGATTGTGCCGTCGTACAAATATTCCCCGATAAAAAGAATATTTTCGGACCAAATATTTATAACAACTTGCATACTTTGCAAAATTTTCAAATATGACCCTTAACTTTAAACTTTTATCAATTTAACTATTTACCAAAATAGAAAAATTGAAAACTTTTATTTCATAAAATTTGGGGTCTCACAATCTCCCCTCCTTATGAAATTTTGCCCTCGAAATTTACGTACCTGGTAGTTCGAAGAGATGACAATACCTTGCTTTCTTTTTGGATTGTACCTTCCCGGTTATATACTCTGTATCATGATTTTTCTATTAATCATCTCATGTATTTCAGATATCATTCTAGAATATATCTTCAAAACAAAGGTCAATTAACATATCACAAATTGTCAACTTATCAAGTAAAAATGCTGGCTTAGGTAAGTCACACACTAGCGAAGTATATAACTCGTCTCTCCCCTCTTAGTTCTAGACTCATATCTCCGCCAACGACCATATCCCTAAGCTCTGATACCAAATGTGACACCCCCAAAACAGGTATACATCACCTATTTTGAGTTGCCAAATATATGGTACAATATACAACTACAAACTTAATTATACAACAGTCGTGCAAAATACGACAAAATATATACAATGAGTTTTAATACAAATATTGTCATCTAGACAATATCCTCACTCAATGGAGTTCTCATTACATTTATTATCACACTATTTCATAGAATAGTGAGGACTACTAATACACCATCTAGGACTATCACTCTGTTCCCCGACTAGTCCCTACTACGTTCTCATTTCCTGAAGAGAACAATGAAAGCAAAGGGTGAGCACAACTAGCCCAGTAAAGAATATCATAACTAAAGATAATTTAATTATCAATAGCTTTCGTTAATAATAAATCAGAGATTTAGAACATATGATAGATGATAAAACTTTTCAACCATAGTTGCAGCGGAACGAACAATACAATAAAATAGTCAAATAGACCATCAGATCTATTATCTTCTCTATGTTAAAAGTCCACCAATAAGGTTTTATCCCTATAACATCAATCAAAATTCATGTCCACAAACATATGAATAACTCATAATCATAATTGTGATTCTGAATTCCTTTTCGTACCCAGGATGAAGAAAATTTTCATCACCTATCTTCACCTAAAATATCAAAAATTATGGTTATACCAAATCACAATTCTTGCTCATAATCATACTAATAAATTCATCTTTGCACTATGGCCAAAAGATATACAACTATATAACCAATAATGCTGAGACTCAGCTTAATAAATAAACCACATCATCGAATCATCCCTGCACTACGGCCAATGATATTCATTAAATCACATCCATGAATTAATATTTCATTGCTGAGACTCAGCTCAATAATTAATCCACATCATCGAATCATCCATGCACTACAGGCCAAGGATATTCGTTAATATTAAGACCATGAATTATCTATGCACTACGGGCCAAAGATAATCGTGTTTTCATCAATGGTCCTGATCATGCCATAAAACAATTCATCTTTGCACTCTTGGCCAAAGAGAATCCATAGCCATAATCATACCAAAAACTGTCCATCAATGCACTACGGGTCAATGATGACTTTTTCCACATCATTTGTAACATTATAGTCATGATTATATCGAATAATCCCTGGTCATAATCATACCAAGTCCATCTATGCACTACATGCCACAGATGACTTTTAACAAAATATAAACATGAGGATGATGACAATGATATAAGAATTCAATAAAAACAAGTTCAAGAATTAATTTATCCAGAAATCAATAACGTCCAAATTGTCAATATAATACTTCTTTGTAGGGTAAAATTAAAGAATGCTCAGAAGAATATTTCCATGAAAAGATACTGGATAAAGTGCAAATATCAATGATATTCCACTAATTTCATGTAGTATAGAAGCTAAAACTTTAACCAACTGAGTATAATAGAATATATGAAACTGCAAATGGATTTTTGCCGCCATACGGTAATCCCCTTAGACAGATCATTTCCACAATTTAATAAGAAATGAATACAAAGGATCATTCACCATGCATGTGGTAATCCACATAGACAGGTTATTCCAACAGAATAGTAAAGAATGGAATAACAGAAGAAATCACCATGCATGCGATAGATCGCACCGACAGGTTATTCTCAACAGAATAATAAAGAATGAAATAACAACAGACATCACCAGGTATATGGTCATCCACGTATACAGGTTATTCTAATAGAATAATAAAGAATGGAATAACAACAGACATCACCAGGTATACGGTAATCCGCGTATACAAGTTATTCCAACAGAATAATAAATAGAACCAGGTTAGGCAAAATTCGCACCGACAGGATATTCCGACAGAATAATAAAGAATGTATTAATAGAAGAATTTCACCATGTATGCGGTACTTCACATAAACAGGTTATTCCAATATAATAATATAGAATGAAATAATAAAAGAATTTCACCATGTATGCGGTACTTCGCATAAACAGGTTATTCCAACATAATAATATTGAATGGAATAACAGAGGGATTTCACCAAGTATAGGGTATGCCGCATATACAGGTTATGTATAGGGTATGCCGCGTATACAGGTTATTCCAACTGAATAATAAATAATGGAATAACAGAAGGATTTAACCAAGTATAGGGTATGCCGCGTATACAGGTTATTCCAACAGAATAATAAAGAATGGAATAACAGAAGTTCTCTTCATGAATAAAAAGGAATAACACCCCTTACGGGTATAACAAATAATATCCCTTACCATAATAATGATATCCCTTACCTTAGAAGAAGTTGGATACTGGAGTAGTGAGGTAGCATACTTCTCTTCTTATTTCTCTCTATAGATTTTCTCTCTATAGCTTCTATCTATAATTTCTCTCTATAATTTCTCTCTCTAGAGTTTCAGTGAATTCGTAAGAAATAATGAAGGAATGAGCTTCTATTTATAGAAGAATGGAATGAATAGTAACTAATTCATGAACGGTCCAAATTGATTTACTTTTAAACGGACGGTCCATATTAAAACTTAAAGCAACGGTCCATACTGATCACTATTAAAACTTTTAAACCAGCGGTCCATACTGATTTACTATTAAAACTTTTAAACCAGCGATCCATATTGATTCACTATTATAACTTTTCCACAAACGGTCCTTATTGATTCACTATTATAACTTTCCACCAGCGGTCCATATTGATTCATTATTATAACTTTCCACCAGCGGTCCATATTGATTCATAACTTCAACCAACGGTCTGTAAAATTAGCACATCTCCTCATGGAATAATATTATACCCAAATACCTGAATGCACAATACTAGAGTGAATAGTAACTGGGTGAATAGTAACTCGTGAATAGTAACTCGTGAACAGTAACTCATGAATAGTAATTCATAAATAGTAACTCGTGAATAGTAACTCATGAATAGTAACTCCGACACGAAAAGTGTCCCGAATACCCGAGTGAACAATATAACCTCCAGACATCAATTATTATCGAAATAAATATCAATTTCCACTAACACAAATAATTCCAACACGATGGAACTATCAAATTCATCTTTAATTAAGACGAACATATCCATCATTAATATCATAACTCAGAATATTTAACAACCAGGTTGTTCGCAGGAAAGAGGGGGCTTTTCGATAAGGATTTCTCCTTATTGGCGCGCAATTAGATGACCAAACCTCTCCTTGATAGAACTTCTAGACATTGTAAATATTACAATTTAATAATATGAATAACTTTGTCATCTCAATTATTGATTTAATAAAATAACATATTATGCACATGATACTATGACAATAATCGAATCAATAATATGAGAGATATGATGCAGCAATTACTGTAGCAATAATTGAGTATAACTGAGTGACTTATCCCGTAAGCATCAATAATCAATACCGTTTACTACTATGCAACCACGCGTATTACTGTACTTTTACTACCGGGTAGTTCAACAGTTTTAACGGTAACACTTCCGCTGTTATTTTCATAAAAATATTTTTGTCATTTTTTAAATACGATAATTCTTCCGTTGTGGGTCCACCAATGATTGTGCCATCGTACGAATATTCCCCGATAAAAAGAATATTCCCCGACCAATCGAATATTTATAACAACTTGCATACTTTGCAAAATTTTCAAATATGACCCTTAACTTTAAACTTTTATCAATTTAACTATTTACCAAAATAGAAAAATTAAAAACTTTTATTTCATAAAATTCGGGGTCTCACATAACGCCTTCTTAAACCTTCTTCTTTACATTCATCAGATTCGGGTGTGTAGCTTGAGCGACTTTAACTTTATCGATTAAAGTCGATTCTACTCGTATATTCGTTATCTTCACGTGGGTCCCTAGAGTCTTTAACTCTATCTTCATCATTTGTAAGTTATACGAAATGGGTTTTTGTGTTAAAAACATCGCACTCGTAAACGCATACGATCTTCTACACAACGCATTAGCTACCACGTTCGCTTTTCCACAATAATATTGAATGGTATAGTCGTAATCTTCAACAGCTTGAGTCAACATCTTTGGCGCATGTTACGTTCATTTTAGTTGAAGAAATATTTGAGGGTTTAAGAAATGGGTTTTGTACTGGGGTCAATACAAAATTCGATTTCACGCTCTAGGAGTAGGCTAAGAAGTCTTCAAGAATACGTCAAGAAATTTATTAATAATAGAAATATCATTCAAAACTGTGACTCTCATCCAAGACTTGGATAGCACGTCACATTGATACCTATCAACTTGCCATCGTCATTCACGACGTCGCCTACAAAAAGTCTGGCTTCGGTGTATTCCACACAAGGAAGTCAACAACGAAAGGCTCGGGGCTCTTTACTTATGGCTTGATATGACACTGATTGACTTTAGCGGTTTGGTTGCTTGAATTTTCATAATAGGTTGGTTAGGAATATGAAAGCTAACAACCTTGCAAAAAGCATGATGAGTAGTTAACCAATCGATTCCTAAAATCACATCAAAGGCAAGTATTTTCAAAGAGATAAGATCGACAGGTAACGTAAAAGTGTCAATTTGAATCAAACAAGATTTATAAACAGTGGGTGTAACGAAGGTTTCTCCTAACGAAGTTTCAACCGATAAGTCAAAGTCTAATTTCTCCAGAGTCAAATTTAAACGTTGAGCGCAAGCAAGAGAGATAAAAGAATTGGTAGAACCAGTATCTAATAAGGTATAGACTTCGCAAGAATTTATAATTAACTAACCCGTGCTAACTTCGTTCGAGTTACTCGCTTTTTGAGAAGTCACAACAAACGCTCTTCCTAAAACCACCGACTTTATTTTGTCCGTATCCGCCTTTGGTGCCACCGTCCCAGCTGGACTTGATTTTGCTACAGGACAAAATTGAGCTATATGACCGTCTTTTCCATAACTAAAACATACCTTGAAAGGCTGTGAACAGTTTCGGCTTATGTGTCCCGCCTCTCCGCATCTGTAGCATCTAACTGGTGGTCGTTCTTCTTCCTTAACAACAGGTGTTGGTGTTGTTGTCTTTCCATCATTGTTGAACCTTCTCTTCTTGAAATTTCCACTTCTATTATCTTGGCCATGATTACCACTGAAGTGGTTACCATTTCTGGTATGATAATTTCCTTCACGATGGTTATCATTGTTCTGATGACCGTTGCCATTGGTACGATTATTATCATATTATTCCTCGTTATCCTTTGGTTAGGCTGGCTCATTATCGCGCTCCAATAACTGAGCCCTATTCACCACATCTGAATACAAACACAATTTGTGAGAAATGAGGTATTAATGTATTTTGGGTTTCAAACCTCTTAGAAACATTCGCATCATTCGCTCCTCATTATCGACCAAATGGGATGCAAAACTGGGATAACTCCGCAAACTTAGCCTCGTACTGCGATACGGTCATATTATTTTTCTCTAATTTGATAAACTCCATCTCCTTCATGTGACGAATACTTTTGGGAAAGTACTTGTCGTTGAACAGTTCTTGGAACTTCTCCCAAGACATCTTCAGTGCATCAGTCAGATGCTTTTTCTGATTCCCACCGATGTCTCGCTTCTTCACGCAACATAAAGGTGGCAAAGGCAACCTTTTGCTCCTCGGAGCATCCCAAGATATCAAATATTTTGGTGATCTGCTTTAACCACGTCTCCGTCTTAAGTGGTTTTGGCTTTCCCAAAAACTCTGGTGGTCCCAGTTCCTTGAACTGCTTAGCGGTGACCGACCGTGGGTTGCCATTATTTCCACCTGTATTTTGGACATGAGCCGCTCTCGCCTGATGTTGCATGAACTACATAAAGCCTCTGAACATCCCATCGTTCACCATTTCATCGGTGTTATTGTTTACATGAGGATTATTCTCTTCCTATTGCACATTATCCTGGGTATTAATTTGTGGTGATTCAACGGTCTCCTGTGCTCCATTGTTATTCTCAACATTTTTGGTTGCCATTTTCAAATACTGCCACAAAACAAGGGTTAATTAATATATCACATATTATCTCTATACTCTGACTAACCAATTAAATACCAAATAAACTTTGGTAGGTCATACTAGCGAAGAAATTCCCCGTCTCTCCCCTCTTAGTTCTTGTCTCACATCTCAGCCAGGGATCATATCCCTAAGCTTTGATACCAACTGTGACACCCCCAAAACAGGTATACATCACCCATCTTGAGTCACCAGATACATGGTACAAAATTCAAATACAAACTTAATTATACAACTGCCGTGTAAGATACGACAAACATATGCTATGGGTTTTAATACAAATATTTTCATCTAGACAATATCCACACTCAAATTCACTCTTATTACAAATATTATCACACTAGTTCACAAAATAGTGAGGACTACTAATGCAACCATCTGGACCGTCAATTCATTCCCCGACCAGGTCCAAATATATATTCTCATTTCAAGAGAAGAACGGTGAAAGAAAGGGTAAGCTCAACTAAGCCCAGTAGAAATATTATGACTAAGATAATGCAGAATAAATTATCCTTAGCCTTCAACAGTATAACAACTGATAGAATATAATAGACAACAAGTTTTAGATCAAAAACTGCAGCGGAATAAGCAATCCATTAGAAGAGTTAAGTAGAGCATAAAATTTACTATCTTCTATGATTTAAAATGTTTTTCATTAACTTTATTGCTGAGACTCAGCTTAATAAATATAATTGAATCATCCCTGCACAACAGCCAAGGATATTCATGTAATCATCAATGGTCATGACTATACCGAATAATCCCTGGTCATAATCATACCAACAACTGTCCACCAATGAACTACAGGCTAATGAGGACTTTTACCACATCATTCATCACATTACGGTCATGATTATACCGAATAATCCCTAGTCATAATCATACCAAGTCCATCAATGCACGTAAGCCAAAGATGACTTTCATCACAATATAAGCATGAGGATGATGACAATGACATAATAATTCAATAAAACAAGTTCAAGGATAAATTTTAAAGATTTATAATTTAATTTATCCAGGAATTAATAACGTCTAATTTGTTAACATGATACTGCTTTGTGGAGTAAAATTCAAGAATGCTCAGAAGAATATTTCCATGAAAAGATACTGGATGAAGCACAAATATCAAGGATATTCCACTAATTTCATAGAGTATAAAAGCCAAAACTTTAACCAAATGAGTGTAATAAAATATTCGAAACTGCAAATAGATTTTCGCCCGCCATGCGGTAATCCACGTAGACAGATCATTTCCACAATTTAATAAGGAATGAATACGAAGGATCATTCAACATCCATGCGGTAATCCACATAGACAGGTTATTCCAACAGAATAATAAAGAATGTAATAACAGAAGAATTCACCATGCATGCGATAGACCGCACAGATAGGTTATTCCAACAGAATAATAAAGAATGGAACCAGGTCATGCGTAATCCGCACAGACAGGATATTCCAACAAAATAATAAAGAATGGAATAACAACAGAATTCACCAGGCATGCGATAGACCGCACAGACAGGTTATTTCAACAGAATAATAAAGAATGGAATAACAACAGAATTCACCAGGCATGCGATAGACCGCACAGACAGGTTATTCCAACAGAATAATAAAGAATGGAATAACAGAAAAATTTCACCATGTATACGGTAGTCCGCGTATACAGGTTATTCCAACAGAATAATAAGAAATGGAATAACAATAGCTCTCTTTATGAATACGAAAGAAATAATACCCCTTACTACAATAATGATATCCCTTACCATAGAAAAACTGGATACTGGAATAGTGAAGTAGTAGAATACTTTTCTTCTTTCTCTCTATAGCTTCTCTCTCTAGAGTTTCAGTGAATTCGTAAGAAATAATGAAGGAATAAGCTTCTATTTATAGGAGAATGGACTGAATAGTAACTAATTCATGAACAGTCCAGATTGATTTACTTTTAAACGGACGGTCCATATTGATTTACTATTAAAACTTAAAGCAACGGTCCATAATGATTTACTATTAAAACTTTAAACCAGCGATCCATATTGATTTACTATTAAAACTTTAAACCATTGATCCATATTGATTTACTATTATAATTTCAACCAACTGTCTGAAAAATTATCACATCTTCTCATGGAATAACATTGTACTCAAAAATGATTTGGACTGAAAAGAAATATATTTTTCGGGTGAATAGTACCCCGTGAATAGTACTTCAGGAATAGCACCCCGTGAATATCACCCTGACATGAAAAGTGTCCTAAATACCCGAGTGAATAATACTAGAGTGAATAGTAATCGGGTGAATAGTAACCCATGAATAGTACTCCGGCACGAAAAGTGCCCCGAATACCCGAGTGAACAATACTAGAGTGAATAGTAACCGAATGAATAGTAACCAGTGAATAGTAACCTGTGAATAGTACTCCGACACGAAAAGTGACCCGAATACCCGATTGGTCAATATAACCTCCAGACATCAAATATTATCGAAATAAATATCGATTTCTACTAACACTAATAATTCCCCCACAATGGAACTATCAATTTCATCTTTAATCAACACGAACTTATTCATCATTAATATTATAACGTACAATATTTAACAACCAGGTCGTTCCCAGGAAAGAGGGGGCTTTCTGATAAGGATTTATCCCTATTGGCGCGCAATTAGATTTTCTAACCTCTCATTGACAGAACTTCTAGACATTGTCAATATTGGAAATAATAATATGAATAACTTTGTCATCTCAATTATTGATTTAATAATATAACATTTTATGCAGATGATACCGTGACAATAATTGAATCAATAATATGAGAGATATGATGCAGCAATTACTATAGCAATAATTGAGTATAACTGAGTGACTTCTCACGTAAGCATCAATAACCAATACCGTGTGCTATGCAACCATGCGTATTATTGTACTTTTACTACCAGGTAGTTCAACAGTTTTAACGGTAACTCTTTCGCCATTATTTTTATAAAAAGATAATTCTGTCGTTTTCTAAATACTACAATACTTCCGTTGCGGGGTCCACCAATGATTATGTCGTCGTACGGATATTCCTGACATAAAGAATATTCCCCGACCAAACGAATATTTTATAACAACTTGCTTACTTTGTAAAATTTATAAATATTACCCACAACTATAACATTATATCAAATCCACACCATAATATTCAAAAAAAAAATTCGAGAAATTTAAATCTTTATTCATAAAATTTGGGGTCTCTCTCTCACACACATACACACACACACACACACACATATATATATATATATATATATGAAAAAGGATCAAGAACACTCCTTATTTAGCACTCATTCTTAAATATCACTCCTTTATTAAAACTATGTCGTTTTGAAGATTCTTAAAACTCCTTTATCAAAAATGAAGCGATTAGATATAGAATTTGACAAAGCAGCTGCTATAACATAAAAAGTCGACTTTTTATGTTATAGACGTGATTTTGTCCGTCATATATCGATTCATTTTTGTTTAAATCATATATATATATATATATATATATATATATATATATATATATATATAGGGAAATGATCCATGAAAAGCGTTAGTTCGGGGCATCATTTCAACTAACTGTTATCCAACCATCCAAAATTAGACTGAATGGCTGAGATGAGGGCACAACGACTACTCCCTCTAGCGGCCAATCAAATTTTTTTATGTTGGCGCTACTCCCTCTAGTGGTGGGTAAAAGCGACTTGTTTTTCTCAGTCGCTAGAGAGATAGCGACTCAACATAAAAGAATTTAACTTAATTCTCGATTATCCTTATACATACTACTTATTAATCAATAAAATAAAATAATAAAAAATTATAAGTATAATTAGTGATTGAATTTATATTATATTTCTACTCAAATATATAAACTCAATCACTATTTCCTATTTATAATTAAAAATCGTAAGACGATAATCATTAATTATTCTTATACATATTTATTTTGTTAATAAGTATAAGGATAAGTATAAAGATAATTACCGATTATCCTTATAATTATCCTTATAATTTTTATTATTTTATTTTACTGATTAATAAGTAGTATGTATAAGGATAATCAAAATAATCAGTAATTAAGCCAAAAAATTTTATGTTGGCCGCTACTCCCTCTAGGGCCACCAAAACACTATCGTTTTTGACAGCCGCTAGAGGAATAATGACCAACATAAAAAAGAATTTGGCCCGCGCAGAGGAGTAAGCATTTGGGCCCTCATCTCAGTCATTCACTCTAATTTTGGACGACTGGATAATAGGTAGTTGAAACAGTGCCCAGAACTAACGTTTTCCATGGATCATTTCCCATATATATATATATATATATATATATATGGTCCGTTCCACAACATACATTAGCTAGGGGTACTATTTTAACCAACAAATCTGTAGCCGTCCATTCAATTAATGGAGCGCTGAGATTAAATTTGGCATGGGCCTGGCTATACCTCCTAGGTGCGGTCAGTGCAACTCCTTCTTACGGCCAGGCTAATGATTATTATGCCCTCATTTTTGGCTTTTCAAACTGACCACAAGTCTTACCTACGGCCAGTTTGAAAAGCCAAAATATTGACTATTACGGCGAAGATGGAATATATAAGTAATATATTTAATGTACCCCAATATCTAAATATAATAATAAAAATAAAAATATATCAAACTTAAAAATATTGGACTACACTAAATTTGATATTTTAATATCAAACTTTTTAAAATCGATATTTTTTCTTAAACTTAAAAAAAAATTAAGTTTGATATTTTTTTCTTATTATTATGTTGAGATATTGGGGTATATTAAATATATTATTTATCAGCCTGGCCATAAGGAATTGCACTGGCCGCACCTAGGAGGTAAGCCAAGCCCAAGCTAAATGTAATCTCAGCGCTCCATTAATTGAATGGATGATCATAGATCTGTTAGCTGAAATATTACCCCGACCTAACTTATGGAACGAGAACCTTTAAAATATTTAAACATGGGCACTCAAAATATTTAGAATTTGTTTAGTCAATTGCATTGTCTGTGGCTTTAGCGTTTATAGAGTTTAGAACTCCAAACGTATCATACCATTTTTATTACGCTGCTTTTGATATCCATTTTTTTTTGTGATTTAAATAAATTAATTTTAAATGAATAAATTGTGTAAATGCGTTTAGACTTCAAAAGCTATATACGTGCTAAACGTACCAAACCCTCTGTAGAGAAACATAAGCATGTTGTCTTGAGAGGGTGCTGGATCTGGTCTTCTACCTTGGCTAGTTGGCCACTTGAAAAAAATATTTAATTTATTTATTATTTATAATATTTTTAGAAGAATAAATATTTTACATACTTTTTTATATTAATGCGGTGGAAGAGTCCAATTCGAAAGAGGATTAGATGTTCGGATGCGTTTAGGTCGATAGAACTTTAAAGTGTCATAATTTTTTATTCAGGAAGAGTTGCAGGACCCATAATATATCAAATAGAAGTTTTCGACAAGCTCTACAAGATTTTTCACCTTTGGAACCGACAAATTACTTGTAATCCTGAAAACATTTTTAATTTAACTAGTTGGCAGTCAAAGTTTGGTCAAACTTGGATTGTTTTTTTTAATTTTCATTATTTTTATTTTTCTATTCCTAATTGATGTTGAGAAGTTATTTAGAACTATAAATACGCTTATTAGGACTTGTGAACAATTATGTTTTGGTTAATTAATATTATTATCTTTGTTTTTGTGAGTTCATTATTTTTTTTGGATTCAAGAGTTTATGACAATCGGATCTTGTCCACACCCATCAGGCATCCTCCTAGGAACGATGATGAATCACAATCAAAATATGAAACTGCCTGCAAAGTCAATTAAACCATCAAACCCATCACAACCAAACCATGGATGACATGAAAAAAGCGAGGAATTCCACGAAGAAACCTAGAATCAAACATAATTCTAAACTCTGACAAACTTTATTAGATTTGTTTCTAGAATTGAAGTTGTTAGAAATTGCACCTTATTCTATATCTTGAAGTCTTAATTATTGTCAAGTTTGAGCTTTAATAAAACCCATTAGTTGACATAATTTAAGTAAATAAAAGGTGTAATTCGTTTCTCTAGGTTGTGGAGAATAAGAGATAATTTCATTTGATTTGTGTAGAAATTATTTGATTTGTGCTTATCCTGAGACATTTAATAAGGTGCTAAGTTGTTTGATAAAACTATTCTTTCTTGTCCCATTTAATAGAAAAGATAACTAATTACTTTATAAGTACAAGTGATTGTCTTATTTTATTTTGAAACAAAAGAAAAATAGTGAGAACTATTCAAATTCTATTTAACTATAAATTATTACTAATATGTAATTTACATTTAGTACTAATAAGTGCGGTTAAATATATAATTGAATAGTTATAATGTAACTTACAATATATATAAATGTATATATATGTGTGTGTGTGTGTGTGTGTATATATATATATATATATATATATATATATATATATATATATATAAACAAGTAACTACTACAAAGCAGTACTGATCTATTAAAATTTTCTGTGAATTGCTATCACGAATAATTCATCAAGGCTTGACATATATCTTTGAGGTATATCGTTTGCAACCCTTAGAAAACTAATCGTGGTGGGGGCTATATATAAAGATCTTAAGAACAAGGATAATCAGTGTCATGTCTTCTACGACGCTTTTGACTCTACGAAGTTACGGTTTTAACAATCTTAATGTCTTTATAGATTTATTAGAATCAAAAATGGGTGGATGGAAGACAATACGATTTTCAAAGATTAGTGATATTTTTCTTATTTCTATTTCACCAATGAAATTGTCATTATAATTAATTAGTTATATTTTGAGATATTTTACTAATTATTTTTTTCAACAATTATTGGTAAAAATGGAATTATAGAAACGGGAGTCGAAGAGTTGTTTCAATTGATGTGGAGGAGATGAAGAGTTATCATGAAAAACACCAAATGTCGATGCCTAGAAATTTTTCTAAAGAGTATGGTGTTTTCAGATTTAATTCCAAAAGGTGTGTTTTAACATTTGCCTTTATTTTTATAAATGATAATTGTGTATCATTTTGTATGTATATAAACTTGAAAGTTTATGTTTTATGTATTATATCATGTGTAGATGATATTATATGCTTGAGTATTATTTTACTTACACTTTGTTGTAATAAATTATTTAATTAGTTTTGTGGGATAAGGAAAGTAATTAAATTTTTGTTCATGACGGAATAAATTTAATTTTGTGCATATATATTTTGGTTAAAATATTTTATGAGTAGATAAAATATTATGATGTGTATATATATGTATGAAATTTGAGAAAATTATTTTTCTTATACACTAATAGAGATTAATTTATTATGAGAAAGTTGTAATAAACTTTGAGAAATTTACTTGTCTTTATGTATAACAAATTAGTTGTAAATTAATTTATTTTGATAATAAAGTGAATTTATGTTCTTCTTGAAAAAAATTATGCATATAAAATTTGAGGTAATATTTGGTGTGTAATGTTACTTGGTATTTGTATGCATGGATTTTGAGATAAATTACTTTGTTTGTGGATAATAAATTAATTATCAACTAATAGTTAGAAGATATAGTGTACAAGTAGATTTGGTTGAGTAAATCTTGTATACAATATGATTATGATGTTGAGAAAACACTTAGAAATGTTAATCGTAGTGTTTTGGGATAATCATATTTAAAATATTGATTTATTTTATGTGTACTTCTTGTCCAAGAAGTAGTTAATTTTAATGTGATCATATGAATTTTGTATATTCTAATTGAGATAAACATTTTATTTTTTGACTTTCCATAAATATAGTGAAGTTCAAGTATTTTATATTTTTGTGAGAATTGTCTTGAATTCTATATTTGCAAATGTTAAAAGGTTTATTTTTTTATGATATTTTCTATCCAAGTTGGGATAAGAAAACACTTCAGAATATGCTAGTTCATATATGTGAATTTTATTTGATTTCTATAGAAAATTTCGTGATGCAAAAAAAAAATATTGTGCAATATGATGACTTGAACTATAACTTGTATATAATGAATTTTATACTATTTACATAGAGTCAAGTGTTACATGTTGGTATACTTAAAAAATGTACATGTATAATTTTAAATGTTTGTGTAAATTAATTTTTGGATTTAAGATTTTATGTAATTTTAGAAAATAAGAGCTTGTTTTCTTATGTGGGGGTGGTATAAAAGATTCTTATGTTAAAGCAATCTTTATGTAAATAACTAATACATAAAATGTACAATAACTTATTTTTTGTTTTGAGAAGTGTTCCTTAATATTCTTATGTGGAAGTAATATTTGTAGGAACATTGTCCCATAAAAAATTAATTAATCTAAAATTTATTTTAAGTAGATGCATAATATTGTGAAGTGAAAATGTTTAATGAGATTTCAATTGTTTAAAAGTGTGAGGGTGATTCTTTAAGATTTTTATTTATGGACTAAATTTAGCCTTTGAACTATTTGGAGCATAATTTTAGTTATGTAAGAAATAGTAAGGCTTATGGATTTCTTATTGCGAAATTCAATTTGATTGTGTAGTTAATTCTATGAAATGAAAGTCTTTGAAATACAAACTTTTGAATAATATTGAAGTGTGAACTTATTTCACTTAATTAATTATCTAAGGTTCAACAAAGTTAGAAATTGAACCTCGAAAGAGAAATATTGATTTGGTGAAGGAAATGAATATAATAATTTGGTAAATAAAATACCTATTAGCCTAAATACGATTCAAAATATTTATAGTTATTGAGTTCAATAGTGAGATTGCAAATAAGTTATAAATATTAAAGTGGATACTTATTAAGTGATAATATATAGGTATGCGCATATTTACCTTAAGATTCTATCGGATATAGAATTATTTATATGTTTACACTAACAATATAATTGCATAAACTATAATGTGATAGTTTTGTGTATATTAATGATATGTTAATCATTTTATATACTATTGTTAACGTAAACGAGTTTAAGGCATCTATTTTTTGTCTTTATGTTGAAAGACTTGCAAAATAGATGTTATCTAATTATCATGTTAAAACTTAGTGAAGGTTTCAACTAAACCAATTTAATTGTATTGATGAACTAAGTTTTATAACCTTGAGATTGAAGAATTTAATAATTCTTTAATAGTGGTGGTACACTATAAGTTAATTTTGATATTGCTATTGCAAATATGAAGTACACATACGCTAGTGAGAGTCTTATGTTTGATATGCAATGCACGAGATCAGATATTGCCTACAGTTTTAAACTTAGTATACTAGTGTGGTTTAAAATTGGCTTTTGTTAGATTTCTCAATGTTTTAATAGATCGCATAAATGTCACTTATATTTTAATGAGGGAAATTATAAATTCACAAGTAGGTGAATTTTCACCCAATTTTGAGTATTGTTTCTTAGATGAGTAAGAAACAAAGGAGTATTTCTCATTCTATTGTACGAGTCTAATGTTGTTATCTTGTGAGGTACGCTAAATGGATTAGAGTGTTGTGTTGATTATCACCTAATTCATTGCATCATATTTTACTATATGGTGCTAGTAATATTAATGTTAAATACACATTGTGATCTTGAAAAAGTAAGAAAATATTCACAAGTAGGTGAATATATTCTTATATTTCCACAAGTAGGCGAATAATATAATTTACTTGGAGTAGCAAGTAATACTATTGTTTTATATGATGTAGAAAACAATTGGAATCGAAATTTGTTATTGAAACATCAAATTTTGGTTACTTCCAAAATTGCTTAGTTCATTATAATGTGATAATGAAATAATTTTTGTATGGAGCATATGAGATTACCTTTAATGGTAAGTCTTGACATGTTGGTCATAGACATAATTTCTGTTAGATAATTGATACAAGAAGGTATTATAATATTTATCTACGAGGAAGACAAGTGATGACTTGGCTTATCTTTTTACTGAGACTTTGACGAGAGCTTAGTAAGTTTAACTACTTGTGATATGGAACTTAAACCACTTTGAGTCAGGGGAGATAGGAACCCAACCTATTTCTAGGTTATCCCTAGTTTATAGGTTCAATGGAAAAAATAAGTCACAATTGCTAATTGTGTTACTATCGATGTGGTTCCATATATAGTCTAATATGGTAATGTCTGTTGCACGACCGAGGTTGAGTTAAACTCTTAATAAAGTCGATTACCAGCTGTTCTATTTGGTTTGCAAGATTCTGCACCCGCACATCCTGGTTGTTCTTCCACGTCTCATTGTCCTCAAGGTATTTTGTCACAAATTCTTCAAAATCTGGTTTCTCTTCCTGTTGTTGGGGTTGTTGTTGGCAAGCCTGAAATCTAGGTGGTTGAGTTTGTCGTGGCGCTTAAGGTTAGGCTTGATTATCTTACCACGTGAAATTCGGGCGATACCCCCAATCTTGATGATAGTTATTGGGATAGGCATAATTATTGGGGTAGTCACCGAAATTGTCACCATATTGTATTTACCCAAAACTGATGGCACATTGATGACTCAGATGGTTTTTAGCACAATAATAACAAATCACCACTACACTTTGAATATATTGTACTAATAAAGTGTTGATCTTCCTCGAAAGTGTCTCCATCCGTGCTGACAACTCATCGAGTTCATAAATCCATGTCGCGTTTATTTGAGCCATTCTCATATAAGGCCATTGATAATTATAATTAGCCACAATGTACCTCGTAAAGAAGAAAATTAAACAGAAAAAATTGAAAACGTTTAAATAAACTAAATTGATAAAAACTAATAACGAAATAATTATTAGAATCGTTCCCCGACAACGGCGTCAAAAACTTGTTGTTCGATTTATATAATGATAAATACACGCAAGTATATATGGTCAATCAAGTACTAAAGAGATAAGAAATGTTGTCAAACCCACAGAGAACGAATACTAATAATTACTCTAATTATCAAGTTTCTACCAATTTAATTTCACTTAAACAGTCACCTTAATTGATTTGTGAAAATTGTTTTAAATAAAAGAATAAAACTAAATAAAATAATAATGATTGATCACCAGATGACTAAGATATAGGAGTACAATTTCTCCAATTGCTTTGCAATAACCGCCCCATATTTCTACTTAATTAATCCAATGGGTTGCTAACTAGGATTGCATATTAATTATTTAACATCTTTCAATGATTAGTAAAAAGACATATTTCAGTTATTTTGCTATTTTCATGTAAGACACTTAAAATAGATTCATTAAGCACAAACTCCTAACATAGTTACACATGACATACAAGTACTTTAATCTCATACACTGTTATCTTATCCTTAACAAGAATCAACAAATTCATGCGTTATTATATTCAGATCTAGTCTAAAATTTTCTCTTTTAAATCCATCAAAGATACCATATTAACTGCTAGTTAGACAATTAATAGATTAAAAACAAAATATAATAATCAACTCAATAGGATTAATAAGTGAAAATAATGATTATTCAATTATTGAATTGCAAAAGGTTCCATTGTATTCCTAATAAATAAATTATTTCATCATCATAATAGAAACCAAAAGATTAAAATTAAATAACATCTCAAGTACAGAAAATGAAAATAAGAGAAGAAGAAAACTCTATCGATGAATCTCTAGTCTCTAAGCTTCAATCTCCATCTTGTGTATTCTCCAATAAAATCTCCAAGCTCTAATAAAAGTGGCTCTCAATGAATTGCAATCAAAGTCTTTCAAATCTAAGTTATAATCAAGTATTTATAGTCCTAATGGAAACCCTAGAAAGTTAGGCAACTAACAATCCTATTCTAGCTTAAATTGGACAACAAAACACCCAAATCAGCTCTCTCCCCGATGTTCGGTGCGCCCAACGCTGCTCTTAGGCCAATTTGGGAGCGGCCTGCGCTAGAGGTGCAGAAAATATGATGGTCTGGTACGCCCCACGCTGTGCAATTTGTTGTTGTAACGTCTTTTGGTAAAAGGCCATAACTTTTGATCTGGGAAGAGTTACGGGGCCTGCTACCTACCAAATAGAAGATCTCCACTAAATAAACAACTTACATTATTTGAGAATTGACAGATTCTGTCGGATCAAGGTCGAAATTAGACTCCAAGTGGCTGCTATGTAAATGGCAAACATGATAACTCTGAGATTTGATCTATGATAAAAAGATCATAAGTTTTTCATATGAACTTTGATTAGGACAATTCAAGATGTTTCGGAAAGCTAAGAAGTAGATCTATAATAAAATCTAAGTTATAAGCTAAGAATATGCATCCACCTTAGCATTAAAAGCTCTACAATCTCCCCTTCTTGCCTTTGTTTGCATATTGTACTCCAAAAGATGTTCGAATTACTTTTCCTTGCTTCTTCATACCAATGTCGTGTTATAGCCTACAAAATAACATAAAATGTATGAAATGCACACAAAAAAGCAGAGATTAACAATAATCCAAGTCTAATGAGATTCGATTCGTAGGTATAAAATTTACTCATCAGCAACAGAAACACATGTGAAACACTTTACCTATATGAATTAGAAGTTGAGCCACTTCTTATAAAGAGTTGTTGTTTACTCTCTTAGAGGTTCATAAAACAGGGTATTGTGCATGACTATATTAGCGTTAAACAATTGAGAATACTCATTGTGGTAGGAGGATTTTGTGTGTGTATGACAATTCCAATCATATCATATAGAAGTAGAGGTTAATTCAATCTATGGACACAATCAACTTCGATGTGACTTTGAGTTGTTTACACTAAGGGAAGGTTCAATGTTCATCATATCTTCTTTTATGCACACATAACTTGGAGTTGTTTGATAGACTATTGTTTGGGAGAAATATAGTTTTTCCAAACAAGTGGGGGATTATTAGAAATTGCACCTTATTTTATATTTTGGACATTTAATTATTGTCAAGTTTGGGCTTGAATAAAACTCATTAGTGGACATAATTTAAGTAAATAAAAGGTGTAATTTGTTTCCCTAAGTTGTGGAGAATAAGAGATAACTTCATTTGATTTGTGGAGAAATTATTTGATTTGTGCTTATTGTGAGACATTAATTAATAAGGTGCAAAGTTGTTTGATAAAACTATTCTTCCTTGTCCCATTTAATAGAAAAGACTACTAGTTACTTTATAAGTACAAGTGATGGTCTTATTTTATTTTGGAACAAAAGAAAAATAGTGAGAACTATTCAAATTCTATTTAACTATTAATTATTACTAATATGTAATTTACATAATTAGTACTAATAAGTGTAGTTAAATATATAATTGAATAGTTATAATGTAACTTATAATATATATAAATGTATATATGTGCATGTGTATATATATATATATATATATATATATATATATATAGAGAGAGAGAGAGAGAGAGAGAGGTTTATATATAAGAAATATATTGCAAATGGATTTCTCTCTTTTCCAATTTTTTTACAAACAAATAACTACTACAAAGTAGTGTTCTATTGGAATTTCACTACAAGGAAAAGGCTTATTTTTGACGGAATATTCCGTCGGACTTAACCCTATTTCATCAAAAATAGATTATTTATGAGGGAATATTCCGTCGAAAATTCCGTCGTATATACAGTCCTCGGATATAAGGTCCGTCGAAAAATTCGTCGACAACATGCTATGACCGACAAAATTATATTACAACAAAATTCCGTCGTACACATAGTATTTACGAAGGAATAAGTACGACTGAATGATTCCATCGCAAATAAATAGAAGTTAATTCTGACGGACTATTTCGTCGTAAATACTTTCTTCTGACGAAAAAATGGAAAATCTAAAGATATATTAATTATTATTGAAAATTAATAGGGATTATTTCCAACAGAATTTCCATCGGAAATACCTTATTCTGTCGAAAATATTTTTTTTAATACTTTTTCTAAAATTTTGAATTCCAGGTGTTTAAACCCAATTTTTTTGTACCTGCAACCTATTTCAGCCCAATAACAGTAATATATTCTATACATTCAACATATCGCTAAAAACCTGTATATATAAACTTGTAGTACTGTGCAATAATCATCAATTAAGCTAACAATGACATATATGTAAGCGAACAATTACAAATGATCTACTAACTCATCAACAACGTCAAATATAATCTAATTTTTCAAAAATTATATACAATATGATTGAAAACACTTTTATAGATGCAACTAGATTACAATAAGTACAAATGATCTACAAATGAGTCTATAAACTAGTATTAGAATCATCATTGGGAGTGGACAACGATGCTACTCTAGTGAATGAAAATCAGCATCGTCGTCCCCCCGCTCGCCCTCGCCAGTCCCCTCACCATCGCCACCCAGTTGATAAAATTAAAAATAAAAATCATTAGTCTGTATATATGTGAAAATTGAAAAGATGTTAAATGAAATAAACATAAACATGCAGAATACTTGAGTAGGTGTGGGCTGATGAAAAGCCTGCTCTAAGAGGGTAACTACCATCCGGAGCATCTTGTCGCCTAACGCGTCGAACTGCTCCTGCGGTAAGCCCGTACTCTTTATAGAGGCCTTAACTAGAACCTCCTGAACGAGTTGGTGAAGACGAGACCTGCTAGGAAACTACTGTCGATGAAAAGTCGGATCGGTATGGAACCTATCCAACACTGCCGCTATCAGCCTCTAGAATAACTCGTCATCCAAGCCAGCGCCTGTATGAGATGGTCAAATGGGTGCTCTCGGACGCTGGCTAGATCCTGCGAATATATATATATATATATATATATATATATATATATATATATATATAATATGGTTATCGTCAATAATTTATAAGTTCTGTTAAGTTTTGAGAATTCCGTGAAACATAAAGAATTAATATTATTACCTCTAGGTAGTGTATATGCGGGTATCATCGGTAGGTCCACCACTCGATACCTGTCGGTACTACTAGTAGGGGGATCCTGAGACTCGACCCATAGCCTCAGCTCCTCATCTCGAGATAAATCAATCTGGGGAGTGGGGATGGTGGAATCTAATGGCTCAGAATCCCCTAGCGACCTCCAACTCGGCCTATATTTGGTCCCAAGCTTCCAAATCGGTCCTGTAATTTATATTGTATACGTGAGTTTTATATCATTTTATTTTATTTTGTGAATATTGAGATTACTAAAAAGTAAGAGTAGTTTTACCCGTTAAGCTAATGCTGCCTGAGACAAAGCACGCTCCTCCTTAGGCGTGTGGACCCTATTCTAGAACTCTAACATAGTCGGAGCTCTATCCAAGGTCCTCCCCAAGGCCTAAAATAGATACAATTATAAAACAATTATTAATTATTATTCGTTCTAGAATTTGATAAGTTATTTCTAAATATATTACGGTTACCATCTTCGCCTCCTCGAAAGACTACGAGCCAGTCGTGTGTACTATGCAGAGCTTGGCCCGGTTCTTCTTTGCCTGCTCAAACTTCTTCTTAAAATCTTCAGCCTCCCAGTGCGCACACATAGCCTACCATGCGGGATCGAAGACTATGTGGGTCTGGTGAACTATGATGGTGGTCCTGGGCTGTCAGCAACTGCCCAGGTTGCACGACGTCATAGCTCATACAGCTAGCTGGAGTAATTCACAGCGACATGGTGAGTAATCACTGCTTCACTGGCTGTCTGAGAGACGCCCTCCTCAAATCTATAATAAGCATATAACAAAAGTCTAAAAGTTAGGAACAACTAATTTTTTAAACGCTACAACTATGTAATAATATAAAACTGGCTAATATAAACTTATTAACTTACGTGAAACTCCCTCAACATAGTAAGCATAAAGGATAGATCGTACCGCTCGTACTAAGTGAAGCACTGCACCCGGTCGGGAGGTGCGTAAGATATATCGCGTGTAAGGTGTGTTTAGCGACTGGGTCTAGTATACTACAATAAAAATATAACAATATGTGTTATGTTAATTGTGTCATGCAATAAAATATAAGACATTTAATAGTGTTACTACAAGGAATGATTAACACTAACTGTCCAGACCAGATATCCACCAGTACTGTAAGTGGAGCTGCTGGAGGTCGACTAAAAATATCGAGGTTATGCCCTCGGTGTCGTCGATGAGGCGTATCTGTAATTATTAAAAAAACTAAGTCAATAAACATGAGATATTACAGGTTGAGATAAATTTAAACCCTATGTAAGACAACTTACTAGCTCCTGAAGACGAGCCTCCATCATGGCTAGTGTCTCCTGATCCTGATCGCCCACCACCGCGACGACCTCCACCGCTGTTTCTAGCCATAAATATGCTACTGGAATAACAAAAAGTAACACATATTAATTTGAATGTAAATTATTTAAATATGATAAAATGTATATTACTCTCACATTATTTACTACTATATAATAATTATATATTACATACATCATCAAACCCGTCAGATTCAACATCGAGATCACTCTCAGATTCTGTATCTTCGTCATCCTCAATTTCGATATCAGTTTCGTCGTCGTTATCATCCTCAACGACTATGTAGTCATTCACGACGTTTTCCTCGACATCATCGTCGGTAGGTACGTCAACCATATCAGTTGTCATCACATCTTCATCATTTATCACTACCTGCCTGAGATTACTAAGATCTTCTTGCATCGCCTCATTCATCCCAAATATATTAACAACATCAAATGCACGTGTTTTAGTTGTGATAACTGTATACCCTGGGCTTCTACCATTTACAACATTAGGAGCATAATACACTTGAGTTGCTTGACTGGATAACATGAATACGTCATCAAATCCTAGTGCCGACTTGATATCTACTGTGACGATTCTATTATAATCAACTTTAACACCCTTTTCAGTATCAAACTAGCGACACTTAAATGTAACTACCTTTTTACCCCCGTGGTAGTTGAGCACAACTGCATCCTATAAACGTCCATAGTAATTGGACTCAAAATTATGGTAACAACTTCCCAACACCATAACTTTAAAATTGACCGAGGTGAGTTTATCCATGTTATCGACCTTAAATTTGTACCCATTCACGATGTAACCGGGAAAAAACTAACAATTTTGTAAGGTCCTCGAATTAAATCTATAAAATGTTCAGAAATGTTCTCTACTTTAACCCTATTCTTAAACCACTATTAGAAATTAGCATTAATGAATGCTTCCAACTCTGATGCAGTTATAATAGGGTTGGAGGCATAGGCTGCTTCTTCGAATGAACTGAAATAATATTAAAATGCCTTAATATATAGATGAGTGCACTTATAAATTATATTAGACGCGACAAATAAAAAAAATTCATACCTGATGTATGATGATACTTCAGGCATATTTAGAACCACGTACGTAGATAAAATCTTCAAATCATTGTCGCTTAAGTAAGTCATCGTGTCATGGCTAAATAGCGTAGCCAGATATGTGAATACAACTAACTCATCATCAGAATGAGATTGGGGACTGACAACCTCATTCCTACTTAAACGGTTGTGCTTCGTTGAGACAACAACGTCAAAATACAATGAGCAGAAGTTGACAAGCTCTTCCTTAGTATAACATTCAGCAATAGAGCCCTCTACATGAGCTTTATTGTTGACTTTCTATTTTAATCGACGCATATACCTTAAATACATTCATTAAGATATATATGAGTAGTATATATGCATATGAGAAGCAGAAATCACTACAAAAAGATTATATTACCTCTCAAAAGGATACATCCACCGATATTGCACTGATCCTCCAAGTTTGAGTTCATACAATAGATGAATATGCAGATGTTCCATCGAGTCAAAGAATCCTAAAGGAAATATCATTTCGAGCTTGCAAATGGTGAGCACAATATTGATCTCCATCTGCTCCACATCACTTTACTTTATTACAGTTGAGCATAGATCTCGAAAAAAGATTGAAAGTTCAGTCAATGTATCCATAACTTTTCTGGGTAACATCTCATGAAATACAATTGGGATCAACTTCTACATGAATACATGACAATCGTGGCTCTTGAACCCATCAAATTTCAACTGCTCAACCTTACAACATCGCAATATATTTGACGCATATCCATCTGAGAGCTTCAACCTATTAACCCACTTGCACACCTCTTCAACTTGTTGCTTAGTAAGAAAAAATTGAGCTTTAGGTTTTATATTATTAGGGTGAAGCCATAATTCTGGCCTGATGTTTAGTGCCTCTAAATCTTTCCGTGCCATATCATTGTCTTTAGTTTTACCACTCGCATCTAACACAGAGTAAAACAAGTTCTCGAAAACATTCTTTTTTGTATGCATGACATTTATACAATGACGAACTGAAAGTGTGACCCAATAGGGAAACTGAAACCATATGGGCAAGTGTGTCCAATTATGAGTTTTCCCGTACCCGACTGCTCTTAATTTATTTTTCTCCTTGCCTAGCTGTGGAAATTTAAGATCGTTCAGCCAACCCAAGACCTCAGTGCCAGACAGTCGACCAACGACCCCTTTCTTCTTTGTATTTCTATTGAATTGTGCATACATCTTTCTGTAAGTGTGATCAACAGGCAAGAATTTACAAGTTGTTCCAAAGAAACTACATTTTCGGCCATGCTACAACTGATTGCCTTGCACATCCCCCATACACACTGGACAAGAAAGCTTCCAGTAAGTTGACCAACCACTAATCATCTCAAGAGCCGGAAAGTCAGTGATAGTACACAACAAGGCTTCCTTCATCAAAAAATTCTCATAGATAGATTTATCATACGTTTGAACCCATGTCTCCCACAACATCTTTAGTTCATCGACTAACGGTCTGAGGTAGTCGTTTATATCTTTTATAGGACTCTTATCCCCTGGTATTAGTAAAGTCAAGAAAAAATTCGGATCCCTCATGCACATTGACGGTAGAAGATTATAAGCTACCATAATGACAGGATAAACAGAGTAAAACTGATTAAAATTATTAAAAGGACAAAATCCATCTGTAGCCATACCGAGCCTCACATTTCTTACTTCCTCCGCAAACTGTGGAAAATTTTCATCAAACCTCTTCCTTCATCTCCATCTGTTGGGTAAGTAAGCTGACCAGGCACGACGTCCCTTGTTCTATGCCAACTCATATGTTGAGAGTATGGGATGACATGAATTGCTGTAGAAGCCTCGGCGCGAGAGGAAAGTAACGTAAGATCTTCTTGGGCACATGTTTCTCCTTCCCCCCCCCCCCCACGTTTTGTCACCTTTACCGAGGCAAGCAACATATATCACATTATCCCTTATCTCTGTCCGCCCCATAGTATAACATGCAATCATACTCACAAGCATCGATCTTTTGATACCCCATATTCAACCCCTTGACCACCTTATTCACTTCATAATAATTAGTGGAAGAAGTATGATCCTTGGGTAAGAACTCGCTAATAAGAGCAATCAAATCGTTAAAACCTCTCTCACTGTTGTCGTGCTCATTCTTGAAGTGTAAGAGCTTAGTCACTGCAGATATCCTGGTGTGCTTATCATTTCTAGGATAGAGCGGAACCCCCGATTCAGGTAGCAATTGTATTATTTGGCACTTGCTGAGTACTGCTTAACGAATGCTCATTTTCAGCCTAGTCAATATTGGTAGGGCCATAAGTATTGACCAACATCTCCACAACATCATAGTCATCGGCGTATGAATGATCCCGGTGAATTGGTTAGTCTATAGTACTTTTGATCACTTCTCTTAACTCAATTGATTCCCCGTGATGATATATACGGAGTACCCATCCACAAAGCCACAGAAAAATAAGTCGAATTTAATCTTGTTCGCTTTCTTCCAGATCAGGTTTTTACACTTGACACACGGGCATCTCATCTTTCCGTTGGGATCATCAGCATGTTTTACTGCTTTGTTCAAAAAGTTAGACACCCTATCACGATAAGTTGTGACTAATCCCCTCCAATCAATGGTAATCCTACGGTACATCTAACTCCCGTAGGCTGACATCTTGAACTGAATAAACGACACCATTTAGTACAAGGATATTCATGTATATGGTCTATACATGAATTATATTTTCCTAGTATTTCCACTCTACAGCACATGGGTAAGGCTTCTATCCCGTTCCTGGATGCGTCTCCTCACTAGTGCCAATACGTTGAGCACGTTTCATCTGTTTCAAGTAAATTTTGACAGCACCTCCCCATGGTCACCAAATACATGAAATAGATTAAGATAACTTAATCTAAGTATGCACTCGAAGAACATGTAGAGATAACAGCCGAAAATCCCCAAAACAACAAAAATATACCGTTACGTATTGACATCGGCCTAAGTGAGAGACATAACATCCAGTAATAGTCCCAAACGGGGGACTATTCGACATTCACTCCTACTGAGTGAATGTTAAACGTGTTTCTAAGTTCCAAAATATTATTAAGCTTATTGAAGATTTTTGCAAACTAAGCAAATGCTACGTAGTTTAATAAAACTCCTACGTAGTTTAATAAAACTCCTACGTATACTACATGATGTGTCAAACATATTTAGTCTACTTTAATTTAGATGTGGAAAACTATATAAGTATTTACATATGTCAAGCATTTTCAATTTACTTTAGTTGTAGATGACTAAGTAAGTACTACTTAGTATTTAAAAATATTTTATTTTATTTATTTTACTTTAGTTGTAAAAGACTAATCAAGTACTACTTAGTATTTTATTTTATTTTATTTATTTTATTTTTATTTAATTTACTTTAGTTGTAGAAGATTAAGCAAGTACTACTTAGTATTTATTTTATTTTATTTTTTTTCATTTAATTTACTTTTGTTGTAGAAGACTAAATAAGTATTACTTAGTATTTTATTTTATCTTATTTATTTTTAAATTATATTATTCTATTTTAAATTATATTTTATTTTATTTTATTTTATTTTATTTTATTTTATTATATTATATTAAATTATAGAAAATTTATTATCATGTTTTATTGTTATTTTGTATTATATTATAATATATATACAATTAATATTTTATTAAATTTAATTTAATATATTAAATTTAATAAATTAAATTTATTTTATTTTTATGTGTTATTTTCTATTTAATTTAGTTTATATTATATTATTTTTTATTTTTATTTTTTTTATTAAAATTAATTTTATTTAATTTACGTTATTAAATTTATTTTATTTTATTTTATTAAATTTATTTTATTTTATTTCTTTTGTATTATATTTTATTTTTGTAAATTTAATTTAATCTATTTATTATATTATATTATATTTAATTTCTTTTGTATTATTTGTTTTATTTATTTTAGTTACTTAATTTCATTTTGTTTTATTTTATTAGTCAAAAACTAATTAAGTAAATGCTACTTAATTAGTTTATTTTAGTATTAGAAAATTAAGTAACATATATAATTAAATAGTTAGTAGGGGCACAAATTTAGCAACTGAAGAATTATGACAGAATTTTCATGGGAAATTTTGTCCGAAGTATCAAATATCACATTCCAAATTAAAGTTTCAATACACTGTTATGCAAATACATAATAATTTGTAATTGCAGAAACACTATCATCAGCTGTAATTGCATAATGAGAAGCAAATTGAAACAATTATCAATTGATATATATACACTAACAGAAGCTGTAATATTGCACAAAATATACCCAACCGGATGTTAATTATCAATAAAATAATTTTAATCCCAAATTGCACAACAATACTTCATCATCTCAATTTGCAACAATTTGAAGAATACCTAATAAGCCAAAATTATTAAAAATTCAAAGAATATTAATTATATATCTTGCTCATCATTCAATATACATTCTATGAAATATTAACCCTAACAACAATAATATTAATCCCAATTTTCACAACTATCAGATGTTATATATTAACCCTAAAAACAAACCCACAAATTTCAATCAAAATTAGGAATCATGTACCTTGAATTAAAGGAGCAAGGAGGAGAAATTAGCTTAATTTGAGTCTTTGACTGGTGGTGGGGTGATGACCGGTGGTAGGTGGCACCCCATGTGGTGGAGGTGGTATGTGGAGGTGGAGGGGGAAGGGGTGGGGTACCCACACGGCAGTGGGGGGGAGGTGGGGGACTAGGCGTCTTAGGGGTGTATGGGGGGACCGGTGGCAGTGAGAGGGGTCAGGGAGTGGGGGTGGACGGATGAGAGAGAGAGAGAGAGAATAAAATTGAAAATGAAAGGAGGCGGTAGCTGGATAAGAGGCGTCTGATTTAGGGTTTATTAGTTATTTTCTGACGGAATGTCCGTCAGAACTAATTCCCTCTGAATTATATTAATTTCGACAAAATATTTAGTCGGAGATAAATTTGATCCGTCCAAATTACGTTTCACGCTGGCGAAAAAGCTAGCTCCACGGCTGGAATAATACTACTGACGGAATTCTGTCGGAAACATATTAGTTTCGAGGGACTTAAATTTAACAGATTATTCTGTTAGAAATAGCTTAATTACATTATAATGGATTCCGTCGAGGATAATTTCGTCGAAAATAGCCGATTTTCTTATAATGTTTTCTGTGAATTGCTATCACGGATAATTCATCAAGGCTTGACATATATCCTGGAGGTATATCGTCTGCAACTAAGAGCAAACCAATCATGGTGGGGAAAATAAAGACCTTAATGACAGGGATCACCTGTGTCATATGTTATGCAACGATTTTGACTCTACGGAGTTACAGTTCTAAAAGAAGTTTTCTAGATTTATTTCCTTCATTTTAATTGATTAAAATTTTATGTTTCACCAAAAAAGTTCAAGCTTTCAAATAACAATATTAGTACATACTATGATAACTAGAAGGCTTAAATATATTTTATTACTCTAAATTATTACCATTTTTTTACTTTGATGATTCACCTTTCAATTTTGTCAATTAGATGAGTAAAATATTAATTTTTTCACTTTAATCCAAATTCAGTTGACACGTCAGAAATTTATGACGTGTCCCCTTGGGTGGGGCCATGTCCAGGTGATGTGTATTTAAAAAATAATATTTCCACCATTTTATTAATTTAGATTGTACAATCAAAGGTAAATTTGGCAACCCATCTTTTATTCTACATTAAAGCAAAACTCTCCTACACAATTCTTATACCAACATCTTCTTTAATCCATTGATCGACAAAATCCCCCCCCCCCCCCAATCTGCAAAAATCCCCAAACTTCGATCGATAAAACCCTAGGTCTTAGAAAATCAAAATTTCTCAATGAAAAATAATGAAGAAGGATTGTGCATGATGTGTTGAATCGGTGTTGATGTTGTGCAATTGTCATCAGTTTGGAAGCTTCGACATAATAAGTGTCTCTACCACACATCTGTGTTTATGGTTTGAATATGTGTGATGTTTATATGTTTGATGTATGTGTATTATGTTTATATTGCTAAGAAAATTTAGATTCACAACTGCAAAGCATTATTCCCATACAGTTCCCATAGTTTTGTCTCCTAACTCATGTGATGTCCCCATTTGTTTAATTTATGTATAGTAATTGTCAAATATTTTTTTTGATATATATATATATATATATATATATATATATATATATATTCCTTTTTAATGCATAAATAGATGTCATTACTTTAAGATTTTATCATGGTGGTAAACTAGTACATAATGGTGATATAGTTGATTATGTTGGATCCATTGTTAGTGAATTGCTTAAATATGATCTTGATTATATAATTGGGCCTAAGATTATTGATTATGATTCAACAGCACTTGGAAACAAGAATGTGAAAAATGTATATTTTCTTATCCTTAGACTAAGTTTAGAAGAAGGGCTTAGGGTAGTAGATTATGATAAAAGAGTTATTAAAACGTGTGAATATGCTAATAGGAACCCTGTTGCTGAGATTCACTCATACCATGATAAAATAGTAAGTATTGATGAGAATATGGATGATGAATATGAGACCCCAAATTTTATAAATAAAGATTTAAATTTCTCGAAATATTTTTTTGAATATTATGGTGTGTATTTGATATAATGTTATAGTTGTGGGTAATATTTATAAATTTTGCAAAGTAAGCAAGTTGTTATAAAATATTCGTTTGGTCGGGGAATATTCTTTTTATCGGGGAATATCATCAGACGATTGACACAATCATTGGTGGACCCCACAACGGAAGTATTGTCGTATTTAGAAAATGACAAAATTATCTTTTTATAAAAATAACGGCGAAAGAGTTACCGAATTAAAACCTGTTGAACTACCCTTTAGTAAAAGTAAAAAGCGATGTCTGGCGTGGTTGCATAGTAGCACACGGTATTGATCATTGATGCTTACCTGAGAAGTCACTCAGTTATACTCAATTATTGCTATAGTAATTGTTGCATCACATCTCTCATATTATTGATTCAATTATTGTCACAATATTATCTGCATAATATGTTATATTATTAAATCAATAATTGAGACGACAAAGTTATTAATATTATTAAATTGCAATATTGACAATGTCTAGAAGTTCTTTCAAGGAGAGGTTAGATAATCTAATTGAGCGCCAATAGAGAGAAATCCTTATGGGAAAGCCCCCTCTTTCCTGGGAACGACCTGGTTATTAAATATTGTGAGTTATAATACTAATGATGAATAAGTTGTGTTGATTAAAGATATGATTTGTGGTAAATATTTATTCAATTTTTGATATAAATATAGGGGTTTGTTATGAGGCATTTGTTATAAGCTTGGCTTATTATTCCATGAGGTGATGTGTTAATTTTTTAGACAGTTGGTTGAAGTTTTAATAGTAAATCAATATGGATCGCTGGTTTAAAGTTTTAATAGTAAATCAATATGGATCACTGGTTTAAAGTTTTAATAGTGAATCAATATGGACCATTGCATTAAGTTTTGATAGTGAATCAGTATGGACCGTTGCTTTAAGTTTTAATAGTAAATCAATATGGACCGTCCGTTTAAAAGTAAATCAATCTGGACCGTTCATGAATTAGTTACTATTCAGTCTATTCTCCTATAAATAGAAGCTTATTCCTTCATTATTTCTTACAAATTCACTGAAACTCTAGAGAGAGAAATTATAGAGATAAAGAAGAAAAGTTTCTGCTACTTCACTACTCCAGTATCCAATTTTCTTCTAAGGTAAGGGGTATTATTCTTTCGTATTCATGAAGAGAGTTATTTTTTTTTCAATACTCGTAAGGGTTGTTATTCCATTCTTTATTATTATGTTGGAATAACCTGTCTATGTGAAGTACCGCATATATGGTGAAATTCTTCTTTTATTCTATTCTTTATGATTCTATTGGAATAACCTGTCTGTGCGGTCTATCGCATGCCTGGTGAATTCTGTTGTTATTCCATTCTTTATTATTTTGTTGGAATATCCTATCTGTGCGGATTACGCATGACCTAGTTTCATTCCTAATTATTCTATTGGAATATCCTGTCTGTGCGGATTAGGCATGACCTGATTCCATTCTTTATTATTCTGTTAGAATAACCTGTCTGTGCGGTCTATCGCATGCATGGTGAATTCTTCTGTTATTCCATTCTTCATTATTCTGTTGGAATAACTTTTCTATGTGGATTACCACATGCATGGTGAATGATCCTTCGTATTCATTCCTTATTAAATTATGGAAATGATCTGTCTACATGGATTACCGCATGGCGGGCAAAAATCCATTTGTAGTTTCATATATTGTATTACACTCAGTTGGTTAAAGTTTTGGATTTTATACTCTATGAAATTAGTGGAATATCCTTGATATGTGCGCTTCATCCAGTATCTTTTCATGGAAATATTCTTTTGAGCATTCTTGAATTTTACTCCACAAAGCAGTATCATGTTGACAAATTGGACGTTATTGATTCCTAGATAAATTAAATTATAAATCTTTAAAATTTATCCTTGAACTTGTATTATTGAATTGTTATGTCATTGTCATCATCCTCATGCTTATATTGTGATGAAAGTCATCTTTGGCTTACGTACATAGATGGACTTGGTATGATTATGACCAGGGATTATTCGGTA